>JAACJT020000007.1:4110951-4145712 GCA_009936485.2 Gymnarchus niloticus
CGGGGCCCGGCACAGGGACGGGGTCGCGGTGGAGGACCCGGACGGGGCCCGGCACAGGGACGGGGTCGCGGTGGAGGCCCCGGACGGGGCCCGGCACAGGGACGGGGTCGCGGTTGAGGACCCGGACGGGGCCCGGCACAGGGACGGGGTCGCGGTTGAGGACCCGGACAGGGCTCTTCCCTTGCAGGGAACCAAGAGTCCGCAGGAGTCAACTCCCCCAGAAATGGTGGCTGAGAAGAAGCTGCCATCTGTTTTGAACGATGTGGGGGCCCAACCTGGGAACCCGACCACAGACGGGCACTCGGAGTCCCAGAGGGAATCCAGTGGCGGAGCAGAGGAGGTTTCGGGAAGTGTGGTGCTCAGCGATACCTCTGGAGGTAACTGGTCGGCATGGAGAATGCATATCCCCTGCTTGCAGTGGTCTGGTTTGTAAGGCTCTCTCCTCTCCTCCAGAGATCCCGTTTCACTTCACCCTTCCCAAGGAGGGGGAGCTGATTGGCCCAGTTGCCGTAGCGACCCCTCCCCAGATCAGCCAGCTGAAGCAGACTCCCCGACACAGTACGCCAATTGGTAGGTGGAGGTGCCCACCGGGCCCAGTCCTGTATCCCCCAGACTCCCCCTGACCCGCTGCCCCCTCCTCCTGCAGAAATGAGCTCCTTTTCGGAGCAGATGCCGGGTGACGTTACCGGGGAGGCCGCCATGACAGCCAGTGAGATCGTGGTGGAGGAGAGTGGGGAGGTCGGCAACGCTGGCTCGGCAAACACGGATGAGGCGGAGCTTACTGGGAAGCTGAGTCTGAGAATGAAGCTGGTGACACCCGTAGAGGAGACCAGCTCAGGGTCCGAGCGTTTCAGCCTGCAGAGTAAGAACGGCCCCCTCAGCCCAAAACTGCAAGAAATTCTGAAAGACCGTAGACATGGGGCATCAAGCGGTCTGATTTAATAATTTTGCCATTTTTAATATAATTAAAAGTTCTTGTTTTTAATTGTTCCCCCAGAACCACTGCTGTCAGACGAGGAAGGCTCCGTTTCCAAGGTTACCACCGTTGTCAAGGCCGTAACCAGGTAACGTGCTACGGTTGCTATGCAGGGCTGTAAGGCTGCTGAATCAGAGCAGCTGAGAGGATGTTTTCATGCTTTGGCTCTCTGTTTCTAGGGCAGCGGGTCACCTTTCACCTCAATCTCGTGTGAGTGGGTAGAAAGCCATCCCCCATGAAAATGGCTGTCATCAATATGCTTGAATGACTTCCTGGAAGGCCTTGGGGTGGCGCGGGGGCAGCTGGCCGCGAGGAATATATATTTTTTTTTTTGGTGACTCCAGTGTCTTCCTTGCAGCTCCCTGCCAAGCTCCTCAGTGTTCACCCGGGTGTGTGAGGCACGAAGGCAGGTGGAGGCAGGGGAGAAGGCCCCGCCCAGCGAGCCCAGCACTCCTACCAGGTAAAGCTTGATGGGGACATCACTAGTCAGCCTGCCTGGTCCTACTTGACAGTCATTGAATGACTGTAGTGTTTCATCTGCCCTACAGCACCCTCTGCTGGTCTCGTTTGTAAACCTCATTGAGAACTTCGTCTTTTAAATTATCATAAACCATAATCCCAGAGTCCAAAAGTGTGTGTGTGTGTGTGTCGATAGCCGCCCCCGCAGGGTGCAATAATGTATATCTTTAGAAAGGTCTAAGTAGGTTCTGGAGGGGCTCTGCCCTCTCCAGTGCTTTTCGATGGCCTGTGTTTGATCTAATTGTGAGTGATGGGTAGGGGGAACGATCCATGGCTCACAGTGAGGACTCACGCCAAGGTCACTGCAGAGCTACCCTCTATCGTTCATGGCTTGGTGTTCTTCCCACAGGGGGGACCTGTTCAACTCGCCGCTCTCCCCCGCCGGTGACCTCGAACGAGAAATCCCAGGTCTTCTCACACAGAGGCCCAAAACATCGCCCCGGTGTGGCGCCATCCCGGAGCCCGGCCACTCCCAGCAGGATGGACCTGGGCCTTCAGAAGCAGACGGCGGCGAGGTCCAGGAAGAGGGGCCCCCCGCTGACGGTGGGGGCCCCTCCAGCCCACGCACACCTGAGGGGGGCGAGACCAGCCGGACACTCCCTGGGCACCGGGCCGTGTCCCAGCAGACCAGCTTTGACAGCTCGCCCAGCCTGCCTAGCAGAGTGAGGCCCTGGGGTGCTGCAGGTGTTTCGGGTGAGGAAACGTCAGCTCCCACGGTGACTGAACTTCCCTCTCGGCTGTTCCAGCTCCGCCAGAGAGCCGTGTCCCAGCAGACCAGCTTCGACACCCCGGAGCCACATTTTCCAACCACGCAGGTGTGGATGACGACACCGGCCAATGGGCTCCCTCTAGGGGCGGGCCTGGTGGCTGGTGCCAACCCCTTCTTCGATGTGCCTCGACAGGTTGAGCCGGAGACATCGCCGCCCCTGAGGTCCATCCACGGGCAGGCGGTCCGTAGGCATGTGCGGACCATCCGCGAGGTCCGCACCACGGTCACGCGCATCATCACGGACGTGTACTACGAAAACGGCCAGGAGGTGGACCGCAAGGTCACAGAGGTGAGGAGCAGGCCTGCCGCACCCTGGAGTGGTAAACGTGGGCGGTCCCACATCATCGTCGGCCCTTCGTCCCCAGGAGTTGGAGGAGCCTCTGGTGGAGTGTCGCGTGGTGGAGAACGACGTCTCGCCCTCGCGCACTGGCAGCTCGTTGACCTCGGGCGACCTGGCCGACGTCAGCTCCCTCTCCTCCAAGGCGTCCAGCCTGCAGCATAGCTCCAGTGGCACCAGCAGCGGTGGCGGCGGCATCCCTGGTCCCGGGAGGCAGGCAGACTTCGCTGTGCCGACGGGCCGCGGAGCCAAGTCCCTGAGGTGAGGCCCCGGCAGCCCCGTTTCCGAAGGGGGAGAACCTTTCACGGCTCATCTGCATAACCGACCTGCTGAGAGGCCAGTCTGGGTATAAGACAAAAGTGTCAGGCCGCGAGCCCAGGACCTAGCGGGCCTTTGGGGCCCCCTCATGTGTCTGTAAGAGCGCTGCCGTCTGTCTCCCCAGCCCGCGGAAGGCAAGCGGCCCCCAGCAAGCACCTCACTGGGGGCCCACAACCTCCGAGTGGACAGAAGGCAGAGGTCGAGCCCCAGGGACGCAACCCCACACCCCGCTAACGCCTCGCGGACGGGGCCGTCGGGGCAGACCTCCCTCCCGGGGACCCATCTGCAGGTGAGCTGACATCACACTGGCTGCGGGGGGCACCCCCCCCGTCTCCTCTGTTTCTCACCTTGAGCGTTGCTGAACTGCCCTTCCTCTCCCAAGGACTGCTGGGAAACTGAGCAGAGACTCTGGGCCAGCTCCCACCCTCACTTCCTCCCCAGAGGAGGAGCCTTACATGCGGGTGCGAGGGCACATGGCGGATAGCCCTGGCGACCCCGACTCCCCCGGGGTCCCGTCCGACAGTGGCTCCAGCAGCTTCGTGGGCCTCCGCGTCGTAGCCAAGTGGTCATCCAACAGCTATTTCTACTCGGGCTGCATCACTCGGGACTGCGGTGCCGGAAGGTTCCGCTTGCTCTTTGACGACCGGCAGGAGTGTGACGTACTGGGGAAGGACATCCTGCTATGTGACCCCATCCCCCTGGGAACGGAGGTCACCGCACTCTCCGAAGACGAGTATTTCAGCACCGGTAGGTCTCTCGGTACATGGGTTACGGGTTCGACTGGGTGCCTGTGGACTTTGTGTTCTTTCTGTCTGTCTTGTTGTCAGTAAAAGTTTAACGTAACTATATTCTTTATGCAAGGATTGAATGTAGTTTTCAATTTTTTAAAAAAAGTCACGTCAAACGTGTGTGCGGTCACGCTCCCCTCCCGTGATGGGCTGTCATCCCACTGTGGTGTCGTCCAGCCCTCTGTTCTCTGCTGCCTGAGATCTTCCTGCAGCCCCGTCCTGCTCTTTGATTCACCCCAGGCGTGGTGAAAGCCCACAAGACTGAAGGCTCCGAGTTCTTGTACTGCGTGGAGAAAGACGGGCAGCGCAAGTGGTATGGCCGGAGGGCAGTCATCCTCTCCCTGGAGCAGGGCAACCGGCTGAGGGAGCAGTATGGCCTGGGGCCCTACGAGCCGGCTATGCCCCTCACTAAGGTGTACGACATCAGCCTGGGTGAGAGCGCCCTCTGGAGGACTGTGGGAGGCTGAACTTTAGAACTATTCAAAAAAAAAAATAAATGCTCACCTCAGGTGATGCAGGTATTCTTCACAGCCTGTATCATAGCAGCAGAGAGTTTCTCACACACACACACACACACACACACACACACACACACACACACACACACAGGCTCATTTAGACCATCCTCAAAGTCCTCACAATCCTGCAGAGTAAATGTCAACATGCTTCTTGAGAAAGGTCTTCCTTCCCATTCGCGAGTGTCATTTATTTTAACAGACATTCTACTTTTAAAGTGTTTGCTAAGCAGCGAAACGCTAGTATGATAACTTTGATGACTCTGCCCTCTGGTGGCAGATAACCTGGTGGAAGGCAAGCGGAGGCGTCGGGGGAACCTGGTGGGCAGTGCTACACCCAGCCGGAGCTCCAGTGACAGCCCCAGAACCCCCGGCCCGTCAGGGAAGAGGAAGATGGCGACCCCTGCTGAAGAGGACAGGACACCATCCAAGCGAGGACGCCGGGGGGCCAGAACGGGTAGGGGGACTCCACCCCAGGAAGAGGGTGGGCCGTACCTATGCCCTGCCAGAGGGGGTAGGGGGACTCCACCCCAGGCAGCTGCCGGGCCTCACCTGTGTCCCACCTAGACTCCGCCATGATAAGCGATGGCCGTGCATCTTCACGTTTTAAATCTGACTTTTTAGTTGATTGCATATTCGTGTTCCTTTCACAATGGAGTTGATAATTTGAGATTTTTAAGGCTTTTAGCCCAATTTTATATTACTGGTATATATGGATTTTAAATATTGCTGCTTTTTAAAAATAAAGTTGTGGTCTACCTTTTGTTTCTGTGAACATTGCAGCGAATGTGTTTGCGTGTGGTCAGCTGTGCCATATGGTCAGGGTGTGTGTTCAGCTTGGATGCTGTCAAGCTAGTAAATTGTATTGAAATGAAAGAAATTTTTAATTTGGATTTTGCCTTTGAGCAGAAGCCCCACCCTTGCCGTCGGAATGGTATGTGACCCACTTCCTTTTCACGGTGGTGTTGGGGCGTACGTTGGCTATCTGGGTGAGCGAGTTGGCTGAGGGTGAAGGTGAGTGTGGTCTCTGGGGACGCCTTCCGCCTGTCACAGTTTGCGCTCTTTCTCGCACAGGCCAGCGTGGGAACATGTTCAACACTTCGGGCAGCGGGACCGAGCTGCCCTCTGATGCCAGCGACCTCGAGGAGACTCACGGGCCGCTGCCCCAGAGTGCCTCGCTTTTCCTGGGCTACGCCTTCCTGCTGACGACCTCCTCCGAGCTGGATCGCGAGGTCAACAAGCCGGGAAGCGAGGCAGAAGAGGGTGAGATGACCTGCGGCGACCTCGCACCACGTTCACGTCCTGCTTTACTGCACGTTAAAATGGCTGAACTTCACCGAGTCATGATCCGTCCACGCTGCGAATCCTCTTACTTTATGATGGGCCCCTTTTAGAGTACATCCAGACGGCACCCTACAACAGACAGTATACAGAGGCTCAGCTGGAAGCGGGCGGTGGCTACATTCTCCGGGACTTTGACCTGCAGCAGGTACGTACCCAGGGTGGGCTTTAACGCTCACTTGCCCCCCGGTGAGTCTGACCCGGATGGGGTTTTGGGAGTGCTCATGGGTGACTGTCCGGCCTACAGTGTCAGGCAGCCTATCAGAGCATCCTTATCGCGGACCAGCACTGCCGCACGCGGAAGTACCTGCTGTGCGTGGCCAGCGGCGTACCCTGCGTGTCCCACATATGGGTGCGAGACTGTTGCCATGACAACCAGCTGCTCAGCTACCGGAACTACTTGCTGCCAGCTGGGATGGGACCAGATGGCCACGTTGTGGAGTGGTAAGTTTGAACATCCTGACCGGTCCTGGGTCTCAAAGGCTTAGGGGCATTTTTAAGAAGTTCGAAACTGAACTTTTACGCATAAGATTAGCCAATTCGCTTCCTGTGTCAGCTGCAGCCAATAAAGAGTTAAGTTGCATGAAACTTGAGTGTAGTGTCCGTGGGTTCTAAACCCAGTGCCGTGGATTGGGGTTTGTTCCTTCAGGCACTCTCACCAGAGCCCCTTCAAGTCCATGAAAGTTCTGCTGGTTTCTAAGGAGGCCACATCTTTCCTGAGCGACCTTCTCACGATGGGAGGGGCCACGTCCGTGCACCAGCATCAGGTGGACGGTGACACTGCAGGTGGGTGGGGGTCTTGGTCAGTCGGTCGGTCACACACGAGGAATCCTCTGGTGAAAGACTGCAGTGTGTATTTCACACAGTACCTAATGTGAACACGGCTTCATGAAGTTCGGGGAAGCCTCACGCGGTAACTCGGACTTGCCCACAGAGCTCCCCGAGGGTACCTTTGACGTGCTGGTGACAGACCGCTCCTGTCCGCCCTCCGTGCTGAACTGGGCCATCTCTGTGGACCTTCCCTTGCTGTCCCCAGAGTGGCTCATTCAGAGCCTTATCTGTGGTGAGAAGCAAGACCATCGAACCCAAACCCGGTACAAGTATGACTTTTCTCCATGAACTGGCTGATCCTGGACCAGATCTTCTCCTGTATTACTTGGCTCTAGTGCATGCATTTTATGTACATAGTTTTAATCCTGACATTTTTATGGAAAAAAATAAATTGTGATTGTTTCACTATGTTTTTTATTTAGTCTCTTTACAGTTTTTTTTTCCCCCTCGTTTATATACACTTTATACATACAAAATAGTCTGCTGCATGCCAAAACAGAGGCTCACAAAAATCAACGTGAAGCCATGTGACAGAGAGGTGAGGCGTGCATGTTCGTGTGGGGTGACCATGCTCCTCCTCCAGTTGCAAGTGGGTTCCCGGTTCACAATCCGAAACTGCAAAACAAGGGTACAGATTCAGTGGTGTGGTGTGGTGGCTCCCACCCCTGGCCTTTAATCCCGTGTCCAAAACAGGCCTACCTGCCCAGTGTGCCCCCCGCCTGCGTGTAGTACTTGTTGTAGTCCAACCTGAGCAGCAGCTGGGCCAGATCAGGGTTAATCTGATGGTTGCGTACGCTAGACAAGATCTTAAACAGCAGAAAGGACTGACGGCTGAAGCCCTGGGAGGACAAAAAATGGGTGCTGCGGTGAGCTTCTTGCGGTTGAACCGTTTTGGTGCCATTCAGCCAAAGACGGCGGTCTCACCTTGACCAAGATGTCCAGCTGGGCCGTGCCCCTGTCATCCAGCGGGCCCAAGTTCTGACTGACCAGTGAACAGAAGCTGTGGCACAAATCCAGGATCTCGTTTAAGCAGTGAAACACCTGATGACAGAACAAATGAGTCTTAACGTTGTACAGCCAACACTTTGACGTGTTTGCGTGTTGGTCGACTTGTCCTCTTACGGGCTTAAGGAGGATGAATGACTGGGCCAGCAGGTTGCTGAGAAAGTGATCATGGGCCAGCCTGATGCTCTCAAAATCCCGGGTGGAGTTGATCTGCTGCAGAAGCTGGGAGAACTGTGATTCCAGAACATCCACCTGGGGGTAGAGTTGGAGTGGTAAAGCTGAATGTAGGCCACTTAAAGGTGGCCGGTTAGCCAACATATCGATCAAGGATATCAGTTACCGCAGTCCCTTGGAGGTAAGTGCATTTCAGCAGCTTTCCTGGAACTGCTAAGTTATGGTGAAACCCAACTGAACTGGCGACTAAGCTAGTGGGGGTACTGAACAGAAGACAACCTTCAGAAGGAGTCCTCAGACCTGGAGGTAGTACTGTAGATTGTCCACCAGGAAGGCCATGTGGTTCCGGAGTCTCCACTTGATGGCATCGGTCTGGTTAGACTTCAGGTGCTTTCTCTGCATCTGGAGAGCCCAGCAGTGCTGCAGTTCTGACTGGACCCTGCGCACGCTGAGCAGATAGCGAAACACCACGTTGTACCTGAGGAAGACCACCGTGAGCGTCTCAGGAACGGGAGGCCACCTCGTGCTAGAAATACAGCGATGGGCAAGGACGAGCTGGTTGTCTAAAAGTATCAACGAGAGAACTCGCTTACTTCTCCAGTACGGCAGGAGTGAACAGGATGTGCAAGGGCCACTGCACCTTGTAGGCCAAGCCCAAAGCCGCCCAGCCCGTGGAAGGAACCTCCCGAGGAGAGATGTCCTGTGGAGGTGTTGTTCCCTCACGATTACCAGTGGTCTCTGCAAGAACAAACGGACCAGTCGGTGACATTAGTCACTGCTCAAGGGGATCATTAAGACTGGTACCTTTGGACTCTTTTCCTTGGTAGTCGATGGTGAGATGCAGTAGGGGCAACAGGTTATCATCATCGAGCAAGACCTTATGAGCAGCTTGCTGGAAGGCCACGTTGACATCTACGAGAGAAAAACGATCTGGATGAAATGAACATCATCTCATACCTTTTGGAGGAGACCCACATCTACATCTCAAAGCCCCATACCGTGCTCTGTGACCGCCGTGGGAGGAGTCTTCAGCATGAGCTGGGCGTGATCGATGAACACCTGGAAGAGCTCGCCTCGGCCCAGCAGATAGAAGTCTTTGATGATCTTTGAGGTCAAAGCAGAACATCCCAGCGTTGAGCAAAAATGCGATTTAGCGCATTAAATGGAACAGCACAGTAGAAGAGCTGGCCCACCCACTGACCTTCAGCTGCCCCAGAAGATCAGACTCTTCAACCATCAATGTCCATAAATGCTGTGAAAAAGTAGACTTTTTCTGGTAAATCGGTACGTTAATATTTGACTCCATCCCAAATGCCTTTACAAACAGATATAAATGTGGTAATTAGCTCAGTTTTAGCCATACCTCTGCTACGGTGCTGCGAATGCCGTCAATGAGGTTCTCAAAGTCCACCAGGCTGAAGAGCGGCTGCTGTTTCAGTCGGTGAAGCTCTGCGGCAAACGTGTCCTCCTGGTGTTTCAGAATGGAGCCTGAAGGGCGACGAAGCAGCAACGTTAAACGGCGAAAGGTCAAAGAGTCACCATGATATTGTATCGCTCTCACCAGCACGGGGAGGGTTTTGGTTGTGATTCTCGAACATCTGGACGGACTCGCCGACGAAGAGGATCTTCTCGGCCACGCGGATGGGGATGTACGACGGGAGCATCTCGGTGCGAAGGGAGAACTGCTGCAGCGATGGAGCCAGCATGTTCTCCTCCTCAATCAGCCTCTTGAAGCAGATTTGGGGCATGAGCAAATCAGAGACGTGGTTCATCCTGGAGAATGACTTCCTTCTAACACCATGACAAATAACCACTAGCAACTGCTCTGAGGGATTTGCTGCACGAAGCCAAGCTTCCGAGAGACGCTGACAGCCTCCAATGAACAGGCTCTCACGTCACTGTGTCACACCCTGCTCTCGTACCAGATCCTGTAACTCTCTCAGCTGTTTCCCACTCAGGCCGCCTATCCCCAGGTCTTCTTCCTCTTCCTCCTGGGCTTGGGCACCGCCCCCTGCACCAGGACCCTGCTTCACGAAGAACTCCTCGCTCTGGTCCAGCAGCAGACCATGCAGCATCCAGGCCGCCAGCTGCTTGTACATCACCCCGTGACACACGGCGAGGATCCTGGAAAACAAGGGGGATGTAAACATAGCGGCTTGGGAAGAATGAATTCTTCCTCACACGTGCCGCTTAATGCAACTTCAACTGCAGAATAGCAGTACCGAGGGAAGGTCCAACTGGCGGTGACTCACTTCTCCAAAGCCATGCGCACGGGGGGCAGTCCGCCACAGCTGTGCTTGTATACAGTCTCCAGAATCTGACAGCCGTGGATCTGATTTGCAGGTATGGGGAGAGAGACTGTGGTTCACATCTCTGTTAGGCAGGTAATTCGAATGGCCATCCCTCACCTTTTAGACTAAAGGAACAGGGCTCATCTGACAAAGAAATCAGCTGAGGGTACCTTTGTCAAGAAAGAGATCCTCAAATGTCCCCGGAGTAAAGATCATACCTTTTGAGATTTAATCGTCTCTACCACCAGCATGACAGAGGGGAAGAGCAACTGAAACTAAACAACAAGACAGCCATGTTTACATGCGTACTACATACCTGGACTGGCCGTTCAAAAAAAGGTAACGGAAGGTCATACATTAACATGTTAGATTTCTTATGTGGTTACCTGGTCCAGCACATAATTCACGTGAGATATGGAAAGATGCGGGTCAGCGAGGAACTGCGAAGAATTCAAAAACAGGGTTTTGTAATTCTTTTAAAGATGCACGTTTTGTATTAATCACTGCTGTAGCGGAGCACATGTGCGTACTTCCTGCTCAAGATCAAGCAAAGCCTGCCGGTAAGGCTGCAACATGGAGTCCAACCCCGTGCAGAAAGCTCGGAGGTAGATCCCACCGAGCCCAGCCTGACCGGCTTGGCTGGGGTGGTGCTCCTGTGCCAAAAGAATTCACAACAGTTAAGATAAGTCAAACCAGGCCGGATAAGAATGAATACATTACTATACACAATCCCTTTGACCAAGCCAGGATCAAATGCTATGAGAGAGTAGCAGCCCTTATGATGATGCCCAGTGATGACTTCAGCATGATAGTGTACATATCCGTCTCCACATCGAGCTGTTTTCAAAGCAGACATTTCAAGAGGGTCACCTGCTGGTGCACATGGCCGGTGTGCTGCTCAATGAACTCAGTGAAGCGAATGTAGTCGGAGCCTAACTTGCACAGGCGGTTCAGGACGCTAGTCTCACTCGGGTGTAGAAAGGGCAGGTCTTGACACACCTGTGGGGAAATGCAAAGAGCCACCATTAAGCCTGCGACAATGACCACAGCATGCAACTGCGGCAATGAAGCTGCATGCATGCAACAGCAACAAGTGATCTCCATTTGGTGGTGGTGGTGGTGGTGGGGGGGGGGACTGATGTTACTATTGGGTCACGTTTCGACTCAGGTGTCCTCTCCATGATAAAATCACAGCGCTGACCGGTCATTCGGATCGATGACTGAATTAAAACACATCACAGCTTTACACCGACTAGCACGCCAGTGCTCTGAATGAACTGCATCAGTTTTACCTGTAAGCCGGCACGTTTATTCCACGTGAATATGGTCCCAGGGTATCCACTCAAAGCCAGCAGAAGCTCATGAATCATCGCGACTGTATTTGCTTAGCAGAAACGTCAAGACATTACAACCAGACGGATTCTTATTTGTTATTAGCTAGCCCTCCACGGTGCCGCCGATTCCGCCTGCGCGTCATCACTCTGCGCCCATGACAGCAGAGCGCTGCATTGTGGTAAATGTAGTCCCCCCCCCGTTTAATATCTATGGGACGTAACCGAAGGACTCGTCGCATCGTAATTTATTCTTGTGTACAAATCCAACTGCCATTCTTCACATCGCTATTTAGTCGTAAAGCTTTTTGAAAAAAAAAAAAACATAACGGCCTCTGACGTGTTTATTTTAAAAGGCAAACCAGCGTCGGAAGTTTGACTTGACTAGGTGGCTTCGCCGTGCATCATGGGTAATGTAGTTTCGCCGCCGGACGGTCGTCGAGGCTTGTTGCTGGATGTTTTGTACGCCGCAAGTTAACGTTGCCCTGCTAGTTTCGCTCACACCGGCGCCTCACGTTAATATCGCAGCTAATCGCATGAATTTGCCGCCGTGAGACGGCTTCCTAGCGGCGGCGCTGACGGGAAATGTCAACTTGAAGACGAGTAGGTGGGCTAATTTAAGCGAGGCGACGGCGAAGTTTGTGGCTAACTAGCTAGCGCGCGCCTGTTAGCCTAGCTCGCTATGCTGCTAGCACGGAGTGTCTCCTCCTTCGTCGGTCTGTTTATTTTGGCTTTTTTTGCTCTGTATGTTCATTATAAATATTAGCTGTTATTAAATTAGCGACCCCCAGGAGGGTCAAAGTGTGCCGAGGGCCTGAATGCCAACCAGTGTCAAAACACGCTTCCTAAAGCCGAAAAACAGACAAACAAGACATAGAAAAACAGTTCAACACGGCGACCTCGACGTTTTGCTGATATGAAGTGTTTATTTAAAAAAAAAAAAATAATAATAATAAAAATTCGTGGCTTTTGAGAGGAGAAGTTTCCAAAAGCCCTATGTGTGGGTTTTGCTGTGGGGCACTTCACGGTTCAACACGAAGTCAAAATGATCATTAAAATTGAACTGAATTATATAGCGCCTTTATCAAGAAGCACTGCCACAAAGCGCTTTACATAGTCCCGGGCCCAGAGTCCCCAGAGAGTAAGCCAAGGGTGACAGTGGCAAGGAGAAACTCCCTCAGGAGGAACCAGACTCAAAGGGGAAGCCCAAAATGATGAGTGGGAGGATTTAGACCTCCAGGGCAGTCACAGCTTGATAATAAGGCTGTTCGGGTCACTTGGTGCTTAGCCAGTGTTGCCAGACGTGTTTGGAAAGTTCACTTTCGGAACGGCGGCGTTTGACTGTCGCTGGTGCTGTGTTTGCAGTGATGGCCGAGGAGAGGCAAGGCGAGGATGTGGTGTCAGAGTTCCTGGGACAGAACCCTCACCTGGCCAGCTGGGTGGAGTCCCTGCGGAGCCAGTGTGAGACCAACAAGCAGTGGTTGGCCCGCCGGGAGTTCATCCTGAGGAACATGGAGGCATTCCCCACCATCCAGCCTGGTGTGGCCAGCTGCAGTCTCGATAGGCTCCTGTCCCTCTCGATGGTCTGGGCTAACCACGTGTTCCTCGGCTGCACGTCAGTAGCGTGATGCGGCCTTTCCCGGCTGCATGTCGCACCTCTTGTTGGATGTGTTTAACTTTCGTTTGACTGATGGCTGGAATTGATTTAGCGGGCGAACAGCTGGCCATTCAGTTTGTTTGGGCAGTCGGTGAGAATATTTAATCTTAGGACATCTAGGAGCACTGAAGGGCAGCTGGGTTAATCTCCCACCTTGGGTCTGTGTGTGAGGTGTGTGTGGATTCCCTCCGGGTAGTCTGGAACGTGCCATGTAGCTGAATTGCTGTGGGTGTGGGTGGGTATTTGATGGACTGGCATGCCATCCAAGATGCCCACTGCCTGGTGCCCGGTGCTTCTTGGGAAATGCTCCCAGGCCACCATGACCATGCATTAGCTAAGTGGTCCTGACATGTTGAAGGTAAGTGAAGAAGCATGTGGAAATAGAAATATGCAAAGACTGTAGTTTTTTTTGTTTGTTTTTATGCTGATTAAGATATCAATCCAGCTCACAACCTCTGATTATGGTCAAGATTGCCGGGAGGCTGGAGCCTATCTCAGGCAGCACTGGCACAAGGCAGCGGGACCACCCTGCGTGGGATGTCAGCCCAGCATAGGGCAAATGCCATCACCCTCTGATTCAGTTGTTGAAAAATATCTGAGAAACAGTGATTGGCTGTGCTCCAAAACCTTTAGGAATTCATATTCTCACCTTTGCCATCCAGCAGGGCGTAGGAATGTAATATGCGCTTGCTTGCAGGTACCCCCAAAGTGTAATGAAGAAGATAAGCGAAATGGCTGAGGGGATTGTGGTGCGGGAAGTTCCCATCCGGAAAAGCCGTGATGAGATCATGGGGAAGGGGAAGAGGCCTGCTCAATCTGGTAAGGCCCGCCCCCCCATGGCCATATATGGAATGTAACTTGGGAATTAGCACTGCTGCTGTGATGTTTTGCTGTGGCTCTTGGAAGAGTTAATGATTTAATGCCAGATCTCACCATTTATATTATTAAATGTTGTTTGAATGATGTTGGTGGGGCCTGTAAGCCCATCCTCTTAAGCAGTCACAAGCTGTAGTGAAGTGCTGATTTTACCCCCTCTCAATGGGGAGCAGCATTGGCCTGAATCTCTGATCAAGTCTGCTTTTAGCAGTTTTTTTGAATAATGTTTAACCAGAGAGTTTGGCGACTGTACTGCAGTTTTATTAAAGCTGACACAGTCACTGCTGTTTCTTTTTTAAGCTCGTGTAGAACAGAACCGACGTGTTAATGATCAGGTTGGCGAGGTGGTCGTGGGGCCTCGTGCCGTTCACCTCTTAGCAGGTCTAGGGAAAGGCTGTGACCGTCCAGCACATCTCTCTGTTCAGCTATGAACACCGTAGTTTAACTTGACCAGTCGTCTAAAAACCTACATATTTTTATCCATTCAATCTATTTTTGCTTCATCTGCTCTCAGCTAAGTGATCTCCATCTGACGCATGAATGTCACCTCGAATTATGTGACTGGTCTTTTTTCTACATTGCAATCTTCTCAGCATTCTCCTCACTCAGATGTACCCACGTGATCTCTGTCTAGCTGACAGGTGGCTGGTGTTAGTTCTGAATTAAAATGAATGTTTAAAATGCCGTGGAACACGAGAGAATGGATTCTCATTTCAGGCTCTTCTGGGCCTGTGGTGATTAGCCAAGTAAAGACCTGAGGTCTGGATGAATTTCCGGTGATTAGTCTGCAGTGTTGAACCATGTGAACAGGGGATAATTAGCTGCCCTTAGTTAAATACCCAAGACATTCTGACGATTCGACTTGCTGTAGTGTTCTTGTTTGGGGAAACTTAAGACTCCTGGTTTAAAAATGTTAGGTATCCATTCTGATGTTCACAGTTTAAAGCTGACACTTGAATGATAGACCTGGCTTTTCTATGTGAAATTCCAAATGTTGTATTTCATGTGTATGTCATAGTGTTCTTAAATGTTATTTTAACAAAGAGGCAGACGGGTCGGGGAAGAAGTCCAAGTCCACAGCTAACGAAGTAGAGAACAAGGCTGGTGGCAGAACTGCAGCACGACCGGGAGGTCCAGTGGGTGTCAAGTCCGGGCCTCCGGCGCAGGCTCCCACAGAACACCAGCCTTTCTTCAACCGCCTCTACAAAGCCGTGGCATGGAAGCTGGTGTCAGCTGGTGGGTTCGGACCCAACTTGGACCACTTTGAGATCCTGCGGGTCTGTGTGGAGTCGTCCAAGGCCAGCCTGAGCTGCGTCTTCGTTCCCCTAAAGGACATCTCCGACCTGCCGGCTGGCCGCACGCAGAAGGAGGGTCAGGTGTGCGAGCTGCGGTGCCGGACTGTCTACCTGGGCACGGGCTACGGCCGTGACGAGGACAGCGCCAGGGCCATGGCCTCTAAGGAAGCGCTCAAGGTCTTCCAGGGCCGCAAGGTGACGGTGAAAATCTGCCGGCGCAGGTTCCGCGGTCGAGATGTTGAAGACCTGGTACTGTTGGACGATCAGCCGCGGAACTCGGGCTTCCCCCCGGCCCTGGACTACCCCTTCCAGGCGGAGCAGCCAGCAGGGGGGCACTCCTAGCAAAGGCTGCTCTTGCAGCCCCTGCAGGAGGTCCCCTATTTTACCAGGCTCAGACAAAACAAGGATGGACCGGAGCAGAGAATGACTGATGTGAAATGTCCAGGGTTCTTGCCATGGCTGTGATTACTTTCTTGGTTCGTCAGATTTGTGTGCTATAAAAAAAAAAGCATATTTTCCTCTTGGTTAAAACAGCACAGTTTCAGGTGTGTTCCTCTTCCAGTGATACATGTAGACATTTAAACTGGTCAGTTTTTCAAGTCCACATTAGTTTTTTGCTGACCTCCACATGTGCTGGGCTGTTGCTGGCTGCTCTGCAGATGTTCCTCCTCAGTCCCAGAGTTCTGGTGTTCAGATATGTTGCACTATGGCTTGGTTCTTGATAAGCCATGCTCAGAATGTGGTGATGCGAAAAACAAAGCCCCTGAACCTGCTGTGGGCAGGATTATTGTCTGTCACTTTCCATTGGTCCATTTGTGTTGTGTGTGTTTTTTTTTTTTTTTTTTTGTCCCCCCCCCCCCAGGGAGTGATGGGCAGGGTGCCTTCATCACGAGTTTTGAAGTCTCCTGTAAACCATCACTAGTTTAGCTGTCGTTCACAGCGCATGGTTGAATTACAATGTTGTAGGAATTGGGCTGCTACTGTGAAGAAAAGTATAACCGCATGTCTGATTTCCATGTGACTGCATGGCAAACGTGCACTCAGGAACCATGGCATTGAGAACAGCCACACACTGTTTAGACCTCAATGGTGAAGACGTTCAGATCTCTGAACCCGGGGGATTTAATGTGTCAAGGAAGTAACTTTAGGCGAATCAAGAATTGGATGTTAATTCTGAGGGTAAATTTTTGTTTTAGTACAGTATAGCATTCTTTTATGTTAATATGAAGAGAGACTGATACTGTAAGAACAGGCCACTGTAATTGTGGCTATTTATTCTACTTTTGGTGGAAACATTTAGAGCAGAATGTTTAGTTTAAAGTTGACTTTTAGGTGGGCAGTTTTTTTTTTTTTCCCTGTCTTCTTTTTATAGGTGATCTTTCATCTGCTGCAGGACATGATCTAGGGACTGTGGTGTCCCTAATGGTGGTTGGATGGGTTTTAGTTTGGGTTCAGGTGTCCCTTCTGAGAGAGTGGGGTATCTGCTTGACAGTAATTGGCATGGAACATCTGGATCACGTTCTTGGGTGAAGTGCGAGAAAGAAGCCAATTGCGAGTAGAAGCAGTAAAATTGCCTACAGCCGATCTCCCCGAAGCTCCCTTAGCTGTAGTCAGCAGTTCCACGGCTGTTCCTGCTCAGACACACTGCACTTTTCTTACTGTTCATTTTTTAATAAACATAATTTAAAAGTCAATGTGGTAGCGACTCGAACTTAAGTGCGCCGAACGCTCTTAAGCGATCAACTGCCAGACTCTCTCATGAATGTCTTTGTTTATTTTTGTTGGTGAAATTGTCTGCTGTCATAATACCTCCAGTCCTTCGGCACGTCTGTGAATCCTCTGCCGGCACAGTCTGGCCACTCGACAGGAGGATCGCCTGTGTGACGTGCATCTGTACCATCTGTCAGCCTCCCTCGCATTTCTGTTAATTGTGCATTTGTTCCTGACAGGTAGACATCTGCTGTATACTTTGGGGGAGGGGGTAAAACACTGTCTTAAATCCTCAGCATGGTTGTCCCCTCAGTTCAGCTGGTTATTTGATATGCTGTTAAAGACAGCATTTCCTGAGCTTCTGGGATCAATTATGTGGTGAATTCTGTGGCGACTCAACTATAACGGGATTGGGTTATTTTTTTTGTTAACTTTAATATCTTCTCTTCCGGCTGTGACTGATGCCAGCATGTAAGATTCAAGTCTAGCATCTAAGCTGTTATTGTGAGAAGTAAGATTTTTATAAAGCTTTATGTAATGCAGAGTGAAAGCCAGCAGACCAGCAGTCATCTGGTTTAACCCACTGCTCACTGGTGACTTTATTGGGGTGTTTCTGGTTAAATAAGGAGACTGGAAACCTGCTGTTAGTCCTAACTGCTGTGGGCCCTAATCTTTAGAATTCTTAAAGGGGAAACATTAAAAATGCATAGTTGTGATTGAATTTCAGTACATTGTGCAGACTACTTCAAATGAAGTTGGCTACTTTCTGTCGACATTCCGCGGTTGTCTCCCTTTCTTGAAATTTGCACCGAAGTCGCTGATTTTTCGACCTGTAATCCCTTCACATTACTAGCATGATAAAACCGACATCAAAATCACAGAGAATTCCACACACCCACCAGGCTGAATTTGTTTTTCAATACCTGCTTCTTGGTTCATTCTCCTCTTTAGATGATTTGTTCGGTAAAGTTTAAATCTGTTTCTGAAATAACATAACTGACTATATCCAGGTAATAATATAGGCTTGTAACCACAAGTTTACCGACTTTGGTTGAAAAAAATAAAGATGTTTCAAAACTGTACCATCAGTTTATGTGTCCACTAAATAATGTAAGGTATGTTTCCCTTATGATACCGTACTCGGTATCATAAATCAACGCAGACTGAAAGTTCAACCGCTGAAAAGAGATTTAATTTTTAAATCACGTCAGTTATGAGTTTCGTTTGTCTGTTCCATTGTGTGAAGTATATGGGGGAAGCATAATATTTATAGTGTTTTATTTAACCAGTTACCCCAGATCTGAAATCTAAAAACTGAATGAACAATTTTAATTTGAAACCAAATCTCACTCTGCTTGCCATGACTAATGTGCCTAAAATAAGCCTAAAATATCTGTCTGTAATTGTATCTGTCGGTCCAATGCCTTTTTTTTTTTTCCCCCGTTCAGCTTCTGTTGAGGGATTATAGGTCTGTTCTCTTAATTTTATTTCAATGCTTTGTTGACGGCAGCTGTAGTGTGGAAATGCAGAATTGGCTCAGACGCGACGCAATTCAACACTGGGGGTTGGTCAGATGGTCAGACCGTTTTGCAGAAACGGTTCACACAGACTGCTCTGCAAAACAGGACGTGTTTTAATGTTCTTTATGCTGACTTACAAATACAATACTGTACACACGACAAATATTTCAAGTAAATTTCATAAGACGTCAGTAAGCGGCATATTTTTAATATTAACATTCGAAATTTTATCAAATATAAATGCTTTTCCAATGCTTATTGGCTTTCGGTGGCTTTTCCCTTCAGCTCCAAACTGGGCTGACTATGCATTTGACGGTGGAGTAGATTTTATAAACATTTCAGCAGAAAGAAGTTACAGAATGCCCCGCGCGGACAGTCGCACAGCTTGCCGATCCTCGCGCCTTTCCTGACGGCGCACTGTCTGCCCACGTCGCACTGCCAAAGACACACACACACACACACAGAGAGAGAGAGAGAGACAGACAGGCACTGTAAGAGCAGTCGTCACCTCTGACATTTTGCTTCCAGATGTTCCTGAAAAGGCAGGCATTTCTGAAGTGAACGAAGCCGGCATGGTCATCGTCTAGAGAACATGCGGCGTTGCGGTTACCGTGGGGACTTGACCAAATTTCTTCTCCCACGGAGGAATTCGTTTAGTCTGTAGTTTTTCCAAGACTTCTTGAAGAGCCCCGAGCTGTTAAAATAACACAACGCATGGACAGCCAAGCGTTCACACGCACGTTGGGTAAACTTGGATTTTTTTCGTGGTCGTCAGGCCTGTTTGCGTTCTCGTCACTACGATTTATTTACCCACGGCTACTTAAGATGTCGCACGGGTATTGAGGTGAACGTTTAACTGGAATAACTTGGCTTAAGTACTTGTTGGCAAGAGCAGAGCCTTCACACTCCTCATGAGGCGCGCATCAGACGAGCGCAGTCGTGCCACCCAACTGCAACGAGCGACCCCGACTTACCAGCTGCTTCTCGCTGGTCATGTTTGGGTCTTTGCTGTACAAATCCGTGAGGGCTCGTTCATCCAGCTCCACCGCGTCGTCCGCATCCTTCATCTCCACGCCGCTGACGGCGAGCAGCAGCGCGGCGCAAACGGCGGCTCTGGTCCGGAGTCTGGAGCTTTCCATGGTCCCGGTTCGTCCTCTCCGGTGGAGATGCGGTCCAAACAGCCGCACTCGCAGTCAAAGCGGCTTTTATCTGCCTTCATATTGAAGCCGCTTGCCCCTCCTTGACCATTGACTTCTTTAGTGCGTAAGAGCGACGTGTGGGTGAATCATTGCGTAAAAGCCGGGCGGTTTATGCACATTTTAATAAAAATACCTGCAGCGCTCCTCGGCTTGTCGTGCTTCGCATTTTGGCCTCGTTAAGTTAATAGATGAGGAATTAAAAACACGTTATCGTCTTTCTTTCTTTCTGGAGAATAACGTCGTTCCGCCAAATTCCAAATATTAAAATCTTCAGCAGCGGTTTTCTGTGATGTCCTCGATGTTAATGAACTCCTGAAACTGTACGTTAAGGAAATGAAAGCGAAGCCTTACGTCTATTTACTTAGTCTTATCCTTTATTGCGCTTTATCCTTATCCCATGACTGTAATCTGTAGTCATCACCAGCTTAATGAACGGCGTTGCAGCTAATAATTAAAATATAAGCACTTATTTGGGCTATGAATAGGAGCGATAAAGCCAGTGAAATAAATTAGTAAGCGTTTTAAATGATTGCATTTTTAGGCTTGATATACGCATAGACCGACTGTATAGATGAGTTTGGCTGCCTTTTACGTGCTCATGTACGCACATCTTTAAGCAATTCCAAATCTGAGCAGTAAAAACACAGGACAACGTAATATCTACTTGGCGTGATTGCTCTCCAATTACTGACCACTTCACAAACTATACTCTACTGTCCATAATTGCAGTTATGCATTTTAAAGCTGAAGACGCCCGGAGGGTCTTAATCCATTAACGTAATGGGATGGTAAAGTGAACCATACCGTTTAACTGGCACATCATGTACGTTGGAGGCTTAGAATTTTCTATAACGGTCGTGTTTCCATTGCCATGTAATTTACTGGCAGGTAATTTACTGTAGTCATCACTACACCTTTACAAACAGCTCATCACCTTTTTAATCTCATCTATTTCAATATGCTGTTTGTTTAATCTCGGATTAGCGGGGAAAAAAAACTTGGGTGAAGTTCGACCTCAGAGACAGAGAGACTAGAAAAAAGACGACGGACTGTATGCTCGGCCAAGTGCAGCCCCATCAGCCATTCTTTTAATATTTTTATACACATAGCTTACTTTGGGTACACTTGACTCAGTTAATACTGGGCTGGGCCACTAGACGCTTATTTTTATAGATCGTTTGACGGTGGAACATATAAAAAACTGCTGTGGGAACCACCGAACTATAGTTCAATGGGGCAAAACACTCCGAAATAATGGTTATTTGTGTTTGAGTCACTGCTGAAGGCCATTACCATGAAAAAATCAAGTTAAACCAAGACAAGAGTCCATCCGATCCCAGGCAGCATAGAACACAAGGTTGGGATACAACTCATATGGAAATTATGGAACGCACATACACACAAACTCACAATGGGCATTTTAGAGATGCCACTTAACCTAATTACAGGTTATTCGACTGCGGGAGGAAACTGCAAACCACAGAGAGAGAGAGAGTAGAGGAGGGATTCGAACCTATAACCATAGCGACATACATACAACAACAGTGCTACCTACGAGTTCGGGTGTCCAGAAACAGTTTGAACCCGATTAACTTTACTAGTGGAGTTAACATCACGCCACAGAACCAAAACTTTTTTTTTTTTTGCTTTTTCCCTCACACTTTCCCTAAATCGAAGATAAAGACTGCAGATATAATTAGCGTTAGGTTTATTAACCACCCGGCCGGCCTGCAAATGGGTAAGCAAGGTTGTTATTAAGCATCGATCCGTTGCCTCAATTCAACTAACATGACGAGGCTGTGAAAAGAAGGCAGGTGCAACCAATTAACGACCACACAACAGCGAGCAGCGAGGGTGTTGGTGCGCAGCCTGAAGCGGCTTTTGTGACATGCTGGTGTCTGAAAAGAGAGCTTTGCTTATAGTAGGAAGGGCTCGTCACCTTGTGCTAAAAGGCAAGAGGGAGGCCTTAAGGCTGCCCTGGAGTATCCTTCACCTGGTACCTGGACAGCAGTGCAGTACAAAGACCGCTGCGTCAAATGTGCGGCAGACGATGCGAAGCAGGTGTAAAATATTAGATATTTTTTTTAACTTTTGTTCAGCATAAACAATTAGAAGGCAGGAGGCGGGCATTTCAGAACAGTGTAGACATTTGAAGAGCTTGGCAGTATGATGCAGGTAATCAAGGCTTTCCATTTAGTGTTACTTCTCAGCGTGTATGTGATGTAGTGACTGATAAATTTACCTCGCATTGCGTCAGCTGCGGCTCGTCCTCGTGTAAATTTTACCAAACGTTTTCATTCAATCTAAAGTAATTACACAGTATGTAAATGCCGGGTGAATTAAAGCACAAATCGTAAGAGTAACCGTGGTTATTCCAAAACGCAGTAAACCGACGATAGAGTTTGGGGGATTCGTACACTTGTTGTGTATGATAACATCTTTGGTGTGAAACTGTTTGACTCGCATCTTTTGTTATTCAGTGCAGACATCACGATCGTTACACTCAATCTTTTAGGGCTTCTGAATCTTGATGGCTGTCAAAGTCCATTTTTAGATCTTTTCATCTTTGAATTAAGCGTCGTGCAACAGCCTGCCATAAATAAATATTCCCAGCGAGGACCGTGCAGTATATGAAGGAGTTTAAATTCCCCCCCCCCCCGTGCCTGTGGTGCTTGTCTCACTGGGGGATGTCTATCTTCCAGCTTTATATTTATCTGCTTAACTCCTACTCGTCTCGTCTCTCTGCCATTTTCTCTGTCACTCGGTCGGGATGGAGTTGGGACACGCATGCACAGCGACGTGTGTCACCTTCAAACCTGTTGTCCTGGTCAGGAGCGCATCCCAGTGATGCCAGTGCTGCCAGGCCATCGCAGGCCACAAACACAATCATGCCATACAAAGAACGCAGGAAGTGTTGCATGAGTTAGGGGAAAAGAGCAGCATTTCTTTAATTAAACTGAGTTGTACAAAGCTAAATCGTGCATTATTTGGTGGTTGAGGTAACCTGGAGTGTGGCTGAGGACCATCAGTAATTCACGTGATGCTTAGCTTATGTTGGCTGGATGCAATTTAAAATGCGACATTTTAATTCAGCTCCTAAATGAGGGAGCAAGTATCATTATTATAATAACCTTATAATAACAGCAGGCATTGAGGTTTTTTTTTAAGGTCTGCTTGGTAGCATCTTTGATCTCATCCTACAAGATGACGATGCCGGTGGATTTCAAACGTAGCACCTGGAATGTCGTGATGTCCATCTCACGTTTTGCTGTCCAGATAACACAGCAGTTATTTCCCCTAAGGTGTAATCGATGCTAGTGATTTTCTCAATTGATCAGCCGGCAAGAATAGGAACTGGCTTGCATTTAAATTGATACGGGGGTCTTTATCAGCTAAGACGTACGGTCACGTTCCTGACAAAAAATTGCCTCGCACCTTTTTGGCCTCCTTAAGTGGGTTTAAGGCAAATCTTAGTTTTTTCTAGAAGTTTCAGCATGGAAATACTTTTGAACTGTGAACAGGGCAAGTAGTGGGATGATGGATGAATAGGTGTGTTTTTGATGAAAAACGGGACGCTGGGTGTGCGTACCAATGGCCCGATGGTCAAGGTGGCCGGACGGTGTGCAGGATGTAGACTGACGGCCCTGTGGTCCAGACATTTACTTTGACGGAACAGAGATTTCTACAAAGAGCTGGACAACAGGACAGAGAACTGCACCCGGTGACCACAGGTCCTTAGTAGTTAGATGGACCTGAATATTGCTGCTGGGTCTTATAGCATGTGGTTATGACCTGATGATGAGTCTCGATCGGTGTCTCACTGCCCCCTGTGGTTGTCCAGGTAAAGAAGACGGCAAAATCACCGTCCAGCAAGATGGTTTAGGAAATAATTAAACCATGGTAATCAAGAGAAAGGAAAAAGAATCATTTCTATTAATAAACAGCTATAAATTTGACAGATTAATTTTAGATAATTATGTGCTCAAAAGCTGATTTGTTTTTAAATCTCCCCTCTCTGAGAATCTAGTTAAGAACGTCTTGAGTGTTTGAGGGGGAAATGACTTGTTTCCGCCCACATGGGAAGCAGAAGATTAAGGGAAAGTTGATGTTTTCTTTTTGCTGTGTATTTTTCCATTTCTTTGTCAACCTGCTATCACAAACTCCTCTTTCCCAACAGTTGCTTTTGAGGGACACCCAGCACCAAAACACATGTATTTACATTTCCATTTTTAAATCTGCTTGAGCTCACAACAAGCTCTTTCAGGATGTATATCCACAAAGCTTCTCTTCCATCAGCTGTAGCTTTGCTCTGCCCTCAGATGCATCTCCAGCATGATACTTCTGATGTCCAGATATGGTTCCCTTCTCCTCCAATGAAGGTTCCCTCCTCGTTTGGGCTGTTTCTGCTACGACGAGAGTGTTTTCCATGCCTCTTCTAGATTCAGGCCTGACTGAGTCTGCTTAGCTAGTTAGATCAAGCAAATGCTTCAGTCCTCTACGGCCTCTTTGATGCCGGCAAATTGGAAGCCCAATTTCCACACAGGAAATATTATTGTGACTCCCATGTGAGTCCAAGGCAAGACTGTGGATCAGTATTAGGAGTGAATGAGTCATCCTGGTTAGTAGAACCATAAGGAACTGAATACAAATGGTAATTAAACAAACAATCATTTTGTTTTTAACAGGATGTCATTAAGCCAGGCGGGAAATTGATTTGGGCTCTACAGTCACCTCTTCTCACACGGGGATGATGATGGAGTTGAGGAGGCCTGACCAATAACTGGACCAGCTGTTTAATTAGTTCCGTATTGGGGGGAACAGCAGCACCCTGATGTTCATTTTGGTGGCCCCCGTGCCAGCAGGGGGGGCAGAGACGAGTGCTGGACTGATCTCTCACTGCCCTGTCAAATGCTCTCTTTGCATTAACTGACGTCAATATTTGGCCGTTTGGGGTCCTTATCCAACTCATTATCTGTGATGAAAGCTTCTGGATCTAAGCTGCCATTGCTACACTCTGACATCCACCTTCAGATTCACATTCTGATGTTCTGCTCTGCTCTGCTCAGGTGGAAGAAACAAAATAATCTGACTTGTCCAATGACTAAAGGTAATGCCCCCTTTCTATATTTCACCACTAGGCCAGAGCCCCTGAGCCTCTGTTGGTCTTGATTTGTCACAATAGCAAACTTTCTTGTGTTCTTTTAGGAAAAAGCAAATAAAGCTGAGAATATCCTGCATCATCCGATTTTGGAATCCCAGTTGAAGGATTTGTGATGTTTCAGAGATGGCCTGCAGCCCAGCAACTGGCTAACGGCATCATGGGTCTTCCTGCTTGACGGAGAACATTGTCACGACGTATCTCTTCATTGCTAAGCTGATGGCCTCCAAAGGCCCAGATATCAAAGTCAAAACCAACTGACTGGTTTTAAAGTTTGCTGAGTGTGTCTGGATGCTCTTGTCTAACCTTTGCCAGAGTAAAACAGGGGCGAGCGTGGAGGAGAAAAACATTCTGTATGATTTCTGTACATGTATAACCGATCAATGTAGCATTGGCTGACAAAGCTTGTTAATCAAGCTTGTTTTATTCTGAGTGCTTCAGCCTGCGTCAGACTGAGGAGAGACCTCTTATTAAACCCTAATCGTTCATGTCACACATTAAAGTCAAAAGCATATTGACCATGTTGAATAATTCATTTACTAATCATGTCTGCATGCGAAAACAGATGCAATATAATGAAATGCAGTAAATCAATGCTTCAGTAAAAATGGTAAATGGCATCATTGAGGATGCTCTTGGAGTTTTTTTCATTTTATTTCCACAGTTTAGCAAACAGTCTGTGCTATTATTCTTTTTCACGATGGCAGCATTCTCAGCAAGGCTCAGCATGAAGAAATGGTTTATTTACAAGAAATAGACTAAAAAATAAATGGCTGTGGAACGTACAGAGTCTTTCTGCACGTTTGACCCATGATCTGACACGTAGTTTTGCTTCTCGTCTCGCATTTGATCTTCTGCTGCTGTGATTTAGTTTTTATCTTAAATGCATAAGTAATCTGTGCCTTTGGCCTGTTTTATCTTCAGATGTTAATTTTGTCAGTTTCAAAGACACGTGTTTTTTGCCAGACTGAGCAGCTCAGGAGAATAAAAAGCATTGATGGACCATAACTGAAACTCTCTCAGCTTCGTCGCAGGAAGATCACTTTTACCTCCGTGTGTCACAGTTGTGGGTGTAAGTTATTGCCAGTATTTTTCCGTAGAATAGCTTCGCAGTGTTTTGTTTTTAGCATTAATGCTATTTCCAGTGAAGACATTTAAATGACAGGGCAGTGTGAATATGCCTGTCTGTCACATTCTCCCAGTAAGAACCTGGCTTTTCTGATGTCCCTGCTGCTCACACCACGGTAGGTCAGATGCAGATGGGCTGACGTGCATCTTCCCGTGGGACCCAGTGAGAAGTTGCCAGGGTCTCACTCCTCCTGGCCATCAATGGGTTCGCTGTGCCAGTGCTGTTGAGTGCAAAGTCGACCTCAGCCCTGACGGTACCCCTGATGATCCCGTGTGTCACCATGAGGTAATTAAAGACCTTCCCGAACTGTGTCTTCCATAGCTGCAGGTCCTTTCAGTCCCCAAGACAGTTTTATTCATTCAGGGAGAGAACATGCTTATTTCTTAAATTACACCGTAAGGATGGTGTCAATGGCTCCACTTGGCATCAACCTTTATTTTGTCTTACAACTAAAGAGCCCTCCTCTCCACTTCTGTTGCTGGCCCACACACAGCCTTTATGCCAGCCGTATTTCCTACAACCTTCGATTAGGTACGGATGTCCAGCCGAGTGTCCCTCACCTTCGGTTAGGTATCAGTCTCTCTGCTCTGGGTGATGAAGTGGAGACACGATGATGTGAAAGTTGGTCGTAAACCCGAGGTGAGCTTTCGGGAGAACCATGCGGCATGGGAATGAGACTTGGACAGAGTAGTTTTGTTGACAGAGTGTCACCTTTCATGGTTTGGGATGGCATGGGACGAGGGTTAGCCGCCACAAGTGAAATGCAAAAAAATGAGTCATTTTTGGGAGAAAGTGAAAATGGAAATTGTGTGTCTGTTTTGGGCTAAAATACATAGTCTAGGGACTAGGAATGGGCATCTGGATCTAGACAGGGTTACTCAGGAAAAGGCAGAACACATCAATTTATACCATCAGGCAGGAGTAATCGACTAGTGATCTAAATCAAGTCTCCTCTGCTGACATCTGACTTCTCTCCCAACCTCCTTTTGGTTACGGTATGGCTGCTTGTTTAGTACGGTTTCATTATGAAATGCAGCAGTTTAGTAATGTCCCAGACAAACCAAGAACATCTAAAAATTGTAGCTGTGAAGTCAGATCTAAATCCCTTTGACGTCTGTGTGGAGGACAAGTCCTCTCGACCATAATCACACTTTGAGTGGGTGTCTTGAAATGTGCATAGAAATGTTTAGCCATGAAGTTGGGTAATTACTGCAGAGTAATGCACAGTTGTGCTGATTGTCCGCTCTGCTATCTGTTCCTCCTCCGGAAAGTTCAGCTGGTAAAATGCCACAGGCCATATTTAGCGGCTGCCTCAGCCCTGCCACTTTTTCCCTAGCAGCTGGGAACTCTTCTTAGCATGTAACCCCCATTTGCTACGGTGGGTCTAAAGAGGTTCGTGAATCAACTGCTAAGCCTGTTTTGGGATCTGGGATGTGGGTCCTGGGTCCTGGGAGTATCTCCTCCTCGGTACATGTATGGAACATTCATCTGACCCAACGCTGTAATGGACTGAGATGACATCAAGTTAACCAGTCAGAAGGGTTCCACTAATGAGTCTTACATGTTATGACGTTCCAATTAACCCATATGAAATAAACAGTATATTAAAGAGGTTTCCAACCCAAATGGAAGTCCTGTAATTGGTTCCCGCTAGATGTTTTCATCGCCCATCCATCGGTCCTTCCACGCATGACACGCAAATTCGTGAAGCGTTCCATATTTTTAGCCCAGCCACCGGAGAGCCACAATGTATTCCTTTGCGCCGGTCCCAAGCCCGGAAAAATGGGGAGGGTTACGTCAGGAAGGGCATCTGGTGTAAAATTTTTTGCCAAATCAAATATGCGGACAATAATACAGATTTCCATACCGGATCGGTCGAGGCCTGGGTCAACAACGACCGCCACCAGTACTGTTAGCCAACAGGGTGCTGGTGGAAATTGAGCTACTGTAGGCCGAAGGAAAAGAGGGGGAAGGTGTGTCCGGAGGCAGGAGGAGAGGAGGAAGGTTAGGAGAGTGGAAGTGAGGGTAGTAGCCTTGAATGTTGGTAGTATGACTGGTAAAGGGAGAGAGCTAGCTGATATGATGGAGAGAAGGAAGGTTGATATATTGTGTGTGCAAGAAACCAGATGGAAGGGGATTAAGGCCAGGTGTACCAGAGGCTGGTTCAAATTGTTCTACCATGGTGTGGATGGGAGGAGTAATGGGGTAGGGGTTATCTTGAAGGAACAGTATGCCAAGAGTGTTTTGCAGGTGAAAAAACTGTCGAGGTTTATAGATGTGGTGAAAGAGGAGACATGCAGGTGGTTGGTGTGACAGAGCGGGTTGTGGAGGACAGGAGAAGATGGAGAAGGTTGATCCAGCAAATTAGTGCGACTGCTTATCAAAGTAAAGCTGCTGTCTGCTTGCTTTCCTGGATGCCCCAGGTCAAGGAAAAGGCAGATGAATCTGTTTTCTGCTCGAGTTGCTCCTAAATAGGACAGGCTTGGCCAGCCTTGGTTGGGCCTCGGTGTATGCTGGGTAGGCCATTCTAACCGGGCCTTACCCCATTGGCCTTCTCTGGCTCTTCGAAACCATTGTCCTGTCCAAAGACAGAATCTGACTGGTGGATCATTCGAATTTAATTTTCAGCAACAAAGTAACCTAAAATATGACGTGAATCTAAAATGATAAAGCACGCAGAAACAAAGTAACCATTAAAGTAGACGTGACCTCACCTTACCTCGCCTAGAGTGGCACTTTGAGCTGCATGGTCATGATGTCATTAGAAATATGATCGGCCCCTTATAGTGATTTCATCAATTAAGTCATTACACCTACCATTAGTGGTGACAATAGGCATTTATTTTAGCAAATGAACGCTCAGCAGTTTGATTATTCCCCTCAAAGTAATTATAACATGATTTATTATTAATGCCTCTTTTATATCCGGTGTTAGTGTGGACATGCATTAAGGAAAGAATTTACTGAAAGTCCTACGGGAATTCTGGTCTTTGTGAAAAAAGTCAAGCGTAGAGGTCATCGCTCACAGAACACAACATCCGCTGAAGGGTCCGACAGTGGGTTTATGGATTTCGCTGAGAACGTCGTATCTTTCACTGTGCTTCGAAAAGACATCGACCGATGATTCTTGTATCACTCGTATCACACGGACTGCAAAGATTCCGTCTTTTAAGGAACGAAGATTTGGTGGCATAGTCAGTATGGAACATGAGCAGCAGAAATAGAGGTGTGAGAAGCTGGGAGTGTGGCGTTCACGAAATCACCGTCAGGTCTGGAAAAGTCGCTATTCCCTTACAGTTGGAATGGGGTGGGAACCAAGAACACATGACCAGGCACACAAAATGATACAGGGAGTGAGTCAGCTGTGATGGAAACTTTTAGGGTTTCTGGTGGAAGTTAGAATGATCTGTTAGAAGCATTTCTCTGCAATTCAGAATGCCACGAGTTCACAAGAGGCCCCTGTTCTGTTATTTTGATGAAATGTAGACATATTGAACCCAAGGGCACGATGCAAAAGGTTAGACCACAGAACCAGCACTGATACCTTCATTACGTAGCCCTGCCCCGACCCTATGTGGCTTCCACCCTTAGGCCTGGATATTAAGGCGGTCACAAATAACATTCCTATGACGGAAATGGACACTCATAGACCTGTACGAAGGACGCACACAGAACTTTGAAGTTATTCCCATAGCAGGTTAATGGGGACACAAGGCTTTGAAATCCACTGGCAAGGCAAGGCAAGGCAAGGCAAGTTTACTTGTATAGCAGATTATCATACACAGAGGTCATTCAATATGCTTTTTGGGTGGGTTTTATTGCATGCTGTCAATCACCGTCAATCATTTTGGTTACCCTATAAGTTTCCTTTTGGCAGTGATTGACAGGGCATGGTAATCCCACCCATGTGGATTTTGTAAGCTCTTTCCTCCCACTCATAGGCTTACACTGCATCTTTGACGGGATGTCCGGGTTACTTCTGAGAAATGTGGCGTGACAACAAAGGCAGAGCAGTGACTGCTTACAGTTTTGGGGTCAGTCAGAGATGGAAACAAGTGGATCATATGGGTGGGCACATTGGAAGAAGTTCTTGGGGGGCTGGGGTTCAAGCAAATGGTAAACTTTTTGAACAAATGTCAGTGTTCAGCACATCACAAGCAGCCTCTAACATTTAGATCTCTTACCCAGTGACCTCTGAAATGTCACAGCTGGCAACAAACTGTGCAACTACATTCATTTTGAATACAGGGAATGACACACTGGAAGAAGTCCGGACATCTGATGCCAAAGTCTGTCTCTGGGGTGGACAGCGGTAGAGTTCTGGTAAAAATGAGGTATGTTGAGCAGGAGAGTGCTGCTTGTTGCCTGGCCAGTGGGATAACTTTCCACAGACCCTCATTAGAACTGCAGTCTATTCTGTGTACATACACACTTTCTCAAGTCATAAGCATAAAGTGATTATCTAAAAATGACCAATACATAACAGGCATTTCCCTCATTTTCACTGAAAAAGACACGAAAAAAAAAACGTTGTTCACTTTGTGTCATAAAATACCAGTGATTCAAAGAGGAATTTTGTGAATAATTCAGAGTCCAGCAGCAGAACGGTGTAAATTCAGTATAACAGTTCATACATTTTAACGCTGACCAGCCTGTAGGACCCTAAAGTTCACTTTTTGTCCAAAATGTGCTGTTCTGTCGGAATAACACGTATGGATCTTAATTTCTGCTGGTACAAAGCGTCTCATGATCATTCTGCGTGGGGCTACAGATGATTTTGGCTCTTAATCCTAAATAAATCTACTTGGTTTTTTATTTAAAGAGCTGTGGCTATTTCATCAAAGTGAGGTGCTGAACTCGATAATCTTTGGAAACGTGCCCTTTAGGATAAACTGGAATACACCCTGAAGCTGAAGCTGAGAAGCACATTTTCTCTGAAGCTGATAATCTGAAATGAAAGAATATAACCCGAAAATCCAGTGCAGCGAAACTGTCCTCACAACAAAAGCCGGGAAACTAACGCTGCCAAAACAATTTATCATTAGTCTGTCAAATTTAGTTTTTAATTAACAGTAATTACACGGTCACCGGATGGGAACTCTTCATACAGACAGAAATGTACGACCTGTTTCCAGTATGTGCTCACCCTGCCACTTTTCATAGCAGTAAATTGTTTTCTTATTTTGTAAAATTTGTTTTGCACGCTGCATTCGTCAGAACAGTATGTGAGCCTTTAATTGCTCCTTACCGAAATTAGTTTGCCTTTGAATGGCAGCTGAATGGGCGAGCTTCACATGGATTCCTGCACACTGCTGCTTTATCACAGAACAAAGTCATGACATCCACGTGTTTCTGCGATGCACTGGCATAAATTTGCTATTTACATTTTTTTATTTTTCCTGTCAGATTAGATGAGACTGTAATCTGCCCGTGATATTAATCTATGGGATTGGCAGCTGGTTTCCCAAGTGTGTTTGCTGCGTGTTCTGCGGCTTGGCCACGGTGTGGCAGTAGAGTCCTCTCTGCCGCGGCGGAGTGCGGCTCTAATCCCTTTAGGGGCTGCGAACGAAGCACGCAGTGGAAAACGACGGCCGCCTAATCAGGGGTCGCCCGAGTCCGGATAGGGTCTTACAATGCTGTCTATGTCCAAACAGGGTGTTTGATATATTTACACGCTCCATTCATCTACCCAAGGCTCTTAATGCATTATGTTGTTATTACCCCTGACCTTTAAAAGTGAATTTGCTGCTGTTGAAATATTCCTGCATGTTTAATCAATTTTTCATTAAAAAAAAAAAAAAAAAGCAAGATGCTGCCGGACTCCTGTTTGTTTAGACGATGCTGTCCCCGGAGGCTCAAACGTGATGGATCGTTTTCATTAGGAGCAGGGCAGGCGGTTACTGATGGAGATATTGATTTAAGTTTGCCGTGGGAATATCCCCCACCCTCCTACCCCATGATAACTTAATTTTTAATTGTGCGACGTGGGTGTAGGCGGCCCCGCTCCCAGCATCCCAGAAGAGCGTCCCGGCTACGCCAGCAGCTATCAGACGTTTATCCTAAAAGTCTCTTTCCTTTTTATTTTCCCCTGTAGACGCACTCCTGCGGGCCCCCCAAGGAGACTTTAACATCCCCCCCCAAAAAAATGGAAAGCCTTGTTTTGCGTTGAGATTTTTAGATTTAAAATCCGCCTGATTTTGATCATAATTAACCGTAAGTATTTCGTTGCGTGACGCATCTCTGTTTTTTTATTATATAGTTATATAGTCAGCTATAGGGATCATTTCAGTTCGGTGAATTCATTATTAAAACGTTCATATGTTGTCTATTTACTTTTGACGGACTATTATTCCGTTCCCCTGCTCCAGGCTCACAGCGACCCTAATAAACATTTAGGCTTTTGAATATTTAATACTAATTACTAAATAACTAGTATACTAATTATGACAGTGGCTGCCACATCCGGGTACTGCGGATTACCCATCATTTTCCATAGCGACGGCGGGAAAACGGCTTCATGCCATGGAGACCATTTAGCAGAAACGTGGGCTGACTGCCCCAATGTCGGTGGTGACTTTATATCTTGTTTATATTTATATCAACCACACTGTAGACAGTAAAAGACCTGGCCTGCGCTAGTTTTTCATTTTAATTGATGCCAGTTTCCCTCACTGCTTATATAACAACTTCTCAGAATTTGTTTTCGCTGTTGCTAATCACTACTTAGTTTTCTGAGCTCACACCTTAATGGAGAATAACACCATAAAAAATCAGCGGCCATAAAAAAAATAGGTGTTAACCACCCCCCGGTCGCTCGCTTTCTTTTCGCCGCCACCCCCCCACCCGCTCTGTTCTCTATAATTCCGTAGGCAAAATCCATTTTACGGATCCGGATTTTTTTAAATCCTAAAGCTGGGCGCTTTGAGATGCCCTCCAGTCAATATAAAGCAGCTGGATAAAAAGATAAGTCTATCGAGCACGTAATCATAATTATGGGGAGGCATTATAGTGTTATAAGGTTAACAGCGAAGAAGCTTTACATTTTTTAATGTCGCTGGCGGATCTTTGAACAAGGCACTAAACCCAAATTGCTCCCGTGAAATGTCCACATGTATGACAGATGGCACAAGCTGTGTGATCCCACGGTCGACTTGTATACTATACAATATCCTTGACGTCGGAGTGGGGCAAGAGCAGGTTGTAGTACCACCGACTAATCGAGCCTTGGGGGAAGACTTATGGTAATACACCCTTTGCCCCCTATTTAAAGAAAGTCATTTCATACCGTTACATGAAATTGTGGTTAACTAGAGCACAATCTCAGGTTTAATAAGTATCATTTCACACCTGCTGTTTGTCACTCTGTAAAGTGTATGTATAGAGTAAACAGATGCAGTGCGTCTTCTCAGCTTGCCTGAGCTGGATCTCGCCACGTTTATGACACACGGCTGCCAGTTAATAAAAATAGAAGTTCAGAGTTTCCCTGCAAAGTGCCCGGGGTTGAATTGTTTAATAATTAAGTTTGTCAGCATGCCTCACCGCTGCACATCCTTGCTGAAATTTGGGACTGCCAGCAATATGTTATGCTTATACTTGAAATAATAGGAACAAAACCCCTGGGGGGGGTGCACATTTGGCCCACACCACCAATTTAATTATTATTTTAAATATTATTTTAAATAGGAAGGAAGCAAGCCGAATTTTTAAATCAGGCTTTTAGGACTCCACCTGGCCTCTCCAGAGGACCCTTTGGCCCTCCCAACATCTTGGAGCATTGCCTGTTTTAAGGTTAGAGAATCACTTCCTGTGACAAAGAAAGAGACACAACGCTCACCGTTGAAGACCACAAATCCTGTCGACCGCTTATTGCTACCTGAGCGTTCGAGGATTCTGCAGGTGTGTGTATAGTAGGAAGATATCAAGCAGTGTGGCCTGTGCCTGGGACTGAACAACACCTTGAAACTGATTCTCCATTTGGGTTCATAATCTCTCTCTAATGATTCCTGCTCTCTCTGCTAACTTGTAAGCTGCTTCTGGTAAACATGTTTGCCTTTGGTTTCTCACCTGGGTCTCTGCAAACTCGGGTCATGACCTTACCTATGTTCCTGTCGATGGCTCTTTTTTCAGTCGTCGTACGTAGCCATTCTGTTTTCCGAATGGCACCCGATCCAACATCTGTTTCTGCAGAACTGCTTTTGTCAGTGCATAATAGAACACAATGTGGCCTTTGTGCCAGACGTCACATTTTCTTTGCCAGATAACAGCCATTGGCATACACAGGTCTCGGGGCGTGAGTCTGTCCGCCAGCCCCGTTCCCAGAGAGCCACGGGCAGCGGGGGCTATGCAGCACCGCAGGGCAGAGTCACGGTAGGATGAAAGGCTGGAACCCACAAGAGTCAAAACTGGAGTCAAAACAGCTAGAATCTAAATTACTTAAATTAGCGGCAGGCATTTTTAACATCGTTATTTTGGCCGTGCATAACTGCAGAAAACAGCTAAAATGCTTTGTCATCTTTCACTTTCAAATTTCATATCATCAAAATCATTCCTGCAGTGTGGGAACATGGCAGGTGATGGCGTGTTCAGTACTGGGCGTGTTTCAGGTGCAGTATAACTACTTTGAACGCACATAGCATTCAGACACACTGTACCTGTGCTTAATCGGAATATAGACGTTTCAGACAGTGTGAGAATATCTCAAATGCTATGTAAGAATGTTTCAGATAGTTTTTGTTTTTTAAACACAACATAATATTCTCTGATTTTTCTCAACATTCAAACAGAATGAAATGTGAAATGTGCCGGTGTATACACTTACTGGCCACTTCATTAGGTACATCTTTCTAGTACCAGGTTGGACTCCCTTTGACCTTCAGAACTGTGTTAATTCTTCATAGTATAGATTCAACAAGGTGCTTGAAACGTTCCTCAGAGATTCTGGTCCATACTGACATGACAGCATCACGCAGTAGCTGCAGATCTGTCGGCTGTACCTTCATGATGTGAATCTCCTGTTCCACCA
>JAACJT020000007.1:4146852-4157313 GCA_009936485.2 Gymnarchus niloticus
GATACAAGGCAAGATGGATCCATGGTTTTGATGCCAAATTTTGACCCTACCATCTGAATGTCACAGCTGAAATCAAGACTCATCAGACCAGGTTATGCTGTTCCAGTTTTCCGTTGATCGGTTTTGGCGAGCCCCTGCCCACTGTAGCCTCAGTTTCCTGTTCTTAGCTGACAGGAGTGACACCTGGTGTGGCCTTCTGCTGCTGTAGCCCCTCTGCTTCAAGGTTTGACATGTTGTACTCACAAAGATGATCTTCTGTATACCTTGGTTGTATTGAGTGGTTATTTGAGTTACTGTTGCCTTTCTATCAGTTCGATCCAGGCTGGCCATTCTTCTCTGACCTCTGCCATCAACAAGGCTTTTTCACCCAGAGAACCGCCATTCACTGGATGTTTTTTCTTTTTCAGACCATCTCTGTAAACTCTAGAGATGGTCGTGTGTGAAAATCCCAGCTGTTTCTGAAATACTCAAACCAATCTGTTTGGCACCAACAACCACGCCACATTCAAAGTCACTTAACTCACCTTTCTTCCCAATTCTGACTCTTGGTTTGAACTTCAGAAGATCCTCTTGACTATGTCTACATGCCTAAACATTGAATTTCTGCCACGTGATTGGCTGATTAGATGTTTGCTTTAACAAGCAGTTGAAAAGGTGTACCTAATGAAATGGCCAGTGAGTGTATATTTTAATTAAAGATAGTAATTATAAAAGGGGTGGTAATACAGTCTGTAGTAACCTGTATCTGATTGGGTAGGCTGTTAGTGAGTGCAGCTGGGCAAACCAATGACAAGACCAGTCACTTATCTTAACCAAACAGGCATTGCTGTCCAGTTAACCCTCCAGAAAGTGATGCACACATCTTTTATTGTGTAAGTTATTACAATGGGTTTTATAATCAATCTGTCAAAAAAAAATTCAGTATAATCATGCAGCACATTTGCTTTCCAATATATTTTTTTTTCCAGAAGGAATAAAACACAAGGCATTAAAAAACAAACAAAATAAAAAATCACAAACTATTAAAACATGCAGAAAATGAAAGCTGAAGTCATCTGGCTAAGATATCAGGGCTCAGCTCTCGTCTGTTTAAATACTTAACATTCTTCACTTTTAACGGACATTTGACGGGGAGTCAGCAATGAGAAGCGTGACACACCATGAATGTCACACGTGTGTCACGTGTGGGGTGACCGCAGCATCTACACGGGTTCAACTGCCCCCGAGGGGTGTGGTGACATTGAGGCGTGTTCTTCTCGTGAGCAGCAGTGGCCCTCGGGGGCCTGTGGAAGCCAGAGCCCCTAGATGCACTTGAGGAGGTAGGAGTTGCAGTGACTTCCTCGACCGCAGTCACAGAGGGTCCCGATGCGTGGTCCAAGTCTCAGGGCGCAGCGCTGGCCCTTCATGCACTGCAGTGTTAAAGACAACCTCAGGACCCAGCAGGAAGCACCAGTTCTAAATCAGCTACGACTGTCGGTCAGCAATGCAGGCGAAGTGTACTGAGATCAGCCGTTACACTTGACCAAGTCTGCTTTCTGGACCGATTTCCTATGGTACGTCTTTCTGAACATTTTATAATGCAAACTGAAAACAAACAGCATTCCTCATATAAGCAATGATTGAAACAGACCTAATAACCCCGGCACTATGAAAGAAAAGGTACTTTACAGAACTTCCAAGAAAGATTTCCCCAGAATTACCCTCATTGAGTGATACTGACCTGAAATTTGTCTTTCGCACAGTCAAGTGTGTCAGAGCTACACAGCATTGTGTTTTTATGTCAGTCATGCATAACTCTCCACCAGTCGGCAACAGTCAAGGACCACCGTACCGTGGGTATGATCCCCCGCCTCTCCAGAGATGGGAGACCACTTTGCATCCACTCCAGAAGCTCCTCCATAGTCTCCACCTGGGCCTGGATGAAGCACATTGACACAATTATCTGTTGTTTTTATTAGCCAAATTTTGTATAACTTTCCACGGCTGTTAATTTTTGCCCAAATAAATCATTCGTTCAATGACATCGATAAATGTTCAAACACAATGAGCTAGTATTACCATAAAATGCAAATTAGCAAATTAATGGTGCTTTTTTTAACAAGACAAAGCATAATTACAGAGTGAATTAGGGCAGTGTAATATTACTGAAACATCTCAGTATACTGCATTGCTTTTCTCTGTAAAGTTAGCCCTCTGTGGCTGTCATAAATATCTCCTCAACGTTACTCAACCTACCAGCTGTCTTTCAGAAGAGCTTGTTGCCTCCATGACCGGGTCATCATTCCACACCTGACTGCAGCAAATGAGGGTCGCAGCACAAGCGCACAGCAGCCCGAGAAGCGCTCCGGAACTCTCCATGGTCCAGAGCACCGTCACCACTGGTTGGGGGACTTGGCTACAAGTGGGTGGGTGAAACACACCGGGTTACCGGGCCCAGTGAAAACATGCCCCCTTTATACCCAGATTAGCTCCGCCCACAGGTGATACATTGTCGGGGGTAAAGCTCTGGGGGGGCTTAAATATTGGATATTACTGAAGACCTTATTTTTAGTTTTACATCTTTTTTTTCCTTCAAATGGTTACATTAATTATACCTTGTCAGCTTTATAAATATTTAACCTCAATATATATAACAGCAATTTGGTCATTCTGAAACAAGTGGGTATTTTGTGAAACGTGTTAATGTGTTGCCCCTTTGACCTCTGCTACATCATGTAATGTTGAGTCAAAGTGTCATTTGGTTCAGTGTTATGATTTCATGCATGTACAGTTCCACTTGCTAAACTAGATTAGTTCTCTCAAAAATGACAAACGACTTACTTTGATATCATCATCTTTAAGACCTGGATGACGATGGAAATGGCAATTGATTTAAAAGTAATTAATGTGGCCCTGTGGGTATATAATGAATTTAGAGGTCTTCTCATACTGACACCGATGGCAAGTTTATTGCCTAAACTTAATATAAGACACACTGTGCACTGCAGGGACCCCAAGTTCAATTACATAGCCAGCGTAGTTTTTACTCCCCCTTTAAAGAATTCAGAACTACAACGAAAAACTCTTCCTGGCATGTTTTGACTGCATGCTATCTGAATATGGCATGACGTATGAAGTTATGGTTTGGTTTTTGACTTGCTGTGTTGCCGGGGGTCTTGTCCTGGGTGGGATGTGGCAAAGGAGTGAAGGTGGATTCAATAATATTAGAAACCGGAGTGGTCCACAAAGCTGTCATGACAGGGCAAGTCGGGTTTTAGTAATTCTCTCTTTCTTTAATATTTGGATTTGTTTGATTTGGGATTATTTTATGTGGATTTCTTGTATAAATGAGGTAATGATTCTGTTTCGAGTTTAGTTTGATTGTTTCGGTTAATTGCTTAATGTTGTCTTTTGTCTATTGATTTGACCAGCCGTTGTTTGTGTATATATCCTTGTTTCGTTTTGTGAAGAGAGACATTTTGCTTTTGGTCTGAGTTTAGTTACGTCAATGTAAGTCTGGTTTGAGTTGGACCCGTTTCTTATGGGCCCAAGTTTGTCTGTGTTAAAAACATTTTTTTAACGCTCCCTGTCTTCCTGTCCCTTGTCTGATTGGTCTCACACACTCCAAGGATTGTTCAGAGAATGAGTAGTCAAGCGAAAAATTACTGGATGGTTTCCTGGCATATTGCTAAGCAACAGAAGGTCCCTCTGTAGTAGGCTCCTGTCGACTGCTTGTAAATTAGACACAAGCTCTGAAGGTTTGTGGGATATTCTGGACATTATAGCACTTTCTGTTTAAGATCAATATTGTGTCTACCTGCTACTTTCCAGGCACCTAAAATGCTCACAGAATCACCAATTGGCATCAATAATGCTACTCTCAGAGGCTGTCTAATTTGAGTGTTCATTGTTCATTTTTAATACAGGTGTTGTATGATTTCACCAAAGTGCAGCCAAAAAAAAACAAAAACAGCCACGAATGAGATAAACTGAATACAGTGTAGATGCATTAATGTGAAAAGAATGACACTTTTTTTAAATAAAGCTGGTGTTTCATTCATAACAATAAACAGAGTTCATGTGTCAATCTCCATCATCTCCCACAGGATGACTGAAGTTTATGGAATTGGCCTGAGAAGCAGGTGTTGTCTGCAAAACTCTAGTACAAAATCTTATATGTGTAAACATCTTTATCCAGTTTACATTATTAACACAAAAACTGTACTCGGGCTGTCACTCAGTGAAGGTGGGGAAATTACTGCACAACTGCTCCCATAATTAATGTCTAACAAAAACACACTAATGTGTAGTTCTGCACACTCATACTAACAACCTTTCAACCAGCTGATGTATAATAATGATATTAATCCTTGGCTTTTGCAGTTCATCCTTTTTTAAGCTCCCAAACGCTCATCACCTTCACTGTCTTGTTTTAATTGCCATGATTCTGTAAATAGGCCAACTTCTGTATATTAAAATCCCCAAATTACCCACCGCCACTCTGTAGGGTACTTAGATCTGTGTCATAACACCTCTACCTCATGTTTTATGTTAAATGTTGTATTGTATGTTGAGTTACTATGTTAGAGTAATGCTACTACACTAGATATTGTATTTATTATTATTATTATTATTATTGTAATGTTTTTTGCTGTATTTATTGCTGACTGATGATAGTTTGTAGAGAAGGCATTCAGGTAAGAATTTCATTGTTCTTTGTTCAGATGACATTCAAACTTTGAATCCATAACTGACCCGTGTAGAGAAAGTTGAAGTTATTTCTTTAATATTTACTCTACTGGTTGTGTAGCCGTAATCTGAGCATTGCAGCTGCTTATTGGTAAGGCTCTTGGATTTTTAAACAAATCTGAATTGTTTTGACTCTTCTGTTGTATGATTGCTTGGCTTCTTCGAAAGCCCCTCTGGAAATCACACAGGACTCGACTCGACTCGACTCGACTCGACTTTCAGGCAAGATGGCGCTGTCGATGCCGCTGCCGAACGGCAGGGGGCGCCACCGCCGCGTTCCGGCCTGGCGATGGGTGTTTCCTGAAACGCATAGTTTAGGATTTAGAAAAGAACACACCCTGTGACATCGGGGAGGGCCGGAGAGGCAAAAAAAAAAATAAAAAGAATAAAAAAAGTCTTAGCAGACGGCGTACGGTTAAGTCAGGGGGGCAGCGGCGCGTTGCTGAAAGTCACCCCCCAGCATTATTTATTAGCCGTAAATCAGTATACCTGTACCAGTATACCAGTATACCAGTACACCGCGGATCTGACTGAATCTCGATCAGAAACATGTCAACTTCAGACGAAGCAGACGGCTTCCGGCCGCGCTATGGCTGTAAGTAGCCCGGGAGGCGTCCTCTCCTCCGGCAGGGACGCCGAGGGGCTTCGCTCTCTCCTCGAAATCTTTTGAAATGTTCAAACTTCGGCGTGCTGTGGGTGGGGGGGGACCTCGCTTCACTTCCGTGTTCCACGTTTTATTACAGCTGCCATAATTAAGACTCTCGTCTGTGTGTGTGTGTGTGTGTGTGTGTGTGTGTGTGTGTGTCGCCTCGGCGGGGGATTCGCCCCCTTCTTCTAGCGCCCTATAGAGCCCATCTCTACCTGGAGACCCGCTTAAGCTGGTGGCACAGGCGTGACCTGCTGCTCTCCGAAGCCACCGGGGGTTCAGATGTGGAGGAGTGCTCCTCACGGCTCTCCCTCCTTCTATCTATCTATCTATCTATCTGCTTATTTTATACCAATCCTTTATTACCAGCGGGCGCCGTGCCAATAAAGGTTACATCTATGGCTCTGATGTGCAACAATGTTTCCCCAAAGCGCCGTTTGAAATGAACCTTCCTGCGCAGGTCGAGCCCGCTTAAAATGTATCGTTGCTGGAATTACCGCGCGTCCAATTCGTTTCCTTCGTTAATTTAACGCGCTAACGTTTGGTCTGAGATTGAGGCTGTTTCTTTCCCACACTGGGCTTCCAGGTTTTATCTGTGTCTTTAGGATGCGGGTTTAACTCGTTTTCCTTCTGGCTGTCGGTGAGATGGATGGTCTGAAGACACTTGATGGTGTACTGAGTGCCCTGACGTGATTTACAGGTGCCTTGGACGGCATGTGTGGCCACTAAGACTGGGCCCTAGCCTTGGACGGCATGTGTGGCCACTAAGACTGGGCCCTAGCCTTGGACGGCATGTGTGGCCACTAAGACTGGGCCCTAGCCTTGGACGGCATGTGTGGCCACTAAGACTGGGCCGGTGCATCGAGACTTTCATGACCTGTTTAGCTGCAGGCCAAAAGGTTGACGGAGGGAGATGTTTTCCATAACTTGACATCTGAAGGTCAAATTAATCCAGTTGCTCTTTTGACTTGTTTGGGCGTAGTTGTTTTCATACTAGTTTTTTGAGTTCACCTGCAGGGCTTCAGTGGGGTTGCTATTTCATTTACATACAGTATTTTACGTAAAAGGTACTGGCACCCAGGACGTTAAAACTCAGGGGTAACCCCTTTCAGAAGTCATTACAGGCAAGGCAAGTCAAGTTTTACCGTCACGTGTTCTGGAGAGCACAGTGAAAATCTTGTGCCAAGGTTGCAGGGGAGCGGACAGGGCCTGGGGGGGGGGCAAAAAAACTTTGTACAGATTTACAATAAATACAAGGGATACAGTGTAACACAGACAGGAGGATAACAGGGGATTAGGGTGCATAGACATAAGGTGGTACAATAATTTAAAAAAAAAAAAATTGTTTTTTTTTTTTTTTTTACATCAGCCCAAGGTGATGTCAGACCGGTTAGGAAGGCTGAGCTGTGAATTGGTTTCCATAACCATATATGTTGTAACTTTTTAACTGCAAATGGAGATTGGCTGTAAAATGAGAAGTGTTTTTTTTTTTTTGTGTTTTTTTTAACTGTACAGTCAGAATTGTGCTGAAACGGTGGTATTTATCAGCGTTTTAAATGCACTATCAGATATATGGTGAACTTTGCATTTTTATGCCCTGTCACTGCGATCCGAGGAGATGGATCAGAATCACGTCGATCTGTTACACCGATTCCCAGTGTAGACGCCTCCATGTCGCCTAGGTGTGTTTCTGCCTTGGTGCACTACACTGCCAGCCTTGTGATTACAGCTAGGTGACCTTGGAGTCACCTGCCAGGTGAGACTTAGGTGCAGAATCACGTCGGGCTGCCTCGCCCGCACTGAAAGCGGGGAGTTTCCCTGGAGCCTGCTAGTCTGGTGCCCCCCTGGCCCAGCCCTCAGGCGTCTTTTTAGCAGAATATTCTGCTAGTGTGGTTCTCTGTCTCTCCCGTCTGCTCACAGGGAACGTGGTGTTGATTTCTGGTGGTTTTGGTAATACTAATAGTGGTCAGTAGTCTGTCGGTAACAGTCTTTGCCCTCACTGCCAGGTACGGGCTTTGAGCGCCAGCTTTGGCTGGTAGTGGAATTACGAGTGATGGTTTTTTACTCTCATTTGCCCCGCAGCCGTCCTGGATGGCATGGAGCGCCTCACCGCGGAGGAGATGGACGAGCGTCGGCAGCAGAATATGGCCTACGAGTACCTCTGCCACCTGGAGGAGGCCAAGCGGTAAGGTGGTGCCCATTCCGCAGGTCACCACGGACCCTCCAGTCAGAGATCGACGGGGGTGGGTAGGAAGCTGTTTCAGCAGATATTGCAACACTGCATGTGACGGTCACCCGTGTGTGGCGTTGCATCGCCCGAGTGTGAGTCCCCCTCCAAGTGGTGATACGGGGGGATGAGAGGGGGGTGGTGCTTAGTCTTTCATGGGTGCCTGTGTGGGTTCGAAGGATGGCCAGAGGGCGGGGACTTTGTTTGAAAATATCACTTATTAAAAGTTCTTGTCCTGCAGTCACCATTCCTCTTTTGAATTCTCCTCCACTCCATAGTCAGGCGTTCTGTTTTTCTGTTCTCCCTTGAGTTCCGGGGGGGGTTCTCTCAGCCCACTCTTGGGGGGGGGGCTCCCCTGTGCATAGCAGCAAAACCACTCACTTCTCTATTTATTCATCTTGTGGGAAAATGGTGCTGTGTTTGTGGAACTGCCATCGAGAACGCAGTACCAAGCCGTCCTCGTAGTTCTGGGTCGTCGGGCCGACAGCTGGCCCCGACGAGCGCGAGCCGCAGACGATTGGGCGGGAAGAGCGAAGCAGGAAGTGAGTCAGACCGTGTTGATCTCAGTATCTGCAGTCGTTGCCGTGGAGATGGGGGGGTTGCCCTGGAGATGAGTTGCAGTGTCGTGGTGCGTGTGACAGCTTGAATGCATGTCAGATCGGGGGGATGAGGGTGCTTTGCATGGACTCTGCTATGGTATCCCCCCCCCCCCCCCAAAAATAACTCCACAAAGCACACAGTCACTGGTGTGTGATTGTAAAACCTAATCCAAGTGGGATGCCAAACAGGACTTTAGGCAGAGGGAGGTGGGGGCAACGGCTTGCTTTGGGTGTAGCAGTGGATGCAGGTTGGGGGGGGGGGGTACAGAAATAATGGGCAGCTGTTCTGACATCAGCACAATGGAAACGGGAAAACAGCATGGGGAGCTGCAGGTGGATGTGGGGTCCGACATCTAGGTCCTAATGGTCAGGGCCTTGCCCCTACTGATGGCTCTGGTGGCTGAGGCTGGTTTAGCTGTCGATCCTCGTCCCGTGGCCTCGCTGCTCATCAGACATGTTGGAACCTGGCGTGTGCCACATTGATTTTGTTTGGTCTGCTTCTGACTAAAGGAAGGTAATTCCACGGCAGGCTCTGAGGCCTTCCTGTCTGTGCTGCGGGGCCTGTGCTGAGAATAAGGGTTTTTGGTCTTTTGGCCCCTTTGTTGTCAGTGCACAAAAGAGCAGCGGTTTTTCCACTGGATCATGTCTGTCTCTGTCTGCTTGGTGACCAACTCTGCTGGTCCTGGCAGGCCATTCAGCACAGATGCTCCTTCCCTTCTCGCTCTCTTGCCTGCATGGTTTCCAGTTAACCCTTATCTCTGAAGAATCCAGACTCTCATGTCTGGAGGGAGGGAGATGGCCGTCCTTGTTCCACCGTGAGGGACACCTCTGCAGGATGCCAGAGTGGCTGGCGTCAGAAGAGGTTGAGGTTTTTTTTTTTTTTTTTTTTCCTTCTTCCTGTGTCTCATAGTACCAAATAATACAGAATAAGTAGCATAACCAGTGATGAATAGATAATAACAGAAAACAACAATCATTTATATGTTGGAGGCCTGGGTGTGGCTTAGCCCTCAACTCTGCCCTTTCCTCCCTCAGCCCCGCTACTGTCAGTTTCCAGATGGTACTTACCCTGGATGTTATGCCCAGACCATTAATCAATTTCTAAGTAAAACTTTTGACCCATTTACACATCATGCTTATCCGCAGGAGTACTTTGCTGGTGGTTGCCTTTGATCTTTAAACACTACACCCCCTGCTGGTAAGGCGCACCTCAACTGCAGCAAATCGAACAGCGGGCAGTACCTGGTTTGTGTGACAGATTCCAGACGTTTGTAAGAAAGGTAGCTGAAATATTGCTGCCTTAGCTGTAAAATTTCAGGTATGTAAATGCAGGCATTGGGGAAGCCTGTTTCACCTTGCGTCAGGGAAAAGGCATTTCAGTGCTGGGTTCTCGCCTGTATGGCTGCCAGCAATACAGGACCTGCCAGGAATTCGAGGTGCTGCCGTTGTTACCCGCGAGCTATAGGGAGTGGGGACTGGGTGGCCCTGACAGGCCACTGGCACACTCAGTGTGTTCGGGGTCTGATTTTTCTAGCTTGGAATCAGACTCCAGTAGAAGTGTATTGGCGGGTCTCTTGACTCCGTGGACATTGGAAGCTCGTCTGTGGGATACAGCCATGGCAGGCGATCTTTGACGCTTGTTAGTCTCTGGGGCGGAGACTCGTCGTAATTACTGCGCCGAGACCCACCTTTTTCCCCGCGTCTTTGCCCCTTGCAGCTTGGTGCCCTTGGGAAACTTAGTGAGAAGTGCTCCTCTTCTGGAGAAAGCCTGGCTGCGGTCAGGGCGTGCGTGGTGTCAGCCTGCAGTACCATCGGTCTGCAAGACCACTTTCGGTTTAATTTTTGCACCACTCATGAATTCTTTGGCGGTGAGTCCAGATAATGATGGTTAATGGGCTCTCGAGCAGTCACAGTGAGGGAGAGGCGTTGGTGATGGAGTGGGGTGAACCGTGTTCCTCAGTGTCGCCACCCCACACCCCATTTGAAGGTGTGGGCTGACACCAAGTGGACCTCCAGCGTGATCCGTGGGTAGGGGGCTTGGCATGCAGGCTTGTGTGGTTGCGGTTGCCAGGGGTTTCTGGCACGTTCTAACCACACCACCGTTTGGTACGAACACCCACCTGCTCGCTAAGAGTGCTGTGAGTCGATTATTAGTGTTTTGTACTCCAGAATTATTTTTAACCGTTTAGTTGTAACCTACGGACTGCAATAAGATATAAAAATAAGGTAGGTGAACTGCACTGAAGAATTTCATAAATAGC
>JAACJT020000007.1:4163259-4175675 GCA_009936485.2 Gymnarchus niloticus
GGGGCGTGGGGGTGGTGTTTTTTTTTTTTTCGTGTCTTCTCCGGGGCTGGTCCCCCCTTTGGGGGTGGGGGGGGGGGGGGGGGGGGGGGGGGGGGGGGGGTGTGTTTATCTCAGATGCCTTCACCCCCCACCCCTCCTTATGAGTTCCTGTTTTCCACAGAGGAGGAAATCAACAACATGAAGAGTGAACTGGAGAAATATGGCATCCAGATGCCAGCCTTCAGCAAGATCGGCGGCATCCTGGCCAATGAGTTGTCCGTGGACGAAGCTGCCCGTGAGTTTCGGAAGGACGCGTGTCCTGAAATCGACAGAGAACTTTCAGGGTCGCGCTGACGTGATTCTCCAGCATCGGACAATAAACTTATTGCTAACTTAAAAAAAAAAAATCTGTAGAAAACCCCCGTTAGAATGAAGCGTTGGATAAATCGGCACCGTAAAATGAACACGAAAGACATCTTCCTTCTCACCCGACAGTGCATGCGGCTGTCATCGCCATCAACGAGGCCGTCGACCACGGCATTCCAGAGGGGACCTTGGCTGCCATGCAGAACCCCAACGCCATGCTGGTCAACATCGACCCCAGCTCAGCCCAGCACTACCAGGACACCCTGTGGCAGGCAAAGGCTGAGAAAGTAGCCAATTCCAGGAAACGGGTGGGCTTCTTAGTTTGACTTCAAGGAGCCGTTTTCAAGTTTTTATCTGTTGGATACCCAGCATTATAAAACTGGTGTGATTCTGGTTAAAGGGTAGAACAGCAAGACCCTTCGTGAGACGTGAACCAGTAATCATCAAGTCACCATTATGTGCTGTGCTTAATCTCTAGAACCCGCTGCCCTCTTTTTGCTTGGTGTCGCTTGGTACGGTATATTCTGTGACCTGGTCTCTGTAAACTTTGCGGTGGCTTCCCCCGAACAAAAGTTTGTCCGGCCGACGTTGTCCATTTTACAAGGGCAACGGTCAGTGCCGTGCTCTGTTGACGGTGGGTGTGACTTTAGAAGATAGTCAGGCACTGCTTGACTTTGGGCGTTAAGGTGCTGTCTAAATATGGGTGTTGCGTCACGACAGAGAAAATGACTCAGTAGGTCTGACCGGTTTGGAGTGATTTTTTTCATCAGGGTGGGGGCGAGGGGGTACTTGAGTGGATGGGGGGGGGGGGTTGTAGGAACTGCCTGCACTGTCGTGGGAAAGTGTTGCAGGTGTGTGGCGGCCTGCCTACAGCGAGGTCCTAATTGCCCTGAAGCAGGCCCTGGGAAAATGGGTTGACGAGGTAGGGAAGTTGGGACATTCAGGAGGACTTGGCCGTGTCTAGGAGGGTTAGTAACCAGCCAAGGGTGCCAGAGCACGGTTGACCGATCAGGTGACAGTCTGGACCAGGATCCATGGCAGAACTTACCAGGAGTGTTAGAACAGCTTAGTTTGGCATAATCTCATTCTCTATGTGCCATAACCAAAGTCTGTTGTGTTGGGGTTTCTCTCAGATTGTGGAGAACTCTGAGGCCGAGAGAGACGTTTATGAGGAACTTCTGACTCAGGCTGAGATCCAGGGCAATGTCAACAAAGTCAACTGTGAGTGGCTCCCAAATCCTCTCTGATGTTGCCATGTTGAGCCGCCACCTGAAAACCCACGCGGTGACCCCCGCTCTTGTTCTTTCCGCCAGTGTCTAACGCCCTGAACTTAGCGGACCAGGCCCTGCAGAGTGGCAACGAGGACAGGCTGTATGACGCACTCCGGGCCCAGGCTTTGGGGCTACGTGACCTGCAGTTGCAAAACAAGAGCTGGTACCTCAAGCAGCTGACGGCAGACCGCGAGTCCAAAGAGCAGGTCGGTATCCCTCTCGTCCCCTCTTCGGCTCGAAATAACGCCCTCAGTGTGACGTTGCTGACTGGCTGCGAGGTCAGAAATGGTGCTTTTTGGGGGTCTCAGTACACTGAATCACCTGAGCTTTTTCTATCCAGAATGCCCCTGGGGAGCCCCTGATTAAGGAGGAGATTCAGAGCGGGGTGGACGTAGCCAATGCGAACGCATCCGGCTATCAGAGATGTAAGGTTGCCCCCTCGTTCTTGGTTCTTGGCTCGTCCCGACGGTCTCCAGTTGTCACGTCCTGCTGGGAATTCCAGCAACCAGCAGGCGGTCTGCCTGTAACTGCCTCCCTCTGTCACAGTGTTGCAGGCTGTGGAGCGCATCAACGCTGCCATCCAGGCAGGCGTGGCAGAGGACACCGCGGCTGAGCTGATGAACCCGGACGCCCAGCTACCCCGGGTGTACCCCAGCGCGGCGGAGCTATACCAGCGGGAGCTGGCCAGCTTGCAGCAGCAGACCGCGGAGGTACCGGAGCTGGGGGGCGGGGCATGCTGATTGACACTGACCCCTGCTGGTGATTGATCGTTTTTTGATGTCACTGGGTTTTCACACCATAGTTTTTAGTCTCACTTAGTGAGATTATCAGTTCAGTACTTATTTCATATTTACTGGTTGTAGATAATGAAGTTATATCACTTGTTTGATTTAAGAACATCAGAAATGCACGGTATTTAAAGCAGGATAATCAGCTTTCACTTTTGCCTTGGTTGTTATGCTGCTCGCAATACTGAAATCATCTGTGGAACGTGGGCTATTCCAAAACGTGGAACGCTTGAGTCTTAAGGAAATGTCAACGTTACCGTAGAAGAAAGCTGTTGACCCGGTGCTGTGATATCGATCGTGACCAACAGGGGAACCTGACACACCCAGAGCTGTCAGTTGCTGTGGAAATGCTATCCTCGGTGGTGCTGATCAACGGGGGACTGGATGTGGGGGACCGGGCAGCTGTGTGGAGGCAGCTGGCGAGCCCCGTCACGGGCTTGAGCAACGTGGAAGATGACTGTGCCCAGAGGTGGGTGTGGCCGCACCACGGTGGTGGGCGGGCAAAGCCGGCAGCCCGTGTTTAACCCACCTGTGCCTGCAGGTATATCGACGAGCTGCTGCGTTTGAAAGCCACTGCCCGTGAGGAGGGGAGCGAGTACCTCACCTGGAATGACATCCAGGCCTGCGTAGACACGGTCAACACCACTGTTCACGAGGAGCATCAGCGTAAGCGTGACACCGGATCGGCCAATTGCGCACCGCGTCGGGGGGGTGAGGGCTGGAGTGGGCGTGGCCGCAGCTGTTTGACTCCACCTTCCACGGCTCCTCCAGGAATCCTGGCCATCGGGCAGATCAACGAGGCCCTGGACGAAGGCGACGTGCGGAAGACCCTGGCGGCGCTGCAGCACCCGGCGGCCAAGCTGACCGACGTGGACCCCGCCGTGGCCCAGCACTACTTTGACAAGCTCCTGGAAGCCCGACGGGAGAAGGCCCACGTAAGGATCCCGCCTGTGGTGCCCGTGCAGTTGTGGCTGATGCCAGCAAGGCAAATTTAAAAACACCAGAGGGGTGGAAGGTGCTGAGGAGGTCAGAGAAGGATGCATCGCACCAGCCTAGCTACGTGATTCAGCCGCACAAGGCCCCGGGCAGCCCATCGCTTCTAGTTTCTTCCCTTCTCGTGTATGACTCAAGCGCTAGCTTTTAGTGCTGAAGACGACGTGTGAGGAGGAAGTGGTGTGACAGGTGGAGGGTTAGTTAGGAGGGTGGCAAGGCCATCCGGTGCCAAAGAGTTTCACAGCAACGAGACCCGGCTCCTTGTGAACGTGGGTTTTGGGTGGCAAGTGTGACGCAGGGCAGAGGGCACCGCTAAACGGCAGCAGCCTCAAATGCTCCGAGATCCCAGGAGATTTATTTCCAAAACGCCCCGGGTAGCTGATGCTGGTACAGTTACGCAGCTTTCCTGTTTTCTGAAGGGAAACTATTTTTAGACGTTGCGCTGCACGTCGACGAGAGGTCGTCTGTGCGGGACGTTAAGCTGTAATTCCACATGGCAGCTAGCGGATTTCTTGGTGGGCTGGGGAGCCATGCTGAAATGGCTCAGTCATTTCGTGTTTTTGGGATTATGTGTCGTTTAGGCCGAGCCTCAGACATGATGTCACGTGGTGGGCTGATAGAAATTAAAACAAAATGACATTCGCTTTCCATCTGACGACGCATCCGGACAGAAATGCGAGGTACGGTTCCTAACAATGGCCTTGCTGTTGCTTATGAGCCTGAAAAGGAACAGACGACCCTCTGTGTTCCATTTTGGATTATGTGTGTGCTCTCAGGTCGTCTGCAGTGGCTCTGTGTGATTTTGCCACAGGCTTGTTGTCAAGACTTGTTTCTGTAACGGAGGTTCCCCTTTCAAAAAAACAAAAACCCCCCCGAACCCAAAGCCACTGTCGCTTGGACTTTGTCAGCTGCAGGAACTCCTTAGAAAAGTGTGGAAAAAAAAAAAAAAAACGGGCCTCTCGGTTTCTTCCATAAAAGGCAAAATTTGTCAGGCTTGGCCCAGAGGAACTGTGGGAACAGTCTCACACAGCCCCGCAGCGTATACAGTGGGCCGTGGTCTCCGAGCGTCGGCCTCAGAGTACTCACCTCGCAGCCAGGAAATGGCGTGGATCGGTTGGCGCGAAAGAGGCCTTTTTAAGAGGAAGTGTGTTAACTTCAAAGAGATGTGGTCATGTGGTTTTGGTGGGGGATCTATGACCCCTCCCCCACTACACTACCTACAGCCGGACGTCACGGCGCACCGCCCCCGTGACGTGCCGAATGCTGCAGGGCAGACCACGGGCGAGGCTCGTCCTCCGGGGTGGACCTCTCACCTCTGACAGTCGTTGCAGTGCATCGATAGGCAGCCCGTTGTCCGAACTCTGCGTGTGTGACCGCCGTTTCGGCCTCCTCGTGGGAGCTGGGGAAAGCTCTGCCGAGAGCCGAGCCGAGCCCCCCCTGCTGGGTGGAACTGGAGAAGGGGGAAGAGACGGCTGGTGTGCCACACCCTCTGTTCACTTCCTCAGTTAACTGCCAGCTTTTGCTTTAGCTGGGTCCTCTGAACCAGATTAAATTTGTACTAATCAGAGAAGACTTCACCTCCCGTCTCGTGCTTCCTTGGGGGCCATGGTGCTACATTTCGACGTCTGCTCTGACCTATAGCTCCTATTTACCATAAATGGTCTGATTTATGTCACAGGACAGCAAACAGAAATTTACCTGCCCGTGTCCCACACCCCCGGCTTCAATGTGTTTCATATGGGTTTTCATTGGGGGTGTCACTGTGGTATCGGGCAATTAGACAGCAGCTCAGCACACTCCGGAAATGAGCCCAGAGGGCAGCTTGAGCGTGGTGGCAGAGAGCGCCACCTGGTGTCAAAATGTGCTACTGCATCCTGTCAATGTGTAGCCGTGGAACTAAAGGCCCAAATTTAGTTTCCAGCATTTGCTGCTGTTTTCTGGTAGAGAAAGCGGTGGTTGAGAGACAGGTGATACATCAGCGATTTGATGTTTTTTGGGTAACAAGATTCTATGGCCCTTAGTGGTTCTGTCTTACTCAGATGTTTGGGAAAGCCCCACTTTACAACACCGCCTGGCAACCAGAGCATGTTGTGAAAGCTTCTGTTACTGTGAACACTTTGCTAATTCTGTTTAGTCTGTTAAGTGTAATGACTTGTGCTGCATGACACAGCGGAAGCGTCTGTTTTCCTTAATGGGACAGGGCAAAAGATCAGAGGCTGCCCCCTGGTGGCCGTAAGTTACTCACGCCGGACACTAACAGCCCACTGATTCTCTGTTCAGGAGACTCAGGACTCCTCAGCCGTGCTGTGGCTGGACGAGATACAGGACGCGGTGCTCATCTCCAACCAGGATACCCAGGATGCCTTGCTGTGTAAGATCACCTGCGCTCTGTCATTCCTACCAGTCCAGAGCACACATCCTGTACTGGTGGTCAGATATCCAGATGTGTGGCTGTTTCGCTGAATCCTCTCATCTTCCTCTCTGTCCGTCCTCAGTCTCCCAGGCTATTTTTGGCATCAACCAGGCCGTGGACAATGGTGAGGCCAGCCAGACCCTGGCAGCGCTGCGTGCCCCGGGTACCGGGCTGTATGGTGTCACTTCCGAGTGTGGCCAGACATACCAGGATGACCTGGCTAAGGTGAAAGACACCAAGAAGCTGGAAGGTAGGACCCAGGCTTGCTCAGCACAGTGATACGGGGACCTTTAGAGTGATGTGTTATGAAGCTCTCGAATGATGCATATTTAAATTTCCGCTTTTCCATACACGCTACGCTCGCTGTTGACATAAAGTGTGAACCGGGCCGTATTTAAAAAAAGAAAATCCGGCTGGATTTGAGAGCGCGACGATAAGCGGGTGACCATGCGGGTCGGTCGGCAGGCGACAACGACAGTGAGTGGGTGAAGCACTGGGTGAAGGGTGGTCACAATTATTACTACAACCTGAAAACCGGCGAGGGAACCTGGGAGGAGCCAGCCAGCTTCATCCCCAACAACACTCAGCTGAACAAGGAGGAGATCCAGGTGGGTTTCCAGCAGACTTCTGGAGATGGGGGGTGGTTGGACAAGCACCTGACCCTCGGATGACCAGCCGTTTGACTGATGGAGTGTCTTTAACCCCCTCTTTTCAGTCCGTGGTGTCTGGCGTGACCTCGGCCTACAACCGTGAGCAGCTGTGGCTGGCTAATGAGAACATGATCACCAAGCTCCAGGCACGTTGCCGGGGATACCTGGTGCGAAAAGGCCTGAGGGAGCGTCTAAGCTTCCTGAAGCGGCAGGACCCTGCCATCACCTGCATACAGGTGAGCACCTTCTCGCCGTGGAACTGCATACCACGTTGTTTTAGTTGTCTGCAAGCTTCTCACCGTTTTGTTTGGTGAGCTGCGGCTTCTCGGATGAGAGCGAGAATACGGCAGACCCGCTGAGCCTGCTGTACCGATGCTGTCTGCCCCCTGCAGGCTCACTGGAAAGGCTACAAGCAGAGAAAGGCCTTCCAGGAAAGGAAGCAGTATCTGAAAGATCACAGCGACGAGGCAGTGAAGGTAAAATTCTCCCAGATCAGTGGTGACTGTACCTCACGGGGGCTCTCATGAAGTTGTATTAAAGTGCGTATGCCTACGTGTTTATTTTTAAGACTCAAACTGCATCTGGTTAGCAGTTGCAGATGTTGTAGTAGGTCTTTTTCAATGTCTTTTAGATTCAGTCCATGGTCAGAATGCACCAAGCTCGCAAGCAGTACAGGAATCGGTTGAAGTATTTTGCCGATCACGTGAGTACCTTTTTCTGCTGGAAACAGCTACGGTCGAGTCTGTTTGACCTTAATGCGAAGTCCGTGCCCATATGCATTCTCCGTGCGGCAAACTGAGTGGCCCCACAGGTTGCCTGCAGTTTTGCTTACCAAGGTGTCGGATATGAGCAGCTGGTGTTTTTCTTTTCACCAGTTGGATGATATCGTGAAGATCCAGGCCTTCATCCGCGCCAACAAAGCCAGGGATGACTACAAGACTCTGAGTGAGTGTTGACACCGCGATGTCTTTTCTCTCTCTCCACAGTTAAGCTTCGTTGTTTTATTTGGTAAGGCATAGATGAACCTAGAATGAGAACTACATTGTCATTTGTGTGCTCTTCATTCTCGTTTTGGGATTTTCGATTTGATTTCGTAATGCTGTCTCCTTGAACTGCATTATTCCGTTAACTCGTTGTGTCTCTGGCTCTTCCCACACCTCTCCATACGTCTCTTCCCCCGCTTCACAGTCAATGCAGAAAATCCTCCAATGGCTGTGGTAAGGAAGTTTGTCCACCTGCTCGATCACAGTGACCAGGACTTCCAGGAGGAGCTGGAGCTGATGAGGCTGAGGGAGGAGGTGGTTACCAACATCCGCTCCAACCAGCAGCTGGAGAATGACCTTAACCTCATGGACATCAAAATTGGCCTCCTGGTCAAGAACAAGATCACCCTGCAAGAGGTGGTCTCTCATAGCAAGAAGCTGACCAAGAAGAACAAGAGCGAGCTGTCCAATCTAATGATGATGAACAAACAAAAGGGCGGCCTTAAGGCCCTGAGCAAGGAGAAGAGAGACAAGCTGGAGGCCTACCAGAACCTGTTTTACCTGCTACAGGTGAGCCTCTCTTCTGAAGCTCCTTGCACAGCTAGGCTTGACCCCTGCCCTCAGAATAATTCCCGTTGATATTTGCTGGGCTGAAGAATTTGCATCTCTCCCTGTAGACCAACCCTACGTACCTGGCCAAGCTAATCTTCCAGATGCCGCAGAACAAGTCCACTAAGTTCATGGACTCTGTGATTTTCACGCTCTACAACTATGCATCCAACCAGCGTGAGGAATATCTGTTACTGAAGCTGTTTAAGACTGCCCTGCAGGAAGAGATCAAGTAAGGCTGTCCAACATGATGCTAATGCAAGGGCTGTCCTTTTAGGGCAGTATTTCTCAAAAGTCCCTTTTAAAAACTTAACTAGTTGTTGTGTTTAGGGGTGGATTCACATTTTGGTTGCATTTCCAAGTTCTGAAGATTGTTTGATTTGCAATTCAGTTTTGGGTCCATTTTGAAGACGTGGTTTAGAGGGCGATGGAGTGTCCCTCACTGGGTGTCCCTCTGTGTAAAGGTCTAAGGTGGACCAGATCCAAGAAATTGTTACGGGAAACCCGACTGTCATCAAGATGGTGGTGAGCTTCAACAGAGGGGCCCGGGGCCAGAATGCCCTTCGGCAGATCCTGGCCCCGGTGGTGAAGGAAATCATGGACGACAAGACGCTGAACATCAAGACAGACCCGGTGGACATCTACAAAAGCTGGGTGAATCAGATGGAGTCTCAGACTGGAGAGGCCAGGTAGGCATGTTACAGTTTTGTTTAGCTTCACTTGGTGGTCTGTCATTTCCTGTCTGTCAGGGAAGTTGAATGGTATGGACTTACACTGGGATGTCTCCGGTTTCTTTGTCAGCAAGCTGCCATATGACGTCACCCCGGAGCAGGCCATGAGCCACGAGGAGGTCCGAAACCGACTGGAGGCCTCTATAAAGAATATGAGGACGGTCACAGACAAGTTCCTCTCCGCCATCACCGTTTCTGTTGACAGCATCCCGTGAGTTGGCTCCACCAGCCCCGCTTCCTGTTTTTTGTCTGGCTCTGATCGGTAGGGCGATGTTCACTGTGGACAATCCTGTTCTGGATGTATCCCAGGTACGGAATGCGCTTTATTGCCAAGGTGCTGAAAGACACGCTGCACGAGAAGTTTCCAGATGCCACAGAGGACGAACTTCTGAAGGTCGGCTCCCTCTCACCTCTGTGTTACCAGTCAGACATCTTCACCTAACTGGAGAGCGAGGTGGCTTGGGGGAAGCTTCACTTCTCGTGATGCTGTGGGGTGGATACACATGAACATCTGGGCACTAAAACATCTGGAGATAGTCCTTCGCACTGCTGAAATCCCACTGAGATGAGGCTCTTGTTTTCCCTGATCGCTTCATCTCTCGACTTGCAGCCGCTTCCACTTTCTTGGTTCTGCCACCATAGCCTAAAGGGGGCGCACTTGAGCACCTGCTTGTCACTCCCACCTGCATTCTGCTTCTCTTGCACACCTCTGTACTGAACGCAGTCTTCTCTCTCCTTCCTCTCCCTCTGCCTTTCTTATTCCGGGGCTCCAGTTGTCCTCTCTGCCCTTGCCTCTGACCTTCTGTTGGAATGCTTGCTCCGTGGTCCCAGCCTGATAAAGGTGAGCCATTCGCTGCACTACTTCTCCCTCCACTTTCTCTAACATGGGTGCTATAGTGGTACAAATGCCACTTGTGCACTGAGCTGGAATTCTACTCCGTGACTGCACATTAACGAATGTCACCGCTTGTCACCAGTGGTAAATCGGCCGCTCGTCTCTCCAGTACATCAGCACCCAGAATTTAATTTAATTTAATTTCAGACCTTTGTCAAGATGGGTGTTGGTTTCTAAAGACAGTATGTAACTTGTAGGGTATGTCATGGGCAGGACTTTGTAATGGACCAATTTCACAATGAGAACATGATTCCTGTTTCTGTGTTCTTCATCATGAAGAAATCAGACTTATTTCTGAGTCCTGACTCAAAAGTCGATACGACAGTTTGAGTTGTGCTGAGATTTCTAAGAGGTGCTTTATGGTGGCATGTTCAAACCCTTGTGTAGGTCGTTTCATGGCTAATATTTGCACTCAGTAAATCCAGTTGTGCTGAAGTAATCATCAGCCATACTGGAGAACTGTTTCAACGCAGTTCACCTTGTTATAATGGGCTGCGTTAGTAAGTTGGCCCCTGACTGTTTGCGATGTTTCAGATCGTAGGGAACCTTCTGTATTATCGCTACATGAACCCTGCCATCGTGGCCCCTGATGCCTTTGACATCATCGAGCTGTCAGCAGGAGGTCAGCTGACCACGGACCAGCGGCGCAACCTGGGCTCCATCGCCAAAATGCTGCAGCACGCAGCCTCCAACAAGATGTTCCTTGGAGACAATGCCCACCTGAACCCTATTAATGAATACCTAGGCAGCTCTTACCAGAAGTTCAGGTGAAGGTTTTTCTGTCTTTTTGGTCTCCTGAGCTTCTCATTGTCCTGACCTCACCTTGCCATTGTGCTCTTGGTCACCTTCAGACGTTACCTGCTGGCCGCCTGCGATGTCCCCTCTCTGGAGGAGAAATTCAATGTGGATCAGTATTCTGACTTGGTCACCCTAACCAAGCCTGTTATCTACATATCCATTGGGGAGATCATCAACACTCACACGGTTGGTGGTGTTTGTCCCATCTGTCGTGTTTCGACCACACGAATGTATTCGCCAACTGTGCGTATGCTGTCAGCTTTACCGAATCGTTTTTACCACTCCCTCACAGCTCTTGCTAGACCATCAAGACGCCATCGCACCTGAGCACAATGACCCCATCCACGAGCTGCTTGAAGACTTGGGAGAAGTTCCCACCATTGAGTCGCTGATTGGTGAGCACAACGTAGCCACCGTCTAGGGCAGTTTGCCGGACAGGCCGTCACCTTCTTCAGTGCTAAACTGTAGGGGTCTCCTGTTTACAGGTGAAGGCCCCTTACCCACAGGGGATCCCAACAAGGAAATGATGGGCAAGACAGAGGTTTCTCTCACCCTCACAAACAAGTTTGATGTTCCTGGAGAAGAAAATGCCGAGATGAATGCCAAGACTCTCTTGCTGAAGTAGGGAATTTCCACAAATAATCTCGACTACTTTGAAAAACAATGCATGTGGCAGGGCAACATAATTTGGCACTGTAGCCAAGAATATGATCCTGATACTGTCGTGTTTTTATATTAAGAGAATATGTGAACATTTCTGGTGTTCTGTGTTAGGCTTTTCTGCTGTTTAAGTCAAATGCACCCTTTGGCGCACCCCCCCCACCCCTTCCCCGCTAACTGGATTGTCACTGCTCTTTTTGCTGTCAGCACTAAACGGCTCATTGTGGACGTGATCCGGTTCCAGCCCGGAGAGACGCTGACGGAGATTTTGGAGACCCCAGCCAGCCCAGAGCAGGTGAGCCAGGCGGGAAGCAGGACAGACTAATGGAGTCACCTGGGCCTTAACGATTTGTCCGTAACGATTTCGAACCACCGCCCACCCCTCAGGAAATGGAGTACCAGAGGGCCATGCAGCGGCGGGCCATCCGTGACGCCAAGACCCCTGAGAAGATGAAGCAGTCCAAACCGGTGACCGACAACACCCTCACCCTTCAGGGCAAGAAGGAGAAGATCCAAAGCAACCTGCAGAAGCTTGGGGAGATGGGCAAAGTTCACCCTGAGAACCGTTACCAGGACCTGATCAACGACATCGCTAAGGTCTCCCTGAGAATTATTAGCTTTTCTGCAACTGTATCGTAAAGTCGGTCATCCTGTCGATTTCCCTTTAGATCTCCCGTCAGTATGTCAGTTTTGCGAAGCATGTGGGATGCCTGGTCTTCGTCAAGGTCCAGGTGTTTGCTGTCATGGTTTCTTTCATTTGGAGGCTCTGGTTAGTGACGACAGCCTTGTGAAAGAATCCCATGGCTTTCTTGGGAGGATCGTGAAGTTAAATTACTCAGTCAGACTGGAATTTTTTTTTTTTTTTTTTTTTTTTTTTTTTAAAAACTTAATATCCCTAAAGGGGACAGAAGCCAGGGCCACACCCATGTGAATATGGGTCCCCTTCTCCAGTCTTTGTTCTGCCACAGGGAGTGGTGCTGGAGATATGATTTGAGGTCTGACACCGGTCAGGACTTGTTGTGAAGAGTCGTCTTCTGTGATCACAGCTTGGCACCTCTGACTGTCAGTCGGCTCTCCTCACAAATGGCCTGCATGCCTCCTCGGCCTGAGGTCCTTTAACTCTCTCACCTGCTGACTCCCCGAAGACCTTTCACACACATCTGTTCAGCTTTCAGAAGAACGGTCTTTCTCATCAGTGCCTTTCGTACGGGTTTGTTTTTGGTCCTCACCTTCCTTTCCCATCCCCCCCCGCCCCCCCGCCCCCCCCTCCCCACCCCCCC
>JAACJT020000007.1:4175925-4190026 GCA_009936485.2 Gymnarchus niloticus
CGCACGCCGCCCCTCGCGCTCTCGGCTGCTACCGGTTTTCTCCACGCGCGCCCGCCGTGGCGCGGTTTTTGTTGCTACCCCCTGCCCTCCCCCCCCCCCCCCCCCCCCCCCCCCATGTCTATGTAGGACATCAGGAACCAACGTCGCTACCGGCAACGGAGAAAGGCGGAGCTGGTGAAGCTGCAGCAAACCAATGCTGCCCTGAACTCGAAGACCAACTTCTACAATGTGCAGATAGATTACTACAATCAGTACATCAAGACCTGCATGGACAACCTGGCCAGCAAGGGGAAGTGAGTGTCAATGCTCAATGGCCAGCCCCCCACGCACCCACCCCTGCAGGGGTTAACAGGCACCTGCTCTCGCTCCATCCTGCAGGGTCTCAAAGAAACCTGGCGAGAACAAGGCCAAGAAGAGCAAGCAGGTATCCCAGAAGTACACAGCTGCCCGCCTCCACGAAAAGGGGGTGCTGATCGAGATCGAGGACCTGCAGACCAACCAGTGAGTCTCCTTCCCCCCCCGGCCAGAGTCCCCGGTGGCAGGACAGCCCGTGAAGCCGCCACACGCGTTGCGCATTCTGTCTTGGTTATGCAAAGGTTCTCCTGCAATTTAGTTACTACCTGGCTTTTCTTTCAGGTTTAAGAATGCTATCTTCGAAATCTCCCCATCGGAGGAGGTGGGAATCTTTGAAATAAAGGCCAAGTTCATGGGAGTGCATTTGGAGACGTTAATGTTGGAATATCAGGTACGACATGCGTTGACGGCGGCCATGCTTGTTTTTCCTAAATCCTTTAAACAAATCAGGCGTCTTGTGCCCTAGGCCCACACTGGCTAATGTCCTCTTTTGTACTAGTATCAGTAAATGGGCTGCTTTGCCTTTGAAACATTTGACTGTTACAGTAATTGGTGCTCACAAACACGCTGGCGACCATCACTAACTCCATTTGACTAGCGGGATGAGAGCGCGGCCTGCTTCATGTGCACCCAACCTGACCCTTACCTGCTTTCCCGCACCTCCAGGATCTCCTGCAGCTGCAATATGAAGGTGTAGCAGTAATGAAGCTCTTTGACCGAGCCACCATTAACGTCAACTTGCTCATCTTCCTGCTCAACAAGAAATTTTATGGCAAATAAAGGAATAGAGACTCGGTGAGGGAATCTAAACACATTTTTTATACAAAAACAGATCGTGAGACCCACATGCAGCTTTCTTCGCGTTTTACACGTCACTTAGTACATCATTTCAAGTATTTAGTTTTTTTTCCTACCTTTGATGCAAGTACACACCTGCATCACGCTGATTCCATGCAGGTTTGGATGCAAAAATTTTTGTAAAATCCGGCGTCCTTTTGTGACGCATGTGGTTGCAGGAATGGAAAACCTGTAGCTTAGTGTCGCTTGTACTCGCTACATGAAGTTGCAATGTGAGCCCCCCCCCCAGCGCCTCCTGAGTCACAGTGTTGTCCCAGTCATGTCAACAGCTGAACAGTTACCGGTTAGCCTCCTCCTTTGCATCCCTTCTTGTGAATATTGTGATTGTGTCCCGGAAAGCGCGGCACGGTTCTACAAGTCTCTCGAACCTCGTGGAAGCTCTGGCCTTTCCATTCATGAGGTATGTTTTCTTTGTTTTCTCCTCCCTTTGTAGAATTTATAAGAACGACACACTGCCCGCCCCCCCCAATTCTGCATTCTTGGCCTTGTCACCGTCATCTGAGGATGTCTGTGATTTCGGTGGTCTGGCCTCTGAAACACCAGTGCAGAAAATTACACTCGCAGTGTGGAAACTAAGTAGCAAAATGTTTTGGTTTTTCTTTCTGACCATACGGTGTATGTTGACGTTTGCCGAATTCTGGATCCTGAGTCTGCATTTCAGTTTTTGTGCAGTGAAGATTGAATCGAGGTTGACACTGGGCTTAACTAAGGATACTGTTAGTGCAAAGAGGGTATTTTGCTCATTCTGAAGTTTCTGGCATATTCTTCCCTTTTGCATTTATCATAGTATAGCCATATTATATAATTTTTTTTGTGTACTCGCTCGTAAAGTGGTTAATGAACGCTCAAGCATGTAATGACCGGACATGGAGGTCCAGGAGTTATCACTGCAGGACGGTCATCACGGAGTGACCCGCTTACAGCCTGGAGAGCAGGTCATCCTGCCAACTGTAAAGTAGCCAGCAACTATTCACTTGTTGAGGGGTCCGAGTGGGGGAAATGCTTTAAAAAAAAAAAAAAAAAATCCAGTCCCTGCCGTTCTCTTAATGCCTTTCTCTCCATGGTTGCCAAAATGCAGTTTGTGTCTTCCTCGATTTAATGTTTGACGAACATTCAATTTTGTTTTAATATGATGTATTTATTCTTAAGCCTTTATGTGCGTTTGCAGAATGTCCCAGGCTCTGTGCGGCATGTCTCCATGTAGATGTATTTTCAGAAATACTATAAAATTAATAAAATGTAGTACTGAAATGAACCCTGGCTTGTCTGTTTTACACGACTCGCGTGCCTTGCACACTGCAGTGTTCATGAACGACCAAAGTGCTTGTATGTTCAAAGGTGCTTACTGTCAGCGAGTTTTCTCTTCACGCCTGACTTGACCTGCATTTGAAGGTCGTTCCACCAGGAGGGGAGGATTTGGAGCTACAAACTGCAGTCCCTATCAGCCCAGTTTGCAAATAGTGTTCCCCATCAGAGCTGCTGGTAACAGAATGAAAAGCATAGTTTAACGAACTCCTGCCAGTAGTTTGCATGGACATTTATTAAAAGGCCGAGATGCAAATACATCTGGTCCTTATTGTGGTGTGAGAGAAGGTATGGGAAAATGGAGGCACTCTACCGTTAAACAGTTACGTTTCCATAAAGTGAAATGATTGAGTACAGTGGGTGGAACAGAAGTCTTCACGGTACTGTTGCGTATCTGTGAGTCTCGAACCTCCGACGTTCTTGACATCCTCCGCAAACTGATACTTTCCAAGGTTTTTAGTTGGGCTTCACACACACAGCATGACAGGGTTCAGACCTCCAACCCTAGAAGAGTGACGCAGCAGTGTTGAGCACTGAGCTACCATGCCTCCCCCAATGGTATTCATACAAATATTAGACAGCAATGTCTCCTGACAAAGACGTTACTTGATATGTGGATAAAACCGTAAGCTAACAATTTTAGCTTAGCAGAACGTTTTTAAGACGTTGTTTTTAGGTTGTTAGAACGTTTTTGTCCAGTTTTCTGGATGTTCCAGGAACGTTTTGGGGGTTTTTAACGTTTTAAAAACGTTCCTGCAACGCTCTTTTTTGGGTTAAGTTTCCCGATCCACGTTTTAAGAACGTTATAGGAACGTTAGTTAACGTTGCGACTGAACCATTTAAAAACCTAATGAGAACGTTATTGACAGTTGTGGGAACGTTCCCTGTTTGTTGGGATACTGCCGAGCAATGTTAGTCCAGTACCAAGAGCTATGAGTATTATATTAATATGTTGAATATTTAACAGTATGTATTAACACGTAAACATTCAGAGCCGGCTAAATGGCGCCCTCTCACGTACAATGTTGAATGTGAAACTGGATCGATGCAACAGTGGACACAGGGAAGTGTGCACGTGTGCATTTTGGGAGGTGAAAATACATTTGCAAAAAGATGTCCTGACAAAATAAAAATTAGAACCACTGTAAATACCAACCAGATCCCTAATCATGTCGACCCTAACCTTTGCTCCAGCCCTAATGCCAAACCTTAATTGCAACCTTAACCCTAACCCTTAACCAATAGCTCTAACCAAATTGCAACATTATCCAGAGCTTTAACCCCTATAGCGACCTGGTAAAACACGGTTTATTTTAACCAGTTTGGTATTATTTAACTTGGCAAAAATGTCTAGTATAGAATGTTCTGTGAGGAATGTTCCTTTTACAAAGTCGTATAATGTTAGTGTTGGGGTATTTTTAAATAGATCTCACAAAGGTATAAGTTTAGCAGTCATGCATGACAAATACACGCGAAATTTGTATACGTGTGTCTGTGTGTGTGTGTTTAAATGTATTACTCGTGATAAGTCCATCATATTGTGCCGAGTATCTACATTAATATTTGTGTCCATCACCGGTTATGAAATTTTACCGCTGATCGTTTCTATAAGTTTATTCTGAATGGTTTCCAGTGCATTTCCTACGTAGGACAGGAGATTACTGGGCGATTATCGTTTAAAAATCTAAGAAGTTAGAAATTCTTTTCAATTTTGGGCCTTCAGAAGAAGCCTGCTGTGTTTTTACAGCTAACTCCACTGATCTATAATATTTCGATGACAGTTTCTCAGTCTTCTGTGAATGATCAACATTCTTCATGTACAAGAGCAGGATGTCGTCTAGGAAAGACTTTAAAAATGGTCCTCTTGTACAGAACATTGTATGGGAAACATGGAAAATATTAATGACAACGCAGACGGCACTTAGATTTTTCAAATTATTCCAAAGCCATTTCATACACGTTTTTCACAATGTATCTGTCTTAATGAAGCATTAAGTGATTGTAGTGCAGGGGTGACGCTTGAATGACACAAAAACCATCAGCTGACACTGTGAAATCTTACCAGCCATGAGGAAATAATTCTCTAAACTTCAGCCAATATATTATATAGTTTTACATGTTATTAGTTTATATCAACACCAAGTCCTCTGTTTATTAAAACGTAGGCTCAGCCCCACCAGGTACCCACAAAATGGCCACAGCGACGCAAATTTGCAGATTAAATCTCCCTAAATTTGAACATTAAACCTGACATTTCTTCTAAATATATGAATAGCATCTCTCGTATACAAAAGAGAAAAGTTAAAGTTCTCCCCAAGCTTCCATTTCGGTTTTATTCGTGGTTCTAATAAACATTGTAGTGTTGGTTTGGGATTTTTTTTTTTTAACTTTCCTTTTCCTTTGTTTCATTTAGTGTACATATTTTTCATTGTTGGTGTTCGTTTTTAGTTCCCTGGTCATTTCCCGTAATAAAACTGCGTGTCAATAATCTCTTATTACCGTGAAGATGTGCTGGTTTCAGGCCGAAGGAGGCTGCTGGACCTCAGAAGAGTCACTCCAATGCGTTCTGTGAAGATGTTTATGTTCAGATATGCGGCAAAACAACGGTGAGAAGGAACAAGCATCCACGGGGGTGTTCCTAAAAATGATCCATGGATGAACAGCATGTCTCATGGTCTACAAAGAAGATAAAAGCAAGCTTTAAAATTAAACTCCAAGATATACATGGAGACAAGCTCTACAAATCAAACGTCAATGCCAATCTGTAGCTGTGTACTTTTTAAAACTGGGGTAAATAAATTATGTTTGTGTCAGTTATTTTAGCAAGTCCTGTCAGCTGAAAAGTGCACCATCTAAAACGGTCAGTTTGCTGCAAAATTTGGTCAGCTTTTCTGTATGTAAACCCACTCTGCATATTTCAGTAAAACCAACAGCTTCCTGCTGAGGCGCCCTCTTCATATTTATATAATATTTCAATATTGACTGAAGTGACCATTTCACTGGGCACCATAGACGTATGGATGCCTTTAAAGAAGCCGGTTATTGAGTCACACAGAGCCGAACGAGAGTCCGATTGCACGTCCTGGCTGTGTGGTGTGTATGACGAAACACACACACACACACACACACACACACACACACCCACCCAGAGATCAGGCTGTAAAGCCAAAAACAACATGTCTTCTGGAGCTTCTTAAAGCGCGTCAGCACCACTATAAGAGGGGTTCGCTTCCCCCCTTCTGGACGCCCTGAGCTGAGGAGTGTCGTCGTGGTCCCCGGCGAGCAGGAGGGTTTCTCTCTGGAATTATTAATAAGGCGTGTGTTTGTTCAGGATGTCAGGGAAGCACAGGGAGGCTGTGTATGGAGTATAGGTCGGGGGGAAGGTGCTAGTAAGGAGGCTGGCGGGGAGAGCAGCCCCCTGCTTGTTGTTTTTCTCTTCCTCTAAGGTGAAATAATAAAGAAAGGCTTTCTGATCGCAAAGGCAGCGACTTCATCCGCCGGACCGTCGCCGGTTTCCCCGACACGCCTTTCGGCTCTTCGGCTCTTCTCTCGGTGAACTTCTTTGTTTGTGTTTTTTTTTTCCCCTTATTAATTTTTTAATTATTATTTTTGCACTTGTTGACTTTTCGGAATCTCGGGGTTTGACTTTGTGCCGCTCGGATTTTCCCCGGACCGATACTGTGTGTATTATTATTATTAATATTATTAATACTAATTATTACCATTTAAAACTGCGACCCCCCAGCCCGTGTTTTTTTAACTCATGGACGACCATCCAGCTCCCACTTCACACTCTTCATCCCCGGATTTTGTTGTCCTTCTGCTCTTTAAACCACACGGTGATGGACTTTAATTCCTCCTGTCGGACTTGACCCTATGTGGGGTTTCCCAGCGCGGCACCTCCGCGTTTCTCCTCATTTTCTCCTCATATTTTTCTCACTTTTGCCCCTCACCTCGACAGTCCATCACTTCCAGACTTCATTTTTCCCTACTTTTTACCCTTGTGGAGGTGAAGAATCCCGGCTGTACGTCGGGCCGGTGCCCCCGAATCCCTGGCGGGGAGGTGACGGCTCTTCGGGTGGTTAATAATGTCAATAATGTCACTTTTTAATGAGCCTTAAATCTGTAAGGGATAAGGAGGTTTCCGTTCGGACCTGAAGGAGCAGCAGCCTGAGGGTCCCGGAGGAGGCCCACATTCCCCACTGCCACCCCACGGCTGAGCTCCGCGACATGGACTGAGTCCCCCAGCAGAAGCGACACTTTTTTTGCTCTCCGTCGCCTTCGCTGGAACTCGTCCTCCGGCCCTCGCCATGTCCGCATCCCCGGGCTCGGCCGGCTCCAACCCGCGGAAGTTCAGCGAGAAGATCGCGCTGCACCACCAGAAGCAGGCCGAGGAGACGCGGGCCTTCGAGCAGCTCATGAGCGACCTGACCGTGTCCAGGGTGAGCCGAGCCGGACCGGACCGGACCGGAACCGGACCGGAACCGGACCTCGTGTCCCGTGTATCCTAGAATAATAATTAATTCACATAATTAAGTCAGAGGAAACATTAACGTGTAGACACGGGTTTATGTCTGCTTTTAACAGCCGCTCTTGTTACTAGAAACATCTGAGGTTTCACGTTTAATTACTGCGTTTTCATGATTAATGCTGCAACTGGCATAACTGAAGCCGAAGCTCTCTTTATTTATTGCCTTCGTGTAACCATGGCAACTGTGGAGGAATAACAAGCAGCTTTCTTCCTATTTAAAATAGGTGTGAAGTGTGACAATGCTGAGGCTTCATACTGAGTCGGCTCTTCCAGCACAGGGCTCTTCAGAAGTAACCATATTAGAAACATAAAGATTGTTACAAATGTTTCTTCTTGTAGCATGAAACCAGTAATTTGATGGAAAGCCCTCAAGTCTCATTTTAACAAGCGTGTCTAAATGTCTCTCAGCCTTAATCATGGGCTTCATTATGCTTTAATAGCTACCTTGTGAAGTTCCCCTCATTTGCTGTTTGTTCACTTTGATGCTTTTATTCATCAGTTTCTTTTTATCAGCACTCAGGAAAATGTGAATTTTGAATAGGCAGGATTAATCTCAGCACCTTTTCAGTAGATGGACTCGTAGAGAGCTGAAGATTTGTTTAGGTTCATACTTAAACAATTTACTGACTACTCGGGGGTATTCCCGAAACCAGGTTTAACAAATCCCACACTTAAACCTGAATTCTGATTGGAGAAAACTGACATCCCAACTTCAGGATTTCTCAAGATTTAACCACCGCTAATGTTACTAATTCATTGCAAATACCAGTGATTTTGAGCTTTGGTTTAAAACGTCCTGTATTCTCGTGTGCCTCGAGTTTGAGAGTCAGGTTTGCTGGAGAAAGCCGTGTGTCCTTCGTTGTGATCGTGCTCTGAATTATCTCATTGCACTGCTGCATCTTGTGCTGTTTTATAATCTTGTAAAAGTTGTCAAGGTCTCCTGTTTCGCCTGCCCGGTGGGTATGAAATCTGCCATTTAGCCAGGGTACTGTTGACCAAAATCTGCTGCCTGTTCTGAGTTTTTTTTTTTTTGTTTTGTTTTTTTTTTTTAAGCCTGGAACCTCGTTATTTATTTATTTATTTATTTATTTTAATTCCTCTCCTCCCACATACATCAACTGCCAAGAGGCACTTGAGCTCACCGATGGTAGCTGGAGAGGAGGTGGCCTGCGCCATTCTCTGAATCAGCTGCCAAATGTGAACTGACAGCTCTCGGCCGCTTCTTCACATATGAAATTCCAGCTGGCCCACAGTTTGAAGAGCAAGCTAATTGTGTAAATAACAAGCACCCTGAAGTCGCCCGAGAGCGAGCTTCTGAGATGAGTCGTGCGCTGATGCGATTATCTGTTTCAGGAACTTGTGGAATAAGTCAAGCTCATTTTTGACATTTGGGTTATTTGAAGCAGATATAGCTTTAAAAATGGCATCTGATTTCTTGACTATAGAGTCGAGGGGCCCTGGATTACAGAAGGATGTATGTGGGAGTTCATTTGGCTGTCTGTGTTCGTGCGTAGTTTTGTCAAGTTTTTCCAGCCTGTTAAACATTGGAGGTAGTCCCAGGGTTTGGTGGTGCAATGAGAACTAAGATTCAAAAATGGCTTTAAAATGGTCTGAAACGCTCTGCTTATGTGTGATCTGTTGTTCGTCTGGCCTTATTTTTTAGTTGGGTTACTGTCTGGTCAGTCACTTCTGCATGATGTTTGAATGTTACTCCTGGCTCAAATTCTAGTGAGTCATAAACTGCTTTTTGTCCTCTCGGAAATAAACGGCCAATGTTAATCACTGAGGCCTTTTACGATCAGTGTTCTGCTGGATACCGTGGTGAACACACTGCTGTGAATGCCAGCTGAGCGAATGAAATGGCTAATTTCAATCGGTCGTCCATTTCAAACTCTCGCAGTACTTGCTAGGCAGCACAAATTGGAAAAAAAATCCCATAAATACAGGAGTGAAAGCATTAAAATTAGAACCACCTTGGAAGGGATATAAGAGTGCAATTGATCTGTCTGTGCCGTCGGGGCACAATGCAGTTCTTTATGGGTCAGGCTCTGCTGAATGAAATTTGCCATATGATGTGACCTATCAGTGACCCCTCCCCAGACAGTCGCACAGCCGGGGGGTTTAAGAGGAAGTCTTTCCTCTGGGCTGGTTTCAGGATATTATGCTAGCAAATGGTACTTTGATAGATGGCAGTGGCCATTTTTAACAAGCAGATTAACCTGCGACGTGGAGTTGTCTAGGTGGACCGCGAATGAAATGGATTTCTCAGTTTTTAAGAAATGCTAATCTTTTCAGAGCTCTGGCAGTCTTATGTAGGATCGAAGAACGTGGACTGTTTTCTGATGATCACCGATCTCTCTTTTGAACCCACGTCTCCCCTTTCTGCGTAGTGTCTGGGTCGGGTTTCAGCCTGCCTCTACACCCAACACCTTGGACAGGGGCATGATGGCATCTCATCTGCGTAGCCTGGCACCCTTTCCCGAAGCGAATAATGTCGCTTTTGTATCTGCCCAGTTTGTGGCTTTACTGGAGGTTTTGTCTTGAATGGAACCTGATTAAGGTCTGTAGCATCCTGATTCGCTGTCCGTACAACTTGGACCTCGTGTACTAACCTGTCACGTGAGCGGGCTGCTGAGCTGTAGAGCACAGGTGGGCCCTAAATCGCTTTGCCAATGCTGTGCCCAGAAAAAGGGAAAAAGTCTTGTGCCCCCCGGAATTGTCAGTCGTTAGTGAGTGTCATGTGTTGTAAGTTGTAAGACTGGCTGCAGCCCTCACTTACCACTGGGGTTTTCCCTCTTGTCCATGGGAACGAGGTCCCTTGCCAAGATTACCATGGCAATCTCTTCTCATTGCCTTTTTTAAATCAGAGGAACGCTGGCCGCTTGGGAGTTGTAATTGACTCGGGGAAAAGCCTGGAAAAATTTGAGCTTCATGGCAGGTGTACCATCTATAGCCCCGCCTACTCCATTCATTGGTTTTGGGAGGGGCAGCTCAGATCTTTTGGCTTGGCTGGTGGTCTCCAGTGTCGGACCACCACATAGACATCCCAAAGCGTTTCGTTCTTGGGGACCTTGTCAAATGGCTCACTTCAGCTTGAGGGCGTACACCTATAGACTGGAGGGCCTTTCTGAAAATACGGAGGTGGGTGGAGCTCGTGGTGATGTAGGCCCCATCAACAGCCCGGTGGGAAATCTGGGTCGTGAGAGGTTGACCTGTGAAAGGGGCGGGTGCCCCTTTGATCCGTATCAAGTGGTTCTCTGGCCCGTTTCCATTGGAACGCAAGCTGGTGTCGGGTAACTGGAGACAGGAAGGTTTCAGGAAGGGAAATGGTGCTTTTGTTTGGGAAGCACCGTGCCGTACCGTCAGGACTGGGAATCTGCCTGGGGTGGTGTTGAGATTTACGTGCACTGCCATTTGAAGACTATTCACCTTTCGTCACGCTTTTGTCTGTCTGTCTGTCTGTCTGTCTGTCTGTCTGTCTGTCTGTCTGTCATAACTAAGACAAATGCTAATCACAAAACAGAAACTGTCAAAGCTGGTGTTTTTACCAGAGCTTTTATTCTGTAGCTCTCTAGCCAGGAAGTTTTTTTTTTTTGTCTTATCCATCTGTGTAAACCTGTTGAGATCGGTGGATGAGGGCCGCCGCCTTCTTTGGGCACTTGGTGAAGGAAACGCCTCTCGGATTTGCCTCTTCCTGAGGTGGGCTGTTTGGCTGATTATTTGAGCTGGTTTCCCTTGTCCTCCAGTTGAAGTGGGCTGTCTGTTCTGAGTGCAGGCTGCCTGCCAACAAGCCTTAGAGGAGGATCAGAGCGCTCATCCAAATGTACCATTCAGGATGTTTGGGCCAGGCATCCAATGCAAACGTCTTTGAGAACCTCTGAAGGCAGCCATTATTAACCTGTGGGTCTGTCTGGATTGTTACCAAAACGCCAAACCTCTTCCCTGGGGTCTAGGTGCCAACCCCCCCCCCCTTTCATACACTGTTCACTCTCTGAGTTGTAGATCTCCCACATCGTGTTTACCCACAAACACCGATCATCCGTAAATCCTTTCGTGAGAATGTCAGGGACCAAAGCGGCTGGCAAATATTAAACACAATTATTATATGGGTTTAACCGCACTGGAAAATGTGGCGTTAATTGTCAGTGGTTAGCAGACAAGAGCATTACGCAACATTGAAACTGAGGAAAGTTTGTTTGTGTGCCATATTTCATTCATGGGTGAGTGAAACACAAGCTTAAAATATGGAATGACAATGAATAAAAATCTAATTCAAAGAGAAATAAGAAACTTTCAGGTCGTTTTAAAAGTAGTGCCAGTGTAAATGAATGGAATCTGGATGAATGTGGTGTTAGCTGGCCACTCCTCTTCCTCCTCCACCTAATTTTGCTCTTGGCCCCCCCACCCCCCACCCTACCAATAGGTGCAGTTCCAGAAAATCCAGCAGCTCCGCCTGTCTCAGACTCGGGTTCAGTACTACGGCGGCTCACTGCCCAACGTCAACCAGATTGGCACCGTCAGCACAGACTTCCAGGTGAGCTCTGGACTCCTTCCGGAATGCAGAGCGGGTGTGACGGTGGTCCGGTCAGGGCCGAGTGCTCATTGCCAGTGCTGTAGGCCTGAGGGAGATTGAGACTACTTTGTGGTATTTACCTAATTTTATTAATAAATAATAACTATTAAAAATAATATATTAAGAAAAAAAATAATTTGGAAAAACAACACACACTTATTTGGTCAATTTGGATTGACAAGTAGTGTTTTTGTGAATACCTTTTTCTGGGGTATATCATGCATCCTGTATTGTAATATTAAATATCTTGTACAATTTCTACAGCATGATATAACATATTTCTGGGTATGAGCTCGTCACCCTTTCAGTTAGGGGCCCCTAGTAAAATGGCCTAATCCCCCCCCCCCCCCCCCCCACTCTCCGGAAAATCATCCGTATGATGATTCCATGAAGCTGGGATGAATGATGACATCCAATCTTGTCTCTCGCTCTGTTCAAGCTTTAGACGAAAGTCAGCTGTTGGCCCTAGGGTGTGAATTTGATACTGTCAGCTAGTGGGTGCCCATGAGCATGGGATGGGGTTTTTTTCCGCTGCCTGCTCAGCGTCATCCTGGCCCGTAAACCAACAGTGCCTTTACTGATAGGTGAGCCGAGTTGTCGCGCTGATGGCGCTCTCCTCTCTCTCCCTCCCTTTGCCCCCCCAGGGCACCTTCCCCACGAGCCCAGACGTCGTCCGAGGCACCCGGCACCACGGCCTCGTCGAGAGGGTCCACCGAGAGCGAAACCGTGTCAACTCGCCTCACCGCAGACCTGTGGACAAGCATGGCCGGCAGATATCCTTTGAGGTCGCGGCTCTGCTCGACACCCACCCTTGCTGTGTCAGGTTACTTAGAGCCAGCTGAGCTGGGATCGTTAGTCATGATGGCTCGTTCTCTCATTCTCCAGCTACTGTCTGATAGAGGTACATTTTGAGTCAGTATTCATTTATTTGGTAAAGCCATCGTTTTTACGAGATCCTTGAACTGTCCTAGGCAGACTAAAAGAAGAATGGAGTTAGTGGTTTTTGTCACCAGAAGTCCTCGCTTTCCTCTGCACATTAACCCTGTACCTCCAGCACACAAGGCCAGTGCTTTACCCAGGCATGTTGGCTGCGAAGGACTGAGCTTGTGGGCTGGCAGGTAGAAGACTGTGGCTGGGCGCTCTGTGTTTCTGAGGCCAGTCGCTCTGTTTCTTACTGTTAGAGGCAGAGCCTTGATGCCGGCGGCCCGTCCCCGCGGGGGTTAACCCCTGTAAGACAGCCTTAGGGTTATGTAAGCAAAACAGCGTAGCACCCTGGCTTGGCGGTAATCTTGGCGTGTCAGGGTTAAGCGTCCAGTGGACACTATGCTCCCCGCCCTCGTGTAGTCGGCAACATAATCCTCTGTTCTCAAAGAATCGTGTGGGACTTCGAGGGGAAGTGGCAGGATTGAGAGCACGGGTTGGTGGCTGTCTGTGCCCACTCGCCGAGACGTCCCAAAATAAACCACACTTTGTCGGTGCGTTCTTTGTTGTAGTTCCTGCATCATGCATCTTGTAGATTGTTCAGCATTTCCACTTTTTTTTTTTTTTTTTTTTTTTTTTTCTCTTCGCCACTCGCCTGAGCTGGCCTTCCTCATTCCCACCTTTGAGCCTACAACGTGATTGTGCTTATGATGTCAGAGGGGTGGGAGAGAGACCCCCACCGTTCACACAAGTCTCTTGCTGTCATATTTGTTAGCGAGGAGAATGACATCGCAGCCCACCCTGCCACCATTCTCTCGTCTTTGTCATGGAAGGAGCCCTCTAGTTCGGAGGGAGTTTCCTGCAGGGAATCGCTGACACACTGCCGGCTGTTCTCCAGGGCCCGACAGTGATGAGGCTGACTCAACTCGTCCACCCATCTCTCCGTCAGTGGGGGCCAGGCTTCCAGCTTACCAGCCCCTCCGTCGATATGGGTGTGGCGGCCTGGGGACGCATTGGCGTACCAGTCTGGCAGCCGGGAACATTCCCGGTGAGAGAAGAAGCCGCCAAAGCGTCGTGTGATGTGGCGTCTTTCTGAGCCCCAGATACCCATCGCCAGCCTGGGCGCGGCGCACCCCTGAAATGTGAATTGTGTTTCAGGCGCCCTGCTGCAATCGAGCCGGCATCCCCACTCTGCGACACGTCTCCGAGGAACTAGTTGTTGAAGGCAGCTTAACACCAAGGACATCTCCTCCTAATCTGGGACTTCCGCCTTTATCTCTGACAATCCGCATGTTGTCATCTCTGCCTGCAGTGTTGAAGTATCGTTGTGTGTGTGTGTGTGTGTGTCTCTCCCTCCCTCTCTCACCCCTTTTCTCCCTACTTTGGTTTGAAAAACAAGCCCTTTTGTATTTGCAAGCACAAAAGAAATTTCCCTTTCAGAGAGTCCTAGTGTCTGCTGTGAAGTTGTGCTTTGGAAAATAGTTTTTTTTTTTTTTTTTTTTTTTTTTTTTTTTTTTTTTTTTTTTTTTTTTTTTTTTTTTTTTTTTTTTTTCTTTTTT
>JAACJT020000007.1:4192517-4206787 GCA_009936485.2 Gymnarchus niloticus
AAAATTTCCTTTTAAGAGAGTCTTATTTTCTGTTGTGAATTGTTTTTTTTTAAAATATTTTTTTTTTTTTTTTTTTTTTTTTTTTTTTTTTTTTTTTTTTTTTTTTAAATATACAAACCTTTCCTCCAGCTGTGTGCCCCATTTTCAGCTCTGAACCCTTATGAAAGTGATACTTCTGGCTTTAATGGTGGAGTCCATCACCGCTCCAGTCGAAATCACTTCATTTTCTTAGACGCAGCAGATGTCTGACAGTGAAAGTACCAGACTTCTTTTCATTTTCTTCCCCTGTTGTTTCACTGTAGTCCTTCACATAATGCAAGGAACTAAATGTGGACGGTTGTGAGGGATTGATAGTGAGCCATTGTCTTGCCGACCTTTGATCGAAACGCGGTTATTGTTCAGCAGACTTTTCCCACTTGCAGGCCGTTGTGTTCTTTGCAGTTTAGTCGCTGTGCAGCCAGATGCCCTTCATCTCAAATGTGGCACAGATCCAAGGCGTATGGCTGAAATGTCCTGACGTAAAATGACACGATAGAAAAACACTTTAGAGGAAGTCCAGGAAATACACGATGGACCCAACACTAACATTGGGCAGTGAAACGTTGAGGGTAGCAAATGCAAGCTTTGATTGAGCAAAGCTGAGTATGTTCTTAATGACTAAGACTAGAAGAATCATATAGCTATTAATATAAACACGAATCTTCACTCTGCATGGGCAAACACTCACTTAAATCCCAAGCAGCCGAACCGATTCAGTAAGTTTGATAACCAGTAGCTAATTAACATGCTATTGTAGATCTTGAGTCTTTGTAATAAACTCCAGGAATTTTTTTGGTGTCTGATGTTGGAAGGAGTTTGGTTGTCAGGTGACATGTTGTGTGTATTTTGAGTGACGCATCGCTGTTTTTCCAACATGTAACGGGGCTGAAGTCAAATGTGGGTACATTGTTCGAATAGGACAGAAACTCCCAAAACAAACATGGCTGACAGATTAACTAGCTACATTCTGTACTTTAAAGAGTTCTGTGTAGTTTCTTTACCTGTGTGTTTAGGTGCAAAAGCGGCCTTTGCAGGTTTGACAGCTGTCATGAATCTAAACCGTGTGGAAGACCTAGACACCTATAGTTTGCTCGGTTTAGCTAATATCTTTAATTCCTTTTTGATCGTTTGAGTTTGTTTCAACTTCCTGCTGAAAGCCTTTTTTCAATGTCCTTTAATTTTGTGGTCTGATATGAGAAAACTCCATCAAAGACATGGTAATTTTGTCTCGGGTCTCCGGTGTACGACCCATTGCTGTGGACCAGTCAGGTGAACATATCAGATGTCAGCTTGGTAGCAGATTAACACACGTGGCTCAGTTAGTTAGCAGCCGGTTGCTTGTCTGGAAAGGTGCTGATTATCGTAGAAAAGGGAACGGAAAGGCAGGGTGGGTGCCTTTTATCTAGCGGGTTGATTTACGATCTATTCAGTATTCCGTACGATCTTTTGGAATTACAAGCAATGTGAATATTTGTGTTTTTAACTCTTAAGTATGACAAACTGAAATGTGCATATTTAACCCATAGTCCTTAATGCCCTGTGTGTAGTATTCCTGGTAGAATGAGCACAACTTCAAGGTATAGGCTCTAACTGGAGGCCTTTCCTTAACCGTGTGACGTGGAGAGCTCCGCCTACGGAAACGCCTACCTGTCTCCGCCCCCAGACAACAGCTGGAGAAGGTGAGTGCTGCCAGATGGGACTGTGGAACAGCTCCTGTTTCTGAATATTGGGATAACCATCCAGGGTGCCCAGTTACAGGAAGCCGTGGGATTCTGTCCTCTCAGGGGCCCGGAGGTGCAAACGGTTCTGGGTTCTGACCGTCTTCCCCAATTGGGTCCTCCTTGGCTCCATTCCAGTGCTTTCTGAGCTGCTGTTTTCTAATGGACACAGAAGCACGTAGAATGATGACATCGGTGTGTGTTCTCCATGCAAGTAGGAGCCAGTTACTGTCTGTTAGGAGAAACCCATCACGTCACGGTTGCGTGAGCGGACCTGAACTTCCTGCAGTATGGGCAGACGGTGCAGAAGCAGCAATGTAGCGGAAGACGGGCCGAGGATCTGTTTACGTACAGCTCTCCTGTGTGTTACTGGCATGGCTCTGGCCCCTTTAAAGAGCCAGCTTTTGATCTGACCCCCCCCCAACATTCATAATCATGTTTTAGATAATTCCTCAAATAGCTTTTCCTGTTATGCCCACATATGGGACAGGTCAGGTTCAGCGTGGCTCGAATCCTCACACCATCCTCGGGGTTTTCCTGCACCAGGAGGCGTCTGGCCCCTCGGCACTCTGTACTTCCGGCTCGTGCCTTTAAGAGAGTCTGCTGTTTTTCAGACGCTTCCTCCTGAAACAAAGACCCTTTTCTGCCTTTTGTACAACCACAGAGAATTCAGTCCAGATTTTCCAATGAAGTCGGACTTTGAGTGTGGGGAGGATGTTTCAGTATGTGTTTCTGTATTTCTTTTGTGTAGTTCCTGTAGACCTGGTGAAGTACTCCACTAACCGGCAGCATTTCTCTCTCGTTTTAACCTGCTCTTTCTTGAGGTCCACCGCACTCTGCCAATGCCGTTCAGCTTCCCTTGTCCTCCCCTCCACCCAGTCCTGTGTCGTACTAACCCTCTGGTGCATCTTCCAGCCGTTCTGGAAGAGACCTTGCGCACAGCTTCTGTCAGGAACTGGGACAGGAGTGCCGGGGCCCACATGGGAACAAAACTGCTTAGCCTGAATTATCTCGAGTTTGGGTTCTTTTGTGTGTTGAATATTTAAAGTCGCTGCATGGTCCCGGTCTCCCGTTCTGGGCCGAGCGTGTCCACACCGACCTGTGGCTCTGTGTCCTCATATTGTCGTGCTTCCTGCAGGACGTTCCAGGCAGCTGGGTCAAATGTCACCTGAACTGAGTTTATCATATCCCCCCTTTACTGTTTGTTCATTTGTGGGGACATTTTTTAGGGGTTTGTTTGAACCCGTACAGGCTGGTGTTATCATGGCCAAAGGTGAGGGGGTTCCGTGGGTGTCAAGCCCCGTGCTCCACTAGATGACTAGAGCTGGATCCTCGGTAAAGCTCTCCGTGACGTGATCCCTCAGTGGAGGCACTGAGGACTGAGGACTACTGCTGTTAGATGCTTCTTTGTCTACAGTTTTTGGACTGGACCGTCCCTCTGTTTTCCACAGGAAAAAGTAAAGGGCCTGTTGGGACCGTGTATTTCCATCGCTCCTTCCCAGAGCACCCATGTCCGGCGTATTTCTGCAGCCCTTCCTCAGGGAGCGCAGCTGCCCTGGATGGGCGGCGTGGGGTCAGCCCGGGGTCAGTGCCGCTCCTGCGGTCCCACGCTCCCGGGCCCTGCCCCTAGCCTGTGGTTTTGTCCCGATTAGCTTCTCGTACGGTCTCCGAAACACCCGCGCCAATGCAGAGTCAGAATGGACCTGCCTCCTTGTAACCGAGGAACGCCAAGGTGTCCGGATGCGAACGCAGCACCGGCTTTTTGTCTGCATCCACCGGGGTGTGAAGTGACCCATCCATCAAAGCAGCCACAGTCGCAGAAACTCTCAAACTGCCATCAGTCTTTGAAGGTGTCCGGGTGCTGTCCTGACCTCCAGAGCGTCCGCTCACTCGGGGGTGATGGGGGTGACGTGGTTCTGAGAGTCCCCCATGCGATGGTGGGAATGTGGATTGGATCCCCGTTGATGGTCGTTTTAAATTCCATGTTAAGGGCAAGAATGATCTGGGATTTCATTTGCAGTAAAGCTGTCATCACTCTGACTCGTTATCTCAAGTTAATTTGGGGATAGAGGCTTGTATTTCCACACCCTGTGCTCTGGTCTCCTGTCCCATCCCTCCCTGCCAGTAAGGCTTGCCTCCTCGCCTGAGACTCTTTCAGCCTACCCCCCTGCAGCTCCCCCCACTAACCCTCCACCAGGGTGGTTTTTCGGTCTACTCAAGGTTGTAAACTGTCGTGTTTCCATTTCCAAAGGGATCAGCAGTCCTGGAGCGGAGAGAAACGGCATGGATTTAGATTAATATCGCAGCTCAACAGGTGACCTCTGACACCCACCTACAAACTAGCCCCTCCTCACTTTCTCCTCTCTTCCCTCTGACACTCCTTGCAGTCTGGTCTCTTCCCCCATCTTCTCATTTCTGCCATGTTTGGGTCACGTTTCCTCCCTTGTCAACTGAAACAAATTCAGGACTCTCTGCTCAACTTAAGGCCACATGACACAGCAGTATGGTGGTTGTCTGATGAGGCCGCGCCCCCCTCCTCAGACACACTGCTGCAGATTGAATGGCCGAGCGGCGTTAACTTTAGGCAGAGAGCGCCATATTGGACTTGCGGCTCCCACGTTGGTCACAGCATGCCTCTCACCACCTTTTCCCGCTCTGTGCAGGACGAACTCCGACTCCGCCCTTCACACCAGTGCCATGAGCCCCAACCCCCAGGACCCGTTCGGCACAGAGCAGCAGATGGGTATGGGCCCCCCCCAGCGCAATGGTGAGCTCCTGGATGGGTGGGTGTGGCACCAGGCTGCAGTGAGAGCACAGGCAGGTGTCTGCAGCCCTTCTCTCAGTTCTTAGCAATGTCCTTTCTGGAGAGGAGTGCTGTATTATTCAGGGCTTCTGGGAACTCCAGGTTATTAGCCCATTCCCATTAACTGCTATGCCCTCTTTCTCGGGTCTGGTCAGGCATCACAGCTGGGCCCAGCTGGGTGTTACACCAGCAGTTTCATGATGCATTATCATTACACTCTGTTTAGCCAATAAGTTCAAGCAGGATACCGGTTGAGGACCCGGGACAGGTGTTAATGCCAGTTTTTGATGAGAATGACAGCGTTTTTTTTTTGCGGGGTGGTGTACTCCTGCCCTGAGCTTTCCTGCCAGGTTAATGTGGGAACACTAACAGGGAGGTGTGTCCTCTTTCTCTCTCTCTCACTGTCCTAACACATCTGTTTGCCGGGCGTGTCCCCCCTCTCCATGGGAGAGTTGGAGATCAAACAAAGACTCTCTCTTTCTTGTCTTTTTCTTTCTTCCTGTCTTTTCTCCCTCTGTCTCACTCCTTTCCACTCCGGCCACTTCACGGGTCCCCTGGTTGGACCGATTTCGTCTTCCCTGCTGGCCATTCGCCAGCTCCATCCAGATTCCACCTCCTTCATTTTCTTTTGCAGTATTTCCTTTGCGTCCTTCCTAATGTCATTCGTAAGGCCGTGACGTCAAGGCAGGAACCTCGGGGGTGGGGGGTGTGTCCCTCTTGCTTTCAGAGAGGTACATGTCCCCCATTTCCTCCTTTCTTCATATTTACATGGTCCCATGTGCTCTGGTCATGGTGGTCTGCTCCATTCTGACAATGCTCTCTCTCTCTCTCTCTCTTTCTCTCTCTCTCTCTCTCTCTCTCCCCCCTCCCGCGGCGGGGGTGGGGCCACAGCCAGTGTGAATGAGGCGGAGATGGACGGCCCCGGGGACGGTGAGTGACCTCCTTGCCAGCCCAACCCAGCTGGCTCCATGCAATGCGGTCTGACCCGTTCCTGGCGCTCAATGGCCGGGCGTGTCACTGCGACTTGACGAGCCACCCGCCGTGCCCGAGCCAGACATGTCTCACTAGCGCTCTGCACGCTATGTTGTTGTGTGTGTGTGTGTGTGTGTGTGTGCGTGTGCGTGTCTTTCTATGCGTGTCGCACGCATGCTGCCCTGAATCCATAACTGTGCTTGCGTACGTGTTTGCGTGGGCTGTGTGATGAAGACTTGCTGTGTGTTTCGGGGTTTTTGTGTCTCTGTGTTTGGCTGTATCATTTGTCCTGCATTGTTAGGTGTGTGTGTGTGTGTGTGTGTGTGTGTGTGTGTGTGTGTGTGTGTGTGTGTGTGTGTGTGTTTATCTGCAGTTCAGGGGGCTCTCTCCCCTCCCAGTGAACTGCCCCTGTTTTCTGCCATCTTTCCCATTCCACTGATTTTTGGGGAAAGGTCACTCACCCCTGTCCAGAAGCGCCTCCTGGTGGTCGTGTCACAGCCAGCCCCTCTCTTCCCCTCTGCAGTGTTCTCTTTCCCTGCCTTGGCGAGTGAGGAGGGCCTCAGGGGCCTCAGGGGCCTTAGCAAACCACTGCCCAAGCAGCTGTGGGAGGCGAAGAAGGTGAGGATTAACAAGCCTCAGAGGAGGCACCTTCTGCTGGGGGGGGTGGGGGTAATCACTTCAGAGTGGAACATCGCTTGGTTTCTCGGAACCCCCAGGAGACCTTTGGGCCTTTCCTGCTCTCCCATGGAGCAGGGGCCATGTGACAATTGATTTGAAGTATGCTCGTCACCCTTTTTTTTTCCTCTTGGCCTCACTTGTTCGCTCCTCCATAGTTGCAGGAAGCTGAAATTCCACGTGTGATTTAAAAAATTTTTTTTTTTTTTACTCCTTCCCCAAGTGTGAAAGTGCTGCCTCCTAACCTGGATTCTTTTTGATCCAGGTTCAGTCTCTCTCTTCTCGGCCCAAATCCTGCGAAGTGCCTGGCATCAAGTGAGTACCTGTCCCCTTTTTTTTGGGGGGGGGGTTTACATGGACAGCCGATGACTGGTTTAACCCATCGAGAACCAGTAGGTTTAACCAGGCAGTTCTTGACTGCTGTAATTCCAGCTACATGACCCTACGTTGGCAAGGATTGGCTCTTGGCTATTTTTGTGCTTGTGACTGTGTTGTACATTTCTCGGGTTCTTGGCTCAAACACTGCTGGAAATCATGGTTAGGAGATGATTAGGAATGGACCTGTAGGTATCTGTCCTTCATGACTGGGATTTAAAGGCCCTCTCTGTCCTCTTCCAGCATTTTCCCATCTCCGGAGCAGAGCTCGGGCTTCTCACACTACCAGGGAATGCTGAACACAGGGGGCTCGCTGCCAGATCTCAGCAACCTGCACTTCCCCTCCCCCCTGCCCACCCCCCTGGACCCCGAGGATGGAGGCTACCCCACCCTGAGCGGGGGCAGCAGCACAGGCAATCTGCCGGCAGCCATGATGCATCTAGGCATCAGCAGCTCGCACGGTATGTGGGGGGGCTGGACGGCATCTTGGGAAGGCCTCCTGTGTCCGTGGTCTGAAGCCCACACCTGGTCTGTCTCCTTCCCTCCCTCGCTCCAGGACTGTCTTCCTCCCTGAGTAATCCCTCCATCCATACGTCCCTGCGACTGTCTTCGCTGTCGGGGCCTCCTCCCCCGGGCCCCCTGAGCAGCTCCCCCAGACGACGACCTGCCCCCGTCAGCCCACTCACACTGTCCCCTGGCTCGGAGCCACGCAGGAGCCTGGCAAAGCCTCTGTCCCCCACCGTGTCTCCCTCGCTGTCCCCCATCACACAGGTGAGCCCCAGCCAGGGGCCACTATGCCCTCTATATTGCTGGCCTGGAAGCGGGCGCCATCGGTAATGCCCGTGTGGTTTGCCATTTCCAGGGGGTTGCCTTGGACACCAGCGGCCTGCCGATGGAGCCGCCCCCTCCCTACCCCGTGTACAAACAGGCTCACACGGCCACACAGCAGGGCTCCCAGCGTGCCCCCCAGCCGGTGTCCCCCCTCTCCAACCTCCACTTGGACTTCAGCTCCAACAGTGTGAGTTCTGTGTCCATGGTCATGGCCACCAGGGGGCGACTTGTGCTGACAACGTGACTAACCCGGACACCCAGTTATTGGGGGGAGGTTAACGAGCCCACCGGGGCCTCAAGAACCATGCTGCCTGCTTACACCTAACCTGCATCTCTGGTCCCGACAGCAGAACAACATGGCCGGCTTCTTCAGTGACCCCTTCATGGACCCTCAGGGCTCTGGCCACCAGTCCAAAACTCTGCCCTACCAGGTGGGTGGCCTCTGCTGGCTCCCCAACATCCATCCAGTGGTACGGACATTAAACCCATGTTGTGTCTCTTTCCAGCTGGACCAGTTCGGCATGTTGGACTGTGGGATGGGTCCTGTGGGAGGGCCTTCCTGCTTGGACCCCGCTTCAAATCTCTACTACTCCCAGGCAGCACTAATGGGAGTGGGCAGTGCCCACAGCAACCTGCAGGACTCGCTGCAGAGCAGGCAGCCTGTGCTCTACCCCAACTGCGCAGGCGGTGTACCCAACATCATCTTGACAGGTATTAGGGCGGGGCCTCTGCACGTTTGACAGACAGGGAAGTGGAGTAAGATAAAAGCACTGTGAGATGAGGCTTTGAAATGCTGTGGTGGGTGGGATCATGATGAGCTGTCTTAACTCTCTCTCTCCTGGCTCTGTTCCCTCCACAGACGACTCGAACCCCAGCCAATCAAAGGACATCAGCGGCGCTCTGTCAGCCGTGCCTGAATGTTTTGACCCAGAGGGCGGCTTCCCGCTGGAGGATGGTCTCCAGATCGAGCCGCTCAGCTTGGATGGCCTCAGTATGCTGAGTGACCCGGACATGGTCCTGCCCGACCCGTCCGTAGAAGACAGCTTTCGGAGCGACAGGCTCTGAGGTGGGAGGGCGGGGGGCACCAGGCCATTTCCGGCCTCCTGTACAGGCTCTTGTACGCTCTCTCACACACACACACACACACACACACACACACACACACACACACACACACATAGATGGTATGGGGGGTTTGGGATATATGTAAATTTGTTCTGTACATGGGAGGATTTGACTACCCTGAGCTCGTGGTTCCAGCAGTCTGGTCCAAATTAAGAGGTGGAAGAGACGTAGCTCTTTAGTGTGCCTGGAGAGGTCTCGGTGTCCCACCTGTAAACGCACACACGCAAACACGCACACACACACGCACACGGACAGAAGGAGGTCTGTTTGAGGCTGTACCAGTTCTGTTCAATCACGGGAGACCAAGCATTGAGCCCCACCCCAAAACACCCCGTTGTACAAGATTCCCCAGCCCCGCTGCCAGGTGTGACCACCTAAAACATGCGACGAGCTGTGGCTCCATGCACTGCTGGATCGTAGCGGCAGTGCAGCAGCACGCAATGGAATGGACAAGAGTCACCTGCGTGCCAGCGTACGGTCCAGGGCGTCTGCGGACGGTCAACCCTAACCATACCCCGTCGTCCCGAACCAGGCCAGCACCATCAGAGAACTTGACAGGGCCTGAATCAAGATGAAGGACCTACTTTAGGAAGTGTGCCAACATGTCCCACACAGATTTGAGCCACCAGTCATTTTTATAAGCCCTCGCTAAAACAATTTCTAGCTTCGAAACAAGACGAGGCAAAAGAGGACAATCATTTGAGTGAGAAAGCACCTTTTTCTGTACAGAGTGCTATTTTTAATATGTACTTGCATATATATTTTGTTAGAGATCTTCGCCTGTGACCCCTGCGGTCAGCTTCGAATGTATTTTTAAAATCAACAAGAAAGGCAAGCAGTTTACAAAGAGGAGACAAGCCAGATGCCTGCTGTTTTGTTGCAGTTTATAAGGCAGTTTTTGATAACGTTGTAAAGGAACTTCTTAAGTCCGTGTTGTCTGAATGGGGCTGTCTCTAGCCTCTCAGGGCCTCAGTGCCAGAGGCAGGCAGGTGAGATCTGGCTCTGCATGAGAGAAGCACTGGCGGCCGGGGGGACTGGAGTTACTGACAGCCAAAACGAAGCCATTTTTACTCCTGCTGTTTCATATATGAATCTCTACAGTCTGTCTTTCAGGCTTTTATACAGCTGTGATATTTCCGCTTATACCAGATTACACCCTTCGTGTTTTACAGGGCCCCTTGTGGCCACGCAGGGGGTGGAGATCGGCAGGGACGACGCACCTGTCTGCCCGCCCTTCTTTACGTAACGTGAAAGACCAGACTGATAGCAAAAAGAATGCACTTCCCCCTTTTTGTGGTTTCAAACTTAAAGATGATCAGAATTAAAAGAATATTGTTACCGTGGTGACAGGGCTACTGAGCTCTTTAGTCCTTGGAGTTGCAGGTCTCTGGCACCTCCTGGTGCCCACTGTCTGTTAGGTCAGGTGTGAGTTTTGAATGGTGTGGGCATTAAGGGTGTCAATTATAACCAGTTTTGCACTGAAGGAATAAAAATCGTGTGATTTCAGAGGACATGCTTAGAGCCTGATCTTTCTGTATGTCACGGGAAAACTGTTTGGAGTAGAAGTGTGACCTGATCGCTTTGCAGGTGGGCATTCGGAACCGTGCGTTTTGAGATTGTTCCTCAGTCATTTCTAATGTCAGCTGTTGATGAGCTGCATTGCAAAGTAAACCAGCACTTTGAACTGGGTTCAGATTAAATTGCCCCCATTAAGTCAGTCAGCCTTTAACAGGCGTGAGCAGTTAACTGAGGTTTTGGCCACCATGCTGCGATCTTAACTGTGGTCCTGTACCCTGGTAAGTTTCAGGAAACAGACGTGTCGGCAGAACCCGACAGACCGGGAGGCTCTCTTTGACTCCTGGTGGTTCATTTCGTTGCGTACGGCACATAGGCTCACATAGGCTGCCGGAGGCTGGAGGTAGCGGAGATTGAGGTTTTTATTGGTGTTAGTGCTCAGTAGTGAACTAGTGCCTGCTTACCCGAAGCCTCCGTCTCTGTCTGCCTTCCCTCACCTTAAAGAAAGTTGTTTATTAAGGCCAAATGTGCATCAGAATATAGGAGGCAAACTGAATGGGAGTGTTTTTACATTTTCTCATGCCTCCCTGCTCTGGGTTGATTTTACATTGATTTTTCTGTGCTGTTCCCTTTTGTAGACCATCCACCTAACCTAGGTAGAGGTCAGGCCCCTCCCCCATTTGCTTTACTCTGCTGAACTTTGACCTCCAATTTTCCCTTCAGCTCGCCAGGTGACGTTCCACTCGCTCGTCTCGGTCTGGAGCCTCACGTTTTGTTTTGCCAGTCTTGAGTCGCCTGATAGTGCTATTAACATGATCACTTTTGTTGTAGAAGGAATTAAGATTTTCTCTCCCTCGTTTTCTACGGTGTTTTGTTTTTTTAGTTACCTTTAAAAAAAAAAAACAAAAAAAAAACAATGTACAGTTCTATTTAAGTGTTTCTTGTCCACTAGTGTTACTTTTTTTGTAATGCCATTTACGTCTTTCTTTTTCAGATATTAAAGTTTTAATACACCACAAAGCTTTTGGATTGTGATACGTTATAGTGCTTAACTTTGATTTAATATAAACAATAAAACTATATGCAGTACAACAAACGTGTCTCTTTCATACCGCCTGGTCCGCCTCGGCTGCAAGTCTGTCGTTGTAATTCTTTTCCCGGACGCTAGAGGGAGATGCGTTCCCTGCAGCGCTGAGACTCGAATTTTAGTCACCCTGTAGTCTTGCTCATCCAATCCTCATCATCCTTTACAATGCTGTGCTGGAGGATGCAGCTCTTTGTTGAACGAAGAGATTATAATTTGGTCGCCCGATGGTCTAATATTAATTGGTAATAGGCTTGGGGTTCTCTGGAATTTGCTTATTCGAAGCTGCTGTGCTTCACCACGACTCGGTTGTCGATGGAAGAGTCTAATTGTCAAAACGCCCAGATGTTAACTTTTGCTGGTGAAACCGCATTACATCAGAGTTTCTATCGTGCAAACGCGTTCCATACGAATGTTAATCTGCAGGAGATTAATTAGCAACTGCCATAAAAAGGTAAAGCCGGGTTGAATGTTCAGTTGCTGTTTACGAACCAAAGGGGGCAGAGGCCGGATAAAGCAGCTCTTATTTCTGCAGAGTAGAAGATGGGGGGGGGGCTCTCAGTTTAATACAATGCTCCAGGTAATAGGCAGACTGGATTTCTGTTCTTATTCAGACTGCTGAATGATTGGGCCTGGGGTTAGTCACACCTTTATCTGTTTCAATTGCTTGACACTCTTTAATTTGACGGCGAAACGCGGCAACTTCCTCCACTTCCACCGCGAACAAGTTTGGTGCCTATTTAATAAGCTGTGGATGTGCTTCTGTGAGAGTTCTCTCACTCATTTATAGCTGGCTTTCTTTTTAAAGCTTTTTAATGAGGCATAGGTATGTTTCTGCCTGCGGAAGGATGACTTGGGAACATGAAAAAACACGTTTTTTTTTTGTTTTGTTTTTTTTTTTCCTTTCCAAAAACGTATTATTTCCTTGAGCTGTTTCACCACATCACTTGCTCCTTGATCTTTAATCCTTTTATGGCGATGACTGCAAATAGCTTTTAGATAGATTTTAGACATGTTTTTGGGTAAACAAACCTCAACACCGGGCTTGGATTTGTGGTCTCTTTCAGAAGTTGGTACGGATGGAGGAGACTACAGGAACGCCAAGCCAGGTGGGGTCCTCATGGTTTTTAGGGAGCTGGAGCAGGTGCACTCGCTGGGCCATGGAAACGCTCACCAAAGTGGTGGGTTAGCACTTTGGCCAGAGTGAGCTGTCAAAAATCCACTATCATAGGTATACTTGGCATCCTGGGATGTCGCTATGATATTTTAAGAGGGAAGCTGCTGGGGATGGAGCACTAACGGCTTTTGAAGACACAAGCAGAGGGTGTCTGTGACCTTCCAGTTAGATTGGTATGATTCCATATTAAACCACTACATGTTCCGGAGCCATCTTGTTTAAATCATCATTTCTAGCATTTAACTCACAGGACAGGTGTGTCTGTGTTCACAGTTGAGATGAAAACATTGTCAGGAATGGACTTAAAACCTGGTTAGAAGATATCCTACCCTAACCATAAAGTGGGTGGTAAAAGGAATTTAATCAATTGTATTAAGTAATTTGTACAAAAACCTTGTTAAAGCATGGCCGTGTTCACAAACACGGGCACATTAGAAATAGACTAGGCTTGGAAGACTCTGGAACATCCATTTCACCACACAGAGGTGGCACGTCTTTTAGGCTGAAGCAGTTTTGCCATTTCACGAGCTCTTCTCCAATGCTGTTTGCATCACCCGCTTCTGCTGACCAGAAGACTGAGGACCTGGAGCCCCTTTGGGATGTCTCGTGGGTATACTGGTGTGTGCTTATGCTCTGAAGAAAAGGACGACTGTTCTCTAACATTGGAGTGTCCTGGATTCGCAGTTACTCATCAGCACCAGTCTCTCTTTGCGGCTGTTCATCTGAGCACGGCAGGACTGTTTTGACTGAGCTGTTTAGCTCGTGCTATGAAGCGGAATATCGTAGGAAAAGCAATCAGATGCAGGATCCTAAGGTGTGACGCTCTTGAGCAGCTGATCTGTGTTGGGACAAGCCTTGAGAAGGTGGTGTCTGTCCCTTTTGTGCACATCGCTGAAATGTGCCGGATTTTACTCTGTGGCTTTTCAGCCCAGTTACGCTGTCCTCTTGGTTATAATAACCACCCCCACTCTCCTTTTGCTGGGTACTCTTGTCTGTCACGTGAATTTCGTTCCCTATGTTGGCACGTTCAGTGTATTCAAGCACCTCCCACTTTTATTGCTGAGGATCAGGGACACTGCTTGATTTATTTTGGTCTTCTAATTGGACATCGGGCTGAGGATTATTCATTTCCGGGGATGCATTCATCTGTGATTAAGCGTGCCAAAGGTAGTCTGTTTGGAAGGAGGGAGTGGAGCGTGATAGTGTCCTTCAAGCAAGGCATATAAACGTCTGTGGTTAGAAGTTGCAAAATGGTGAATGGCGCAAAAAAATCCAGTGATAAAAGTAAGTTCTTTGTACTCCACGGCATGAAACATTCCTAGGATGATGAAAATGGTAGACTAAAGCTCCACCTTCAGAACAGGCAGGAACAGCGGCTTTGCTTCTGAAGACCTGCCCAAATCCCACTTAATACTATGTGATTTTTGACTGCCTCCAAAATTAGCCCCCAATATGTGACACTCTGGCAGAACTGACTGGAAAAACTTGGTGCTGACAAGATAACCATGGAAGCATCAGTGCACAGCAGAGCACCATCAGCTCAAACTGCACCTAATTCCTGCCTGCCCTACGACTTAATGACTTTATGTCCAGTCCCACCCTGCGTGTTGTACCTTTAAGTTATTCTGAACCCCCTTCTTCTGTGACTTTGGACCAGTATATGGATGACATCACAATAAAGCCCACCTGAGCTGATCTACACCCACTCCTACAAAAACACGCTTCTCTGAGGACACAGTGGCAATCGGTGGCCAAGCAGAACGTGTAGTCCGAGTTGGGTCCGTTTTCACTCACGTTCTCATCAGAGCTTGACGGGGGCAGTCAGGTGTGTATAGTGTATACTTATCATTAGGTACGCCTAGCTAGTACCGGGTTGGACCCCTTTGACCTTCAGAACTGTGTTAATTCTTCATAGTATAGATTCAACAAGGTGCTTGAAACGTTCCTCAGAGATTC
>JAACJT020000007.1:4215678-4233792 GCA_009936485.2 Gymnarchus niloticus
GCTCAGAGCCTGGAAAACACCAGATTTCCCCCCTTGGGGGGGTGGAAGCAATTGATTTCCCCAGGATGATGGAAGCTTCTGCCCATAGCCCCATGAGGCAGCTAGGCACTGCAGGGAAAGTCCCCCCTTTGGCCCCCCCCCCCCCCCCGGATGGAACTGCTACACTAAGAGGGCCTTGGGTGTCCTATCTTCTCTCTGCCCCTCTCATTAAACCTGAGAGGGGTGAGGCTACGCCTGAGTAATGCTGTTTATTTTCCGTTCCTAGGAAACCGCCATGCTGCCTGGCCCTGCTCGTCATCGCTCTGCTGGTCTCTCCGGTTCGTCTGACGTCTCCACACGTAAGACCGCCCTCCCTGTCCACACGTGGAATTTGCTCTTACAGGCAACGGAACATCTAGATCTCCTGTAATATAACACAACTCCTTTCTCTGGGTCTCATGCATCATACTGAGACTAATGATCCTTAAAGACAAGTTGTGTAGCTTTCCCGCCAATAAAAATTTTTTATACTGTTAAAATTTTGAAGCCTTGAACCCATCTGTATTGAGTATCAAAAACGGTATTGTATATTCTAAGGTGTACGGTAACTTGGTTGAAACTACCATAATCCTTCTAGCAAAAGGTGACGAGTGATTCCACTTTGCCATTTAGGTTCCTTTCATGCTTAGCATGATTGATTTAGAAGAAGGAAGTCTGCAAAAAGTTTCCCAGTAACAACAAATACAGTGCATCGGATTTCAGCAAAGTCAGAGGAAAGCATGCTTTTGGAAGCTGCGTAGAGACTTTTAGTAACTTGGTCTCAAAGGCCACCATTCTCTCTCATCCCTCCTATTGTGTTACTATCTTTGCTCTCTGCTTGTGGTGCTGTCAAGCAGCAAAGCTTCAGCCAGGGGGAAATCCTGTGGCATTTGGAAAAAGTGGAACCGTCACCCCTGCACAGTCACCCCCCAGATCCGTCTTCTCCATGCTCTGATGCCCCAAGATAGACTCCAAATCCATAAACAAATAAAGGAATAGGCTGTCCCACTCTCCACGAATAGCTTGCGTGAGACGTCCGTCACTAAGACCTTCCGGCCGTCTCGAGTTCCTGCGACAGATTAAAGGCCTCGGTCTCAGATCCAGTACTGAGGGGAGCAGCTAAAAATGCGAGATTTACCGCTGTCAGCTCACCATCTGCTGACGCTCCACCCATTCCACACATGCTTCTAGGGTTGACCTTCAAGTCCAGCCTTGCCCGTCAGTGGCTGTCCGTGTCATTTCGGATTAGTCCCCGCGTCACTTGTAAAAACACACAGTGAGTGAGTGTGCTGCAACAAGCATAGACCACTCTTACTTTTCATATTTCTTGCTGATGTTCTGGAACCACTGGTGCAGATTGACGTGACTCAATGGATCTCCACATCTCAAGACTTGGGGATCAAGTCTCTGTTCTTGGCTATGGTTTTGTAAAATGCATGGTCCTTTTCTTGGGAAGACCAGTCTGAAGGAAATTCAGTCTAGAAAGGTGAAAGGCTGCTTCAGGACAGTGTCGTTTGAGCTCATTGGCCTCCATCAGCTCTTATTTACCCTAATTTTCATTTCTGTGCCAGTGATGAGGGTGGGTTTGGTATTGCCGCCCTACAGGAGGCTGCAGGCTAAGTTGTGTCATTTTGCTGTCGATATTAAGAATCTAAGAATTCCTCAGTCTCATGGCAGTGTCACTTTGTTGGGAAGATTGAGGGTTTGGGGACAAGCCATACACCCTTGAACAGCTCTGAGGTTTGTAGGTTCAACAGAAACTTCCCGGAGGGAGATTTGAAGCTGACATCCAATATGCTTTTGCAGAGCTGAACTGCTCTGTTTTTGGAATATTACTTACTTTTATCTAGGTCTGTAGTTCACCCAGTGATCTACTGACTCAAAGTTCAAACCAGCAGATTGGACCTGCTGGTGTCACCAGGAATTTCCAGTGGGGAATTCAAGGTGTTAGACCGTAGTCAGACGTGTAGGTGACTGTTTGTAAATCTCTGAAGTGGAGGGAACAGGCCTCACGATGGAAAGGGAGCTGGTGAGGCTGAGTTCTACAAATGCTGTTTGTGCTCATGGGTGTATGGCTTCATATTTATCACTCCTCAAATTAGATCGGCACATAGAAGCAGCTGCTGTGCTGTGTTGGAGTGGTAAACAAGGCAGTTCCCAGAAAAGCCTGACCCAGCTTTCAGGCCGGACCTGGTGTTCGGCTCCAACACACAATCACTGAATGCCTTTGTCTTGCTGGGTCCTGTTTTAGAGTGTAAGGGTGGCTTGTGTTGGCCTTAAGAATGGACAAGTGAGCAGATACCAATAACCAGCCCCCTAATTTGCATTTGATATTGGAGTTTTTTTCCCCTTCTGTCTATTTTCGGGCTCCTGTTACTGAGCCGCTTGCTCAGGCTTCTGATTGGTCCACTCTTCTCCCCCGATGCAGTCCTCCTGGCTGTCTCCTGGGGGCAGTTCCGAGTGGGCGGCCCACACACACCGCCAGCTGCCCTTCGAGAACGAGTGGGGCACCTGGGGCAGCTGGTCCGTGTGCTCGCGCAGCTGTGGGGGCGGGGCCTCGGTGCGGACTCGCGTCTGCATTACCAGGTTAGCATCATGCTAATAGCTAACATCGAATAGCACCGTGTTGGATGAAAGGACATGAAAAAGGCACTGGGAAACATGAATGTTTATGTAGTTAATCCCCCTAAGTCATTTAGGAGGCATGCTGTTTTTTATTGTTACCCAGCTTATCAGCTGGGTGTTTGGTCAAAGGCAGTGTCCCCAGCCCTGAATTTTTGTACCATCAGCAGTTGAATATGTGTTATGTTTCGTATCCCTTAAAATGCAATTATTATGGGCCCGAAAGTTAGTAGGTTAGTTTGACTAGTCTGATTAACTTGTTGCTGTTCCAAAGTGTACAGAATGGCTGAAACGGATGTCGTGTTGTAAAAGATGGGGATTCGAGTTGGCTGTGTCCAGTCGCCTTCCCCAGACACGTATGCTTGCCTGGTTTATCTTCTGAGCTCTTGAAAAATTCATCAACTTCTGCTGCCAAGTCTGTGGCACAGTCTTATCGCTGTGGTGCAGTGGAGCCTTCATAAACACTTCGAGTGGCTCTTATACCGACCCCGTCTAATTGGCCAGCATCATGTTACCCTGCGGCTCTAAGTCTCCCCCTGCTGTGATCCAGGACTCTAGTTGGGGGACCGTGCCCAGGAGATACCAGGCAGTACAAGATCTGTAGCACCAAGGTAAGAGATGCCACGAAGATTACGGTCAGACTCGGTATCACACACCTGGTGCTGAGCTCCAGTTGAGGTTTCATGTAGGAGCTTAGGGACATCAAGTGTCACGGTCTCATCCTCGGAGTTGTGTTAGTGCGGGTCATCTGGCAGCTATCTTAAGTGCTCTTAAGAGCTGATAATGAAGTCTATTTTAAATGTGCACCCATATTTAGCTATACTTTAGGGGGCTGTAAAGTTTTCCACAGCCAGGTCACCTCGGGAGTTGAGCGTTGCGTTGAGCCTGTTTTAAGCAGCATGTGTATGTTGTACAGAGTCAGCCAGTGGTCTTGAGTTGGACCTTTGTGTAGATCCCAGCTCTTAGTATGTTTTCTTAAACGAGTCGGGTCATCTTTTATAGGCAGGATAGAGAAAGGTCGTGTCTACAAACAGACTTCACAGCCTGGCTTGTGAGATGCCGAGTGCATTAAATGGCTGAGATTGTTAGATCGCAACGTGTAGCTGAGGGCTTGCAGTGTGTCCAAAACGGGTTCTGTGTGTGTGTGTGTGTGTGTGTGTGTGTGTGTGTGTGTGTGTGAGTGAGTGTGTGAGTTTTCTCTCACCTAAATCATATGTCCTGCATGCGCAGGAGTGTGCCATAGAGTCAGTGGATTTCCGGGAGCTGCAGTGCATGGCTTTCAATGACAGACCACTGGTTGGCGGACACAGCTACAAGTGGACCACCTTTCAGGGAGGTCAGCTTCCGCCCAGCTGCCTGCTGGCTACGCCACCTTCACGTGTCACACAAAGGGGGCACTGGGGGGGGTCCTCGTCTACCTCTGCTCCACTGTGAGATGCTCACATTCAGTCTCTCTCCAAGGGTCCAGTCCCTGCGAACTCAGCTGTCTGGCCCTGGGGCAGAACTTCTACTACAACTTTGGCCGTGTGCTGGACGGGACGTCATGTGAGACCGAGCCCGGGGCGGTCTGTGTCAACGGCCGCTGCCTCGTGAGTGCCGGGATTTTTCGTTTTTGCTTTCGGTCTCACGGTGGCTCAACAGACAGGCCTTTTACTCTCAAGCGTCTGTGGTTCAGCGTATTTTCGTGATTCTCAAGGTGGATCATTGGCCCCCTGGTGAACATTAAAACTTCCTTATCTGGGATTAACCCTGCAGTAATACACGGCTTATGATGGGGACGATTTTAGTAAGGTTTCTGTCCTCTCAGACCGCTACTATCTGAGTAATTTGTGTTGTCGTAAAATCTTTCTTACGTTGTAACAGGTTTTCGCTTGTAGATTACTTTTAACTAAGCTTCCGGTGTAAAAGGGTCACAGAATCGTGTGTGTGTGTGTGTGTGTGTGTGTGTGTGTGTGTGTGTGTGTGTCTCTAGGTAGGCTTGCAGGGTGCACTGGGGGTGGGGTGTTGGAGTATTCAGCTGCAACAGAGCATTATGGTGCTGGTCAAGTCCAGACCCCCCCCCCCCCCGGGATTCTCAACATGCTCCACTTTGGGGGGGGGGGGGGGGGGCTCTGAGGTAGAGTCACTTTCCTGCCACATCTGCCGTGCTTCCTGCAGAAGCCGGGCTGCGACCTGATCCTGGGCTCGCTGCAGCGGGAGGATGCCTGCATGGTCTGCGGCGGCCAGAACACCACCTGCCTTCGTCACCGCAGCGTGTACCGGAGCGACAGCGGGGGGGCAGGTGGGTACCACGGAGGGCAGGAGAGGGGCACTTTGCTTCCTACGCCATAACCTTGACGAGGGTATACACACAGACACACAGTCCCACGCCCCCAGAAGCAGCGCTGGGTGGTCCGGGTGGTCCTGCTGATCTCTAAGCCATGATGTACTTCATTCTTGTTGTTCCTGTCAAAATTTGATCAGCTCTTCTGTACCTTCGCTGTTTGAGAGAAGATAGTGAGTCTAAATATAGATGATTCAGTTAGTACAGCAATCCAGCCCACTGGCTGGGAGGGCATCTCTGGATTAATGCCACTGTCAGAAGATACATTGTACTGTATGTTCCTGTTAAAAACAGTTTACAAAGTTACAGGACAGCAACATGAATTTGCTGGCAGAATTACAGACAATATCCCGCTACATACAAGACTCCGATTTCAATGAATCAACAGTAATGCAAGCAAGATGGTATAAAGAGAGCTGTGAGTAGCTTAGGGGGCTGGAGAGCCTTGTTTACTGACCGAGTACTGAAGGACAGGGCCTGAGAGTTCACGTCCCCCCCCAGCCGGACCCCCCTCCAACACACACGTAGACCTCTCTGGGGTGACTCTCAGTAACTCCTAAACACAGCTGCCTCCACTCACTGCTCTTATAGTTCTGAAAAGACCTGCCGTTTCCTTCTCCACACAGATTAGAAACTGGTGGTAACGGTGGTCCTGGTTTGGGTGGTCGGGATAAAGGATAACATAGCACTACTGAGGGCGGGTTGATGACCAGCCGTCCAGGGGGAACAGATTTGGGTCAACAACCCAGAGCTCTTCAGATTCCCGCAGATAGTGTGACATTGACCGAAATTTCACAGATGTGGAGATGGGAAGGCTTCCTTCTAAAAAGTTGTTTACAGCAAGTTTCTTGCTCTCCTTCCACAGGTCTCTTTGGATACTCTGAGGTCACAATGATTCCTGCTGGTGCCACTCGCATCTGGGTCACAGACAACAGCAGGAATTACCTCGGTGAGCCACACACTCCACTGAACCTCCCATGATGCTCATCCTGAATTTCTCAACTACGATTGTTGAGCGGCGTGTGGCATCATCATGTCTGTTAAAAACTGTCTGGCTGGCACAGTATTTGCCGCTCAGACACAGTTAAGTGAAGTATGACCTGCTGGCCACCCCCCATCCCCCCCGCAGCCCTACAGAATGGACGCTCCCAGTTCATCATCAACGGGGACTGGAAGATCAGCGTCCCTGGAGAATACAGTATTGCCGGGACCAAGCTGCTGTATCGGCGGTCTGCGGACACCTGGGAGAGTTTTGAGGTCCCGGGGCCGACCCGGGAGGACCTACATGTCATGGTGAGTCATGGCTGACATGGTGTGGCGGTGTGACCAGTGCCCCAGCTATAGAAGTAGGAGGCTTCTGACAGCCACACCATGTTTCCCCTGACCTCCCATTCTAGGTCTTGTCCACGGATACAAACCCCGGGATAGAGTACGAGTATTGGCTACCCCGTGACCGCTACACGCTCTACCATGGGAAAAGAAGCCCGCTGCTCCAGCCCCACCACACCGTCTCCATGACGACCGCCTTCACTACCACGACCACAAAGCCACCACCTGTCACTACACGCCCTTTCTGGGGTCAGACATGCTTTCTGAGAGTGGTGTTGGGTTGCCGCCACGCTAAATGTGTGGGAGTAACATGCCGAACTGAGATTTCAGTGGATTTACCAGATTAAGACAAAGGTCAGAGTTTTGAGGTCAAAGACGTTTTATGGTTCTCTTCATGACCTGGTGCTTCTATGTTCCTTGTTCCGTTACCTCGACATGGTGGGATTTCACCGTCACTCGTCTGAAGGTCTGTGTAGATGGAAAATGGTCTTCCAGTCACATCTGAGGCTCGAAGTTCTATCCAGTTGTTGCAGACCACATGTTATCCCTGTGGGCCTCTCTGAGGCGCTCTGTCCTCTACAATGTTTTCAGAATCCCTGGCTGGTTGTTCTGTGATTATAATCCCATCTGACATGGTGCAGGATCGTGCATTCGCTGCAATCTGGTTGCTAGGTAGTGCTGTGCCCTGACGCAATGCCCCCCGCCCCCCTAGGAGGCTGGCCTGAGTGGCGACCTCAGGAGCAGCCGCTGCCCCGACTGGAGAGGGATGAGAGCCACAGGAACCTGCTTCCCCAGGGGCCCCAGTCTGGTAAGAACCTCCTACCGCCCAGTCTCAATGCTGCCACCCTTGATCACATCTAGAATTTTTTTTGGTAAATTGTTTTATCTACAACTACTTGTAGTTATACACTGTAATATATGATTATGTCAATAATTATGCAGATAAGGTAAAGGACCTCTCGGGACACCTCTTACAACTTAAGTTGCAATCTGGGTCCTGAACCACCATGCCACCTGTTGGCCAGTCTAAGACTCTGTCCCCGGGGTGATGGATTCGGTGTTGCTGGTTTCGGTGTTCTAGTAGCACTTGTGTTCCATGTTCAGACTTGCTGTGCCTCAGTGCACTGCATTTACTCAAACTAGCCATCAGAGAAGGTCTTCTTCCCTCGAAGGGCACTGTGCCAAGTGCAGGAGAGTTCGAGGCCGCAGAGAGCGTCAGAGGCAGTACTGTGAGAAGGACTTTGGTGAGTCTGTGGCCATGCCAGCTGCAGGGGTAAATGCAGTGACCTCCACCCCCCCGTTATGATTCCGCTCCACGTGGGCAAAAGTCAAGGCATGTCTGTGTCAGTTTTTCGAGCCAAGGTGCTGGGGAAGCTGTACATCGGTGAAGAGACCCGCTACGATGTGCATGTCATCCACACCTACCGCAACCGCTTCCGGCTGGAGCGCCGCGAGTTTCTGTGGGTCCCCAACGTGTGCGACTGCCCCCCCATGGAGGAGGGACACCAGTATGTGCTGATGGCCCGCCGCCACATCAATTACGAACGCACGCTCAATCGTCTCCTCCTGGAGGAGGACAGCTACGTGCAGCCCTACCGGCCCCGAGAGGACGGCTTGCTGCGCACCCTAGAGGAGATCTGCGGTAATCACGGCCCCAGGCCGCCTACTCTGCCAGGCTAGAGCAGTCGGGGGGACAGCACATGCTTCAGAAAACTGAATCTGCTGTCAAAAAAAGATCTCGTCCCTCTGGACTTCCGTAAAGCGAATTATGTAACCATGGGATTCCTTGGAAGCAGGACAAGTGGCAGCGGCGTTCTTCAAAACGATAACGGAACTTCGGTCGGAGTCTAGCATTTGAAGCACTTAGCAGGTTGCTGTAAATGGCACAACACTTTGTATTCCAAAGATTCCCACGATTGCCTGTAATTTGGCGGCCGTGGTCAGGGTCGCCTTCATGAATTCCTCTCAGATAAACAGAAGGACCGGCGCTAGCCAGACCATGGGATTATTTTTAAATTCCCTGCTTATATTCATATTTAAGACACTGCTATGTACTACGAAATATTGTATTTATGTCCACAGAATAAGTAAAAAAAAAAAAAAAAATTTACATTTATTTGTCACGATTTTAAATTTCCTTAATTTTTCTATCATTTTGAATAAAAAAAAAAAAAAAAACACCCTTATTCGAATTATCTTTTGCAAGACTTGTTGTTCTGGCAAATTGCGAGTGTACAGGTTTCTCGGCAGCTGGAACAATGGGCGCATTATCAGTGAGGGCAGTGGTGCTGCGTGGTGAATGGAGCCCGCCTGCTCCCAGCTGAGGACCGGGTACTTCAGATGCGGCATTAAAGGGAGGGCCAATCCTCTCTTCCACAGAGGAAGCGTTTGCCATTGGGCAGTCGCACCTACAGAGAATTGTGTCCAGTCCAAACCTTCACGCAGTACGCTATACATTTTAAATCCTTGTTTCGTTTTTTTTTTTTTTTTGCATCACAGTTATTTTCATATTTTTAATATTGTGTAGTTATTATGAGAGGATTGCTAATCATATGCGCTGGCCCATAATATTTTAGTCATTGTTTAGCCAGGAATGTCGACTAGCTGCCTGCCTGAGGTCCCTCACGCTTGCTCATCTCAGTAAGGTTTTGCCTTTCTCCACCAGACCAAACTGAACGCTTTAGAAGACAGAGACGCTTGTCGGCAGAAACGTCATTTCTGCGGTCCTGTTGCATCACGTATGACCACATCGGTGCAGGCCGTTTGTTGACTTTGGATTTCTCCATGCTTATTTTAAGTAGTAAAGAGTCATAGAATTCCTTCCGTACGATCCGATTTAAATAAATCACATGTGCACAAAAATGTATTTACAAAAGTGGTCAGTAGGTTTTCACAAAGAGGAAAATTGTGTTGGGTGACCACTTCGCTGGTGCTGGCTATGGAGATGGGCTCCTGCTAAAACAATGATCAGCTGGAGGGGAATTCCACCCGAAATGAGGACTTCTCTTTGTTCTTCAGCAGTGAGTCTCGTATCCAGAGTGACTATGAGCAGCCTGAGCAGAGAGCCGTTTTCCTAAATGTTATTTCCCCATTTTTGCAGATGTTAGTTTTCTTCCTGATTTTTTTTTTTTTATTTACAGAGTCACAGCACAAGTTATTTGTTTTTGGGAAACACTAATGCAGCATGCGTGAATGGTACAGTGCCAAGTATAATTTTAATATAGGGATCCATTCATCTTTTAACTTCTTATCCAAAGTCAGGGTTGTTGACCTGCCTGGAGCTGACCCCAGGCAGTATAGTGCACGAGGCTGGGGTACACCCTGGATGGGACGCCGGTCCATCACAGGGCAGAAGGCTGGGGTACACCCTGGATGGGATGCCAGTCCATGGAGGGCACAAGGCTGGGGTACACCCTGGATGGGATGCCAGTCCATGGGAGGGCACGAGGCTGGGGTACACCCTGGATGGGACGCCGGTCCATCACTGGGCACAAGGCTGGGGTACACCCTGGATGGGATGCTAGTCCATCAGAGGGCACATGCTTTCGCCCAACTCACCCACACACTACGGGCAATTTAAAGAAGCCCGTGAGCCTAAATTGCATGTTTTTGTACTGCAGGAGACAAGCGGCGTATTGGAGGAAACCTGTGAATCCATGCAAACGGGACGCAGACAGAGCATCACAGAGGGGTGTCATAACAGCAGAAAGGTCCTGCTCACTTTCATTGGAACTCATAGTGGCAGAGCAGTGAGGACCAGCCATCTTGTCAGGTGATAACCCTTACGGCTGGTAACGAAACAAGACCAGTGATAGAAGAGCTTGTGGCAGTCAGGTGACCGTACTCCACTTTGGAAGGTAAATTTGACAGATGCCTGCCCTACATTCCTGCACGGGGCTAATGTGTGACCTACCGACAGACTCGATATGCCAAGAGCCGGCCGCAGCATGTGACGCCCCCACCCAAATCGGACAGCCTCGGTCAGCCCCTGCTGCTCAATGGCACGGAGCGCCATGCTGCGCCTGGCGGAACTGCGGGGGACAAAGGAGGGTGAGGCTGTTCTGTGGGACACCACTGGTCATTGTGAAAAGACCAGTAAAAATGGACACGTCCCTGCTGTGTGTATGCTCATGTTTTAACACGGAAGATCGGACTGTTTTACCACCACTCCTGCGGGCAGACCCCACGTAGCGTCCGTGCTGCAGTTAGCCAGGAATGTAATGACATCAAGTTTCCCTCCTGGATTACCCTCATCCTGGCCCCTTGGAGCCCCTTCAGCCTCCTTACAAGTGCCCTCCCTGGACGGACACACACACACACACACACACACACACAAAGCCCCTGTGTGTTCAAGCGCCGCTTCCACGGCAGATTCCTCCGCCTAAGCGTAAACATGACATCTAGGTAACGAGAAAAAAACTAAGCTAATTACAGGGTTCTGCGCGCCATTCAGACGCGAGACAGGAATCCCAAGGGGCCCGCGTACGTCCGGGTCGGTCCGTCAGGGCGCGGTCCGTCAGGGCGCGGTCCTCCCCATCAGGTGAGCTGTGGGGCAGGTGTGCCGGCCCAAGCCGGTTGTTCTCCTGCCTCCACAAAACTCACCGTGCCAAGCAAGGTCACTGAGGGCAGGGTGGCCCGTCAAAAAGACGGTTTTTACTGCAGGCTGTCACGCATTCTTTCCCAACGAGTTGAAGTGCTGCGTGGCACCGCCCTGGGAAGGCACTGCCGGGCCTCAGCAAGCCGGTGTGGGCTGGAGAAGACAGGTCACAGCGCCGTCTCTCTGGCAGCCTAGGGGGGACCCACCCCTGAATGAGTCGAGCGCATTCTGTTGTTTCACCGTCTAGAAATTCTGAAGCATGGGAAGCACGGCCACTGCGGTCACGTTGAACTAGATGTGAGGGGCCGGTACCATCAGCAGGAAGCATTCAGAAAATAACGTGACCGTTCAAGGCTCAGTTTGAACCCATTAGATGTTTAGCTACACGTTGGTTAAGCAGGGTTCCAGATATGCGTGTGACACGGACATCCTGAGATGCCACCTCAGGCCATAGCTCCTGTAGACCAACCTGATATTCTACTTGCTGTTAATCTACTACCCACTAACCTGTCCCATTTTACTCTTCTCATGTCTCCTGATGGACTTTGAGACTGCGGATTAACATTTAGATGTCCTAACCAGCGCTCATGTTGTTTTACCTCTGGCAGGAACGGGACTGACACCTTCCTCTGAGAGCTCCTCTTCCATTGAACCTAATCTGTCTCGTCACTTTCAGATGAGGCAGACGTGACTCAAATTCAACTCTGAGGTGCTCACCTATTTCAAACATTTAATATACCACCTTCATAAACATCACATCCTCCACTGGCCCTTCAGCAGACAGTGAGCAAATGATATGAGGACAGTTGCAAGGGGGAAGAAAAAATGAGAATGAAAACATGGATCATCCTGTCCCCGGCCTTCTTAAAAGGGCTGGCAAATAAGAGGAACGATTTTATTAATATCGGATGTGACAGACCTGATGAATCTCACATGAGATGACGGGAATGTTCAGTATTAAGGCCGTGTGAAGACACCAACATACAGGAGCAGCCATGTTATTAGACTGCTGTGTTCTGCTGAAGGAATGTGAGATACCCTCAAAGTTCACGATTTCAAAGCGTTAAATCCCTCAAAGCCCTGTAAGATGGAGGACTGTTGTAGAAGAACATGTTCTGCTGTGTTCCTGAGGGGGGCGGCTGGAGAAGGCAAAGAAGGTGAGGTGTGTGACGTAGGAGCTGATGGTGGAGGTTTGGAGGAGTCCCGAACTGGGCGGGGGGGTGATGCCAGGGCGCCGCCCACGTGCCTCAAGCCATCAGACCGTAGAGCTGACACGCACCAAGCGTGGAATGTGAAAGACGGGAAAAAGACGGCCGCAGATAAGATCTCGACGTGTGTAGACAGAGTCATAAAGAAGTGAGAGACAGATGGAAAATACCAGATTTCCTCTAATTGTTATCCTTAATCGTCTAACCTGATGAGGATCCCAAAAGGAAACAGTCCATAGACTGCATTTCACAGGTGCTGATCTTATCCTGCCATGTGTCTCCACAGCTCGATAGCAGACCGTTGAGATGCAACATTGGCAGTTCTTCTTTCTTAATTCTTGCTGTCATGCAACATGCTCTCTACTTAATTACAGAAATAGTGATAATGGTTATACTGCACAAACATCATACACTGAGGTCTGAGTGCACTTCTCAGACAAGTGCATTGGGGGCCTTAACTCTAACATCAAGGGGGAGGAGGGTCACACACTTCTCCTGGCCCTCCCGAGAAACATATTGAGTTTCTTTTGACTCCTCCTGCTGCTCTAAAGTGGGGGGAGTCAACTTTTTAATCCAAGGACCCAAATAACAAACTTGTTACCGTTCTGAGACCCAGGAAGGGGGATTACCACAGTGACAGTAGAGCATTGCATAATCACGTGGCGACCATCACCAACACATGAATTTACAAGCCAACGTTTAAGAAACAGTAAAGCATCTACAAGCTCCATAATTTATCGCTTAATTTGTTTTACATTTTTGACTGGGTGACGAATCCCCAATAGCATGGAAAGGGATTCCCCAAAAAGCCAGGAATGCAAATATGAAGGCAGGATATGAGTAACCGCGTTATAATGGTCCGTTATCGCAAGGAAGGATGGAAGGTTTGGAACACAAAGGATCATGTCAACATCAGCTGTACACTGGGGACTTTTCCAGAAGACATCTATGTGTACAGAAATAATTTATAAACCATAGTTTGTGCATTCAAGGTGTACTTGCTTCAGGTGTGAGAAAACTGATGAAAACAAGTTAAAGTCGGGTCGAGGCGAGGTAACCGCCCAACAACCACGCTGAAATGATGCAGGCTGCCCGTGCGTACACCAGGAAAGACAATTAAGTGGAAGATTTGATCAAGCATTCGGGGGGACGGGAAAGTTCTGCAGTTCCCTGCGTGGACAGATTTACTGCTTCCCAGCAACAGAAATCCAGACCAGAGATGGACAGTATAGTAAATAACAGAAAGATAATAGGCACGCAGCGCCACCTAGTGGCCATCTTGCAGGACTGGCTCACAGCGACGATGAAGCCCAGGGGAAAAAGGCGGGAAGAGCAGCAACGTATCAGGAAAACGACACCGTTAAAAACGTTTTTATTGATAAAACACTATACACATATGGTTTCACTTAGCAATTTCAGATGTTGATTTTCAGTCTAATCTCGGCTCAGACAGGAAGAACGTAATGCTATCAGGCAGGTACAGCATTTTATAACCTAAACGTGTTTGACTACAATGTGAGAGCAAAAGGTGAACTTTACAGAGAAACATTCAGGCTTGGGAAACGTCTTAGAGGCCAGGAATGTGCTTAATCCCACCTGCCACCGACGTCCTAAGAGCCACAAGAGGATAACGAGTTAATCTGAGATACACGAAAGGCCGACGGTGGCTGAATCCGAGCTCCTTAACTAATCAGTGAACACAAAGACGCAGGACCTCTACAGGGTTTTCTGAGACCTGCTTATTTCAGCCCCCGACCATGCAGCTTCACGGCTCTATGCCTGGTATATACTGTATATATGGTATATACTGTAGTTATGACGTATAAAAGTATGCTGATATAACCATCATTTGAATGTGCAGTAGTGAAATAAAACAACCCTGCGTCACTTATGAAAAGGCACGCCTGAAATGGGAGACTTTCTTAGATAAAATCCTAACTCTGTAAGCACAGAGACAAGGTCTGGCGCCAAACTGCACATCCCTACACCACGAGAGGGTCAAGTGGTAAGAGCGCCAGTGCACGTGGTGCGGTGCTGCACGATTTTCCCTCCGACCTGCACTTCCGCCCTTTCCGGGCTCCTCTGGGTTTTTTTTTTTTTTTGGTTCCGGCCTCGCGATCGTAAACATGGCGGCGGAAGGAGATGTGGATTTGGACCTGGAAGCCGAAGAGAATTGTACGGGAAAGCCCGCAGAAAAACCTCGCAAACACGATAGCGGGGCTGCCGACCTAGAGCGTGTCACCGATTATGCGGAAGAGAAGGAGATCTCCAGCTCGGACCTGGAAACCGTAAGGCCGGCTCCTCACGCGTGTCGGACGGGTAGCTGGCGGCCTAGGCTTCGGTCATCCTGCGGGATCCTCTGCTTTGTGATAACTTCACACTGACCATACTGACCTAAACTGGCCGCTGAACCGTTTCAGCCTATCAAGTCCACGATGCTTTTCTTATTTCATAGGCATTTTTTTTTAATCGGTCCTTCGCCCGGTCGTGACCCGCTCCTGGTGGCCCTTCGCCCGGTCGTGACCCGCTCCTGGTGGCCCTTCGCCCGGTCGTGACCCGCGCCGGGTGGTCCTCGACCGGTGGTGACCCGCTCCTGGTGGTCCTTCGCCCGGTCGTGACCCGCTCCGGGTGGCCCTTCCGCCCGGTCGTGACCTAACATGTGGTGTTTGGTCTGCAGGCGATGTCGGTGATCGGTGACAGGAGATCAAGAGAGCAGAAAGCAAAGCAAGAACGGTAGGTTTCTCATTTTTGGCAGTGCAAGCTAAACGTTAGTCCATAGCCGTCCTCTCTTTTATATGACCGTTTATTTATCTTTGCCCCCTCCAACGAAATGTTTTAGGGAGAAGGAACTTGCGAAAGTCACCATCAAGAAGGAAGACGTGGAGCTCATAGTAAGTAGAGAGCCGGGCTCCATGGGCTCCATGCACTGAGTCTGTGTCTCCATGTGTTGATAAAAGATGATAAAAGACCAATATACTAGACCTGCTCACCCATTACCAACAGATGGGGGAAATGGAAATCACCCGGGGGCTGGCCGAGCGAAGCCTGCGGGAGCACATGGGCAACGTGGTGGAGGCTCTGATTGCCCTGACCGATTGATGGACACCAGTGGACTGCCTTTTTCGGACTGCCGCCTTTTCATGCCCACGTCCTTATTGCGTGGACAAACCTCCACCTGTTAAGGCAAAATATATTTTTGTTTGGTTGGTTTTCCCGACTATTAAAATTATTCTTCATAAACACAATGTTTTATATAATACTCTTTCCCAAAAAAACACATTAAAGTTGGATGTGACGTGTATGTTCTGTTTTTGTTTATGCAGAAATGTAAGTTATTTTGGAAACGTATCACTGGTATTAAGGTGTCATGCAAATAGTATTTAATAAATTGAGTTCATAGGGAAGGTATTTTTGACAATACTGGTTATGTAGAATGAGGCACTGCTGTGGTTGTGTTAAAGCTTAAAGAATTTTCTTTTGATGTGCAGTGCAAAGTTATACCTCAAGATCATTTGAGAGATCTTTAACTTTATTTCACAATTAAATGTTCAAATAAATTACCATATTTTGCTTATCTATGGATCCATCTTCAGTCCATTAGTGGCCTGGGGCTTAGTGACAATTATCAGTTAACATAAAATTCTATGGCCCCACTGAAAAAACTCGTTGTAGTCATTATTAACCTTTACTGTAAAGGGTTAACACCAATTACTCTTAAAAGTACTTGTAGGAAATTCTACCTTTTACAAAGACAAGTGTTAAAGCTGACTATCTTGGAGTGACTGTTTTATGCAACTCTGCCCAGTTTTCAGCTAGATATAAATGAATGTCATTATAATACATGGCTTCATTTTTGGAATATTTCCTGAGCTCTCCCTCACTCGTTCTGAAGGCCGAGCGTGCTTCTCTTTAGCTAGACTCCATCAGACATAAAGCAGCTGTGAACTTTTACGAGTTAAAGCCTGTTAGCGCTGCAAATGGAATATTTGGAGTCTGGCGAACAGGAGAAATAATTGACTTGGACTGGAAGCTTGACTTACCTGTTCCGAGCTTTACTTCTAACGTTAAATAAAATTAAACGACGAAAGCAGGTATTCATGTAGCATTCTATAGTTGTTTAATGCAAACCCACAGTCCCGTGTTAGGTAAGTAGTTGGAACACATATGTGCAATTAATCAACCATTTAACAATTATACAGTATTTCAGCATTCTGTGGCATCACAGAAATGAAACCATGGCAAAAAATATTCCCACAATTCAACTCACACAATAATAATCTAATAATTTAAAAAGCACTGAGGTGTGCTTCACGCATAGTGAAGAGAAGCTTCATGTAATGTGTGTAAACAGCTTTCACAGTACACGTCAACACGTCATGACACCAGTAAACATACACCCTGTAGTATATTGTCTGGCAGCAGAGCCAAGCAGAAACAGGAGTTCCCAAGAAAATGCAGCCCGTGGTGTGAACATCGCTGGCCAAGGTCATGTGATGTCGATGGTGTCAGATCTCGATGCCCCTCTGCCTGAAGAGGTGCACCAAGCTTTCCTCCAGCACTGCGTTGGTTCCCCGCAATCCACTCACGACCTCCGCCGCCCACATGAAGTACTCCTGGACCCGTTCTACGGTCCAGCCTGACAAAAAGGTGGGGAGGGGGAAAACAAGCAAACATCTGAAGCATGTCAAAATAAGTCTTATTTGATGGGCCAGAATACAATATTGACCACACATTACTACAATGGTAGCATGCCCTTAGGGGTGGGCAGCCAGTTGACCTTTGACCTCCAGAGGTTTGTTTTCTCCTCACTGGGGAGTTTTGGTTGCTCTCCTCTGTTGTCTTCTGGACTTTTCCCTTTTCCATCAGCGTACATCATAATTACTACACACTCCTGTTAAGAGCCTTGGGACAACCCTGTTGTGAAAGGCACTATAAAAATAAAATGAATTTAAATACCAGGGCCCACTGCCGACTGAGTACTGCGTTAAGCTCGACCACCTTGCTCAAAACCCAACATTCAACTGTCAGTTGTGCACAGAACTGACACTTACCGACCGGAGTGCAGCGGTTCAGGTCCCTCAGGTTGTACAGCTTGTCAGCGAGTTTCACCAGCTTGGCCTGGCGGCTGCAATGCAGTGCGTGTGCCACTTGCTGCCGTTTCCGCTCCTGTTTGGGCAGCGTCTTGTCATCTGTCACTTCCTGCACGATCCTGGCCACCGTGTGCCCAAACGTGGCCTCCAGCTCGGCTAAACTGGTGTCGGTGTCCTCCACCGTGTCGTGAAGCAGGGCTGCCTTTAGTGTGGGGGCAAACAGACCATGGACGTTTTGTCATTTTACAGGTTTGTGCCCCCAACAGCTGTCACGTTCCTGGGGAACGGGATGAAGCTTGTCGCAATCATTACGAAGAAATATTAAGAAAATTAAGCACGAGTCACAATAATTTAATGATAAAATGCATAAATTCACCTGAAGAACCTCAATGTCTGTCACTCCAGCCTCACGGCTCAAAATTCTGGCAACCCCTACAGGAAAACAACGAGATGCTTAAAGTAGGATTTACCTCAAAAGACTGCGTGAGAAAGAAGAGATAGATACATTTTGGAAGAGATACATTTTGGAAGAGATACATTTTGGAAGAGATACATTTTTATTCTAATTGATATTCAGCCCCACCTATCGGGTGGTTGATGTACGGGGTGCCTTCTGGGTCCTTGCGCCGCTGGGTTCTGTGTTTCTCCGCAGCAAAGTTCACGGTCTCCAGTAACAACGCAGACTCGGAATTCATGTTTTACACATAAAGCTACGACTAGAAACGCCGCGCAAGTGTCCGCACTGAAGCTTTATAAATGGTCAGGAAAGAAAGTACAACTTAAACGCGGCGGCGCCGTTCAGTCCTCTGTCATGTAAAAGGGGGGGGGGGGGGGGGGCACTGGCGAAACCCCCAAAAGGCTGGCAGGCAGGTTAAAAAGAAGAAAAAAAACCGGGAACATAGGAATTAAGAAGTGTGGGGTGGTCGA
>JAACJT020000007.1:4234725-4248435 GCA_009936485.2 Gymnarchus niloticus
CGAAAAAAAAAGGCAGGAAAACAAGGTACAGAAACAGAAAAATACGGCGGGGGGGCGGGGCGCGGAAGGGGGACAGGAGGTGAGGGGGGGGGGGGGGGGGGAGACGCACTGACGAACCACACAAAAGGCTGACGAGCAGATTGAAACGAAGTAAGAAATCCGGCAACTCAGGATATCATAGATGATGCGTGATAGACGAACACTGCAGAAATCCAGGAAAAACGTTCAAGCCCTTAAAAGAATGCGCCAAATGAAAGCTTGTCCCGAAAGTGCTCTACATTTCCCTTTTTTTTTTTTTTTATAATGACATGTCCTACCAGGTCACATTTCCACCCTTTCCGGATATCGGCGCCGTTTAAAGCCCCGCTTCCGCACTCGGAAGCTCGAAGTAACATTGTAACATTTTATAATTCACACTAACGCACGCGCCGTGTGCGCGGGTCCGCACGTGCCACGCATCTTATCATACGTAACCTGCGGGGAAATTTCGTTGCAGTTCGCGGTTCCGTAAGGCAGGTATGTAGCCATGGTTACAGATCCATCGACTTCGTTTCTTCTCGGTCGAATTGTTTTGCTAGGTGAACAGCGAACGATGCCTTGTCATTCTGTGTCGGTTTCACATGGTTTGAAGCATGCACAACATAATCACAGCAATTGTTGCAAATGCCCTCAGACTGTTAGGATTTGGATGGCACCCTTTGATATCTAGATAGTCTTCGTTGATTTAGTTCATAACACCAAAGTATGCTTTCTGTGGTTCTGACGTATTTGCATGCTATAAACACGTCAGAATAAACACATTTTTGTCACCTTGGGGATGCGATCATAAGGGTGTGTATATATATATTTAGTAATCATGTAATCATCACTTTTGTGTTTTTTTTCTGGGTTTGAAGAGATCACACCACCCACCCCTGTGCGGCCCTATTTACGTATCTTCCTGTGAAGATACACTTCAGATGATGTACAAGACGAGAACAGGATTGGCGGGAGTTGTGCTTGAGTAAAGCAATAAAGATTCTCCAGGATATGAAGCCTTAAATGGTGTTCTGGCCCACACTCTGACATACACACAACCTAAATTAAAGCCACAGCACCAGGATGCTCCTTTATACCGCCCATACTGACTGAAGGTCCAAGAGCTGTCACCTGCTCTTATGGCGGACACCTACAGGAAGGATGCTCCGGATCTGCCCGACTTCTCCCTCCTGAAGAGGCTAGCCAAGGACCAGCTGATCTACCTTCTTGAACAGGTAGTCACGTTGAGTGGACCGCTGGATTCGCACGCCGTCTTGTCGTTTTTAATGACCTGCACTAACGTGGTCTGACTTGTGTTGCAAGCTGCCTGGAAAGAAAGATCTATTCATCGAGGCGGATTTAATGAGCCCCTTGGATCGGATCGCAAATGTCACGACGCTCAAAGTACGTCTCAGTCTTGTGCCCTTTGCTGTCATTTTTATTTATTTACTTATTTTGCATCTTTTATATATCGCATGTGAACGCAGGCGGATTCAATGCACTAGATAATACGAATGTTAACGCTTGAAGAATCCAGTTTGCTTCTCATGTGATTGCAGGAACATGAAGTGGACAAACTCTACAAAGTAGACAACAAGCCAGTGTACAGCACCTGTGATCAGTGAGTACCCACGTGGATCTACCCACGTGTGCTGTACGTTATTCCAGGTGTAACGGCTGGTCAGGACGTTAAAGAGCCGTGTTTATGAACACACTGTGGTGCAATTCATCTGTAGACTTCTTTTCTATTTTCTCTAAGATTGTGCTTTCTGATTCGGCCCCGGATACAGACTGTAAAGTGGATCGCCGGTGAGAAAAGCATAAATGAATTAAGTTCGTATGCTTTCCGTTTAAAGCGACCGTGTCATTTCTAAAGACGTATTTGCATATTTTCAGACATTGTGAATGCAGACAAGGCAGCAGGAAAAGTCAGGAGTTATAAGATTATCTTCAGCCCCCAAAAGGTAACCTAACTTGTTTTTATATATTATCCTTACATTTGAAAGTATAATATTAAAAGTGCAACTTTCTCTGCAATGTAGTGAGTCGAGAAGCCTCACATTCTCTTTTTCCTTTGTAGTTTTACGCCTGTGAAGCTGTTCTAGAGGAACAGGGAATCTATGGCGGTAGGTGACCACTCTGTGTGTACGTATGTCACAGTGCTACACACTTCCCGACACGCCTCCTTCTGTTACAGATGTGAGCACCGACGAATGGGCTTTCTATCTGCTACCACTGGACGATGACATCATTAGTCTGGAGCTTCCCGAGTTCTTCAGGGACAACTTCCTGGTAAGAGTGCCTCGCGAGTCCCATCTTCACACACTGGGGTGTGTGGGATGTGTTTGCATGCTGGAATATGCACTTGTGACAGAGCTGCTGTTTCGTTGCCAGGAGGGGGACCAGCGCTGGGTGACAACGGCTGGCAGTGTACTACACCTTCTACACTCACTCTATGGGCCTTTCACAAAAGTTTATGGGATTGGGCGCTGTGCGAAGGTTGGTCCCGCCCACAGCCGTCATCATGTTACAAAATCCCGGTACTGTGTCCCCCGAGCAGGTCTCTGATGACGTCACTGTGTCTCAATTGACTTTAGATGGCTTATGAGTCATGGAGAGAGCAGGTTGAAGAGAGTGAGCAGAAAGCCCGTCAGTCCGAGATCGGGAATGTTTTCCTCATCGACAGAGGTACCGAGGCTCTCCCAACGTGCCACAGTGGTTTATAGAGCTTCTGTGTGAGGAACATTACAGCGCTGCACTCTATCTGTACTCAATTGGTTTGGCCTTCTGTCATACAGATGTGGACTTTGTGACGCCCCTCTGCTCTCAAGTTGTTTATGAAGGTCTGGTGGATGATATTTTCAGGATTAAATGCGGTTAGTGGCAGCCTCAGTCTTCCCTCCTATATCACTTACATTTCTGGCTTTATGATCAGCAGTTTTCATGGACACCAAGTACAACCATTCAAAAACGAGCAGTGGTACATCAGTGTTTTTGCGGAAAATAATTATTCCACTGGTTTTGCCAATCTTTTATCTGCAGACTTTTTGAGTTCATGTAAATGATACATAAAATCTGAGTCATTCTTTAAATATTTAGAAATCATACCAATGACTGATTTTAAACACGTCACATTTTTAAATTAGTGCCCTGATCAAGGAAATCTTGTTTAACTTTTTAATGAGTGTTTTCCTTTCTTTGTAGGAAGCGTCGAGTTTACCCCTGATGTCACGTCATCTGAGAAGAGCATGAAGGTGATGTTGAACTCCCAGGACAAGGTAGGTGTTCCCAGGGACAGGAGGCTGACTGATGCATCTCCTCCTCTGCCTCGGGCTCCATCTCCTGAGTTGTCATCTTCCAGGTGTTCAATGAGATCCGGAATGAGCATTTCTCCAACGTCTTTGGCCTGCTCAGTCAGAAAGCCCGACACCTGCAGACAGCATATGACGTAAGTCTGTCGGCAGCCAGAGATGTTGATCGTGGTCTCTCTCATCTCAACCTTGGATTCATTTCATTTATTAGTCAGTTACTCTGTGGCCTATTGGCAGAGTTCAGGTAGAGCAGGTACTTTCAAATTGGCTTAAAGCAAATGAAGCTAGACCAGAGCTAGAGACCCCCTACTACAAATGCATGATTATATGAATAATTAAGATGGGAAGAGGAGTCCCTCTTGAATAACTTTCACTCCAGGATGCTATCAATAACTAATAGCACATTTGTCGGAGTTTTGTCGGTTCCGTTGACAATCTGTGAGCTTGAGCGATGTTGCTGCTCATTCTTGTTCCTGCAGAAGCGACGTGGGATGAACATAAAGCAGATGAAGGCTTTCGTCTCCGAGGAACTCAAAGGGCTAAAGCAGGAGCATCGTCTGCTCAGTCTGCGTCAGTTACTGACCTGCGTGCATATGAAATGATCGTAGAAGGTTTTACACACACAGGCAACTGCAGGTGGATGGATAGGTCAATGAGTCCATTTTGATTGGTGAAATTTGATCGCTTGCTCAGCTAAGCCACATCGTCACTCTTGTCTTATCAAACATCACAGAATTCTCATGTAAGGTTAACGCAATAGTATGGATCTGTCTTCTTTGTTTGCTCCAGATATTGGGGCAAGTGAGTCAATGATGAAGAGGAAAACCAAGCAGGACTTCCAGGAGCTTCTGAAGACGGAGCACTGTGAGTTTACACGACAATGCGTGCATTGGTCTCTCACTGCCTGGCTTCCGCCTTGCATGTTTAATTCTATACTGAAGTAAAAATGTATCCAAGCACAGAATGTACTTTGATATGAACTGTGATTTGGTCCTTCGCAATTTCATTCGAATAATCTCTCCTGCGTCAGCGTTGCTGGAGGGTTTCGATATTCGGGAGAGCATTTCCTACATAGAGGAGCACATCAGCCGACAGGTCAGTGTGCGGCTGGTAGCGTCACAGTCGGGTGGCTCGTTATGGTAGTCCGTTATGGTGGTCCGTTACCTGTTCTGATCCGTGACTTTTTCAGTATATGCTAATAGTCTTCATTTTTTTGCATTCCCTGCTCTTTTTCAACATGCACTGTGTTGTAGGTCTCTATGATTGACAGTTTGAGACTCCTGTGTCTTCTGTCCCTCACTGAAAACGGTGAGTCTCAGTTGGCATTGTCTATTTTAACTCTATCGAAATCAAGTCAGTTATTTCCAGTGAATTGTCCATGCATTCCTTTTCAGGACTATTGCCAAAGGACTATCGATCACTAAAAGCTCAATATCTCCAAGTAAGTTTCCGGGTGTGAAAATGGGTGTATTGTTTTGCATCCTCTGCGCAATATTAAGAGCTGAAGTTTTTGAGGGAAGGACACAGGGACACAGCTCACGTGCTCTCCGTGCACTTCTGTTTTCAGAGTTACGGCATTGAGCACCTGCTGACTTTTGCCAACTTGAGGCAGCTGGGGCTGCTTGTGGAGCAGCAGCCAGGGGATACGCTCACTGCCATGGAGAGCAAAGTGGGCAAACTGGTTAACGACAAGACCGCAGGTGGGTCGGTGGGCGACCGGTGCCAAGGTGCAACCATCTGACAGGCATTAAGCATTCGTAGGGCAGGAGATGTTCTACGCAGACCTGGCTGGTGCCTTCAGCTGGAAATGCTTGCTGTTAAGTACGAGGACGATGCCTTTCAGGAAAGCTGACTGACGCCTTCTCCTCCCTGGCAAAGAAAAGCAACTTCCGAGCATTGAGCAAGAAGCTATCGCTGGTGAGTGGTCTTTTCTGGTGATTTAATCCCCAGCTGTAGCTGCCTGGATAGTGACAGAACTAACACAAAATGTCAACACGTTAGCAGATGAGCTAACGTCAACCTTTCGTACAGAGGCTAGAAGTAGGTGTGTCTGCTTTAACCCCCCCACAGGTGCCCAAGTCTATGGAGGACTATGACCTGAGGACCCCCCGGGATATGGCATATATCTTCAGTGGTGCCTACATTCCCATGAGCTGCAAATTGGTAGAGCAGGTAGATGGTCTTGACATACTTGTAACACGTTCGCTGTGCGCTGACAACGACGCCACTGGGTTTGTGAAGTGGATCTACCCTCAGTGTGTTTCCGAAGGTCTTGGAACGTGAGGGCTGGACTGGCCTTGAGGAAGTGACACGCTTGCTGAATGGGAACGAATTTATTGCGTCAGGTAGGGTGGTTTTACCTTCTGTGAATGTTTAGTCTGAGGAGACAGATTCGTAAATTTAGAAAAAACATTTGGCGAAAAAATAGAGAAGAAAGAACGAAATCTCTCTTTTTCCTCTGTGCAGCCGGTGGCGGATCTGAAACGAGGCGCACGATTGACTCCCAGCGTGTCTTTTTGGTCATGTTCCTGGGTGGCTGCAGCTACTCGGAGATCTCAGCGCTGCGCTTCTTAGGGAAAGAGAAAGGTAAGCTGACAGGAGCAATGACGATGGAAAACTTCAGAAACTGATTCAAATATCCATCCATTACCAGCCTTGTCTTGATGGTTTAACTGATGATAAGATAAACCGTTTCCTGATGGGTGGGAACATGCAGTAAAAGTTAACTATCACAGCCACGTGTTGCATATCAAGCCAGAACGCCATCTTGGGTAAGACATTGTTTTATCTGGGCAGTATCTTTTGTTTTGTGACAATAATGCCGTACCTTCATTCTGTTTTAGGGTACAAATTCATTGTGGTCACAACAGCCATCATAAATGGTGCCAGGCTTCTGGAGGCCATGTTGGACAACCATGGATAAACCCAGAGTGCTTCTTGGACTTGTGACTGGGTAGCAGGAACTGTCTTCTGTTAAGACTGGCCTCATAGATAAGATGACGGGAAAGATGCCTGATTTAGCCAAGTTTCATTTTTTTGCCAACCCCTGGACTGTTAATAAGTAGGCATTCTAATAAATGAAAAGCTATCTGGATAAGTTCACAAAATGTTTCATTTAATCTGTTCTACATTAGCATTATGTGTATTATTTGATTCTGCAATTTGCATGAAAAATGTACTTGCTCAATTACATTTGCATAAATGACAGTAACATGCAAAACAGCTATTTTCATTATGTTGTAATTCTGAATGTGATAAAGTAATATAACCTCGAACAAGTTTGAAATATTTACTTACATTTTATAGGAGCATCAACTGAGGATTCTTTCGACAGCCTTGCCCAGTTTGCTAAGCGAATGATCTGATTACATCGGTAATTATTCTTAATTATCAGTGGATGACCTTTCACATCTATCCTTCGGAAAGCCGTGTTGTTGTATCTGCTCAGTGTCAGCCAATCAGGGTTACGACTGTTAAGTGGGCGTGACTTTGCCCAAAAAAGGGCAGGCGAGGTATTGAAGGCGTGCCCAATGAATCTCATCGGCAGATAAACAAATATTCCCGTTGCTATGGCGACGGTCACGTGCTGACGGCCGTAGCCAATGAGAAGCGAGACTATTTCTGGAGGCGGCATTTGAATTAAACCGGAGAGGAACTGTGGTGGGGGGGAAAAAGCCGAGCGCGGCGTTCTGACAGATCAGTGCTTGGAGGGAATACATTTTTATACACAAAAATAAACAAATCATCGCTGATCGTGTTGCAGAATTACAAGACATTTTTTTTTTATCGGCTTGTCAGTATGAGAAAAAGGTGAGTGGCCGCACGGCGTCTGGCTAAGCTGCTAGATAATTGTGCGTCTGTTTTAACTTGTGCGTTTGAGAGTAGATCACCATGATTTAATGTACGTATGATAAAAAAGGGCCGATGTCAATATGTGAGGAGGTGCTCCTGTGTGGTACCCCGCCTGCCTGCTTGCTCAGCCTTGCACGCCGGAGAAGGGAAAGCCAGCATCGGGGTGGTCTGGCGAAGGTCCGATGTGCCACCACATGGCAGGGCGCTGAGCTGACAGTCAGGAGAAAGACCTTCAAGGAGCCGCACATGTGTGTCTTTTTTTATGTCACGTGTAAGCTGACGTGCTGTGCTCGTGTATTTGGTGAATCCCCAGCGAGGTGCTTGCTGCTGAGTCCGTGGCTTGTCTGAATAAAGCTTTATGCCGCCTTAAAGTTATCTGGGAGGAAATAGGAATACCAGAGGAGCAACGGCTGCAAAGGACACAGGTGGTCAAGAATCATGTAAAGGTGAGTAGAATTGCCCAGGACAGGCGGAACAAGGGGGACCCAGACTGGACTGTGTTGATGGAGTGACTCTCCTCAGGACTTACTGGACATGATGATCGCTGAAGAAGAAGAGCTGAAGAGGCGGCTGGTGAGCAGTATAGAGACGTGTCGCAGGGATCTGGAGCGGCTGTGCCGGGAACTCCAGCTGCCCATGTTTGAGGTGAGCAAAACGGGTACTGATGTGGAAACGAGCATCTCCTAAAGGAATTCCACAACGAGCGGTGCTTCTGAAAAGGCTCTCTCCAGACGCTTGCCTTCTCCGTGCTCAGGACGAGGAGGGCCAGACCATGCTACAGATAGAGAAGGACGTGAGAACCCGACTGGCAGCCGCAATGGCGCAGAAGAAGCTGAGGATGCAAGAGGTGGGGGCCCTGCTGCTGCGGGAACAGGAGCTCTGTGACATCCTGTGCATGGGTACCGCCGGAATCAAGCATGATGCCATCCCCTCGCTGGAGCAGCTGGAGAGCCTACGTCACCGCATCGCCAGCCTCGAGGCTGAGAAGGTATCCCCTCACTGCAGTCCGCGCGTGTCCTGTAGACGCTCGCGGGCGGCGTCGCGAGGCCGCACGTTCTGCATGAACGGTGCTGAAACTTGCCTGTGTGAGCATCAGCTTGTGAAACTGCTTTGAGTAAAAGTTCCAAAAAAAACAAAGAATTTAATATAACCTGGTCCAGTTTCCTCAACATGGAGTGTGCTGGAACTTGAATGTTTCTGTGGAAGCAGTTTCCCAGCAAACAGGGAACGTTACATGTACGTTACAGGAACGTTGAGAACGTTAATGGACGTTGTGGGAACGTTCCCTGGTTGCTGGGTTGTGTACGTTATGTTTTGCCATTCTCTTGCAACGGTGTCTCATGTCTCCAGGAACGAAGGCACGCTGAATTTGTCAGCGTTAAGAATCAGATCATCACGATGATGGAGGATCTTGAAAGGCTTCCAGACTCGAGTTTCGAGAAGGAGGTGGTTGGCGAGGATGAGGAGGCTTTCTGTCTGTCTGACGAGAACATCGCGTCGCTCCAGCTGCTCCTTGGCCAGGTGAGCGGACGCGGCCACCCGCCCCTCGCTCCGCCGTGCGTGCCGGTCCGCAGAGCGCACCGACCGGTCTTCTTGCCTTTGCCGTGCTCCAGCTTGAGGATCAGAAGGTGGAGAATGAGCTGCTGTGTGACGCTTACCGGGCGGAGGTCCGAGAGCTGTGGGAGATGCTGCAGGTCAACCAGGAGGAGCGGGAGGCGTTCTCGCATCACATGACCATGTCCAAGAAGAGAAACGTGGATGCTGTAAGGAGGCTTTTCTCATTAGAAACCCCAGACATCATCCTGCGCCTCGGACTTCCATTTGCAAACAAGGGCTCAGCGGTAAAGCGTTTCTCCTCTCGCCTGTAAGCTGCAAGCAGAGGTGACGCGTCTGGAGGTGCTGAAGCTCCAAAAAATCCGGGACGTTATTGAAGCCAGGCGATTAGAGGTGGCCTTGTACTGGGAGAAGTGCTTCTTCAGCGCTGGGCAACGGCGTGCCTTTTTACCGTTTTATGACGGTAAGTGGTTTGTTAAAAATGGTAGACGGATGTATTAATACAGGAGAACAGCAGGGGGCGACACGGAGCTCAGCGGGGAGTGCTGTAGCCGCATGCCTCTAGCACGGGTTCAATTGCCCAGTCTCTGTGTGTGGAGATTGCATGCTCTCCCCGTGTTGGTGTGGATGTCGTACTGCAGATCAAAACACACGTGATCGGACATTTCTGCGCTGCCCACGGCGTGTGCGAGCCCCCGGCAACGAGCTGCTTCCTGGGACCCTGCACCCAGGATGAAGGGATGCGTGCAGGATGTTTGGAGAACAGGAGGTCAGGTGGATGTTTGCTTTTTGCAGGCACTTTCACCGAAGAGCTGTTGAGCCTTCACGAGCAGGAGCTAGTGCATCTGAAGCAGCATTACGGACAACACCAGGAACTTTTCGAAGGCGTTCAACAGTGGGAGGAGAGATGGAGACTCTTCTTGGAGCTTGAGGTGGGCTTACGTGTTGATAAGGCCAACAGTGATGAGAAAGAGCTCAGAGGCATTCATTACTGGAATAGGTCTAGCTTATCCACAGTAACTGTGAATTAAGCACACAAAGATTATTTAAAATAGACCTGGTTAAGTGGATTTTAAATTGCAAATTGGCAGAGGAGAGGCATTATCTTTTAACATTAGACGCTGACAGGTCTGCTCACAGTCGCAAAGCATTTATTTCAGTTCTGCTGTTCTTGCAGAAGAAAGCAACAGATCCGTCCAGATTTACTAATCGAGGGGGAAACCTCCTCCGTGAGGAGAAACAGAGAGCTGAGCTGCATAAGAGCCTACCCAAGGTGAGGATGGCAGCGTGAACGTCACCGTGTGTGCGATTCCCAGTCTGCGCCGCTCCGAGTGCTACGCTGACCGAGCAAATTGTGTCCTTCAAGCTGGAGAAGAAGCTGAAGGCCCAGATAGGAGCCTGGGAGATGGAGCAGGGCCGGGACTTCCTGGTGAACGGGCAGAAGTTCCTGCAGTATGTGGAGGGGCAGTGGGACGTCCACCGCATGGAGAAAGAGCAGGAGAAGCAGCAGCGGGTAAAGAGAGGGCAGCCGATGGCACATGATATCGCACCAGTTTACTACCAGCGATCTTCAAAGAGTGTATCCAGAGAGGCGTAGAGTCTATCACAGGCACTACAGGACACAAGGCTGGGGTACACCCTGGACAGAGCACACACTCTATGGGCATTTTAGGGACACCGGTTAGCCTAACTGCTATTTCTTGTACTCTGCTGTCAATCTCTGCAACAGCAACTGAAGAAGAGCAGGCAGATGGAGGAGGACCTGCTGTATGGCACGGCCATACGAACGCCATCCAAGCGGCACGTCCTAGGGATCCACAGCCCGGCCAAAGTGGCCAAGGTACGGCAGGACTGGGAGCCGTACGGCTCCTTCTGTAGGGTATGGGACCCATCATACGCTGAGCCTAACTCACAGCGTTATTGCTTTAAACTTCCTGCACGTGCGTCAGGGTGGGTGAAGTAAACACCAACAGCTTCAGTCTGGAAACAATGTAACAAACCTCCCCATCTCGGTCACGCTCTGGGAATCTCGAGCAGAATTTTTAGCTTAAAAACAGCATCAGTACCATCATGGCATGGACTGTTTTAACCCATTTCCCACTTTTTTGGGTGTTATTGATTCGAGCCTGGGAGTGATTGACAGTTTAAAATAACCCTGCCCACTGTACATTATAAAGCCTCGTTCACCCCTTCGATGTGCTTCTCCGAGGAGGGGTTGGTTAGGTCCGCTACTCTGTGGGGTTTCATCCCATGCTGTCTACAAATGAAGTTAAAACAAGTCTCCAACTGATGGCAACAGAAAATTTGATCGTTAAAGACACAACTGTTTAATCTGAAGGTTTTTGGTTCAAATCTCTGAAGGCCTTTCTTCTTGAGGCCAGCACTAAGCTAAGCTAAATTTTCCGCTTTAAGCTGCTTATAATAAGCTACAGATAGCAATAAAATCGGTAAAAGGTGCGTCTTACCGCCATCTTCATGCGGTTTCTCTGACAGCGTGGCAAACCCCTGCGCGTCGCCCTGCTGGAGCAAAACAAGGAGAACATCTCGCACCTGGGTGGTGCACCCCAGCCGCAGGCCAGCCCTCAGTACAACCTCAGTGCTAACTCCGCCATTGGCGCCTCTTCCGAATTTGCGGTAATTCACCTTTTACCAAAAAGGATGTACCAATCTTCTCAGCAGAACACAGTCTAGATGGTAAAAGAGGGAGTTTCTCTCAAGCTAATGATACTTTTCACTAAGAATTTAAATATTTCCCTCTGCTGATAACTACTACATAATTCATTATGTGTTGAATTACGGCCGCTGATTTGCATTAAATCAGTAGAATATGGACAGGGTGGCTGTTGGCCCACGGGCCTTACAAACCGTACCCTCGGCATGCCGGCAGTCCCTCGTGGCGAGCCACACCTCCCCATTCAGGTAAGTGATTCACACTGTTTTGTTGCAGAAGGAGTTTGTCACCGTCGAGTCGGCTCTCCAGTCCATGACTGTATGAACAGGTACCGTCCCACATCTGTACATGTCCCCCTCAAGAAAACATCTGTAATCCCTCCTAAATTTCCACCTCTGTCTGCCACCACATTTCAGTGCCTTTTAACGTCTGGATAGGAAGATCGTCCTTTGGAAGTTATATTACACAAACAATCATTTTGAGCATGATAATATTGAAACTATTCAATCTGAACAGAAATGTTCACATGGTGTGTATCATATTGAAGGACACCCTGGTCTATATCATGTTCAAAATTCAAGTTTTATTCGTCACATACGCAATATAAACAGTACGACCTGCAGTGAAATGTTATTTTATGACTGTCCGTGACATAGAATATAACAGTTGACTAGAATAAACCAAAAAAATATAATAAACTATGAGATTAAAAAGAGAGGAAAAAAAACAGGAATGTTTGCATGTACAGATTGAGACATCCGTGATGTATAATGCAGGTTCAAGCTGTGAGCGTGGGATAATATCTGCTGCCTTTGACACTTTAACTATTCGTAAATAATGATAATTACACTGCACATATGTTAACGGGTAACACTTTCAATTATTAATGACTACCTTATCCTTGGATTTGATGTTGTTCAGGCATATAAGGATGAGGTTGTGAGTTGGCATGCAGAATGGTTTAAATTTTGAGTTTATGTTTCATTCGTGTTTTTTTTTTTCAGTGAGAAACTTCAAAAGCGTCATGCAAATCTAACAGCAAGACACCCGTGCTGAACTCCGCTGTCACTTACACGTGACTGGGGCCGAGGCGTGCAGGTGTCATCTGACACTCTTCCCCCAGTGGACAGATCATCGCCGTAGAAACTGTCATTTAAATGTTCAGTGTATTGGTATGCAAATGTAAATCAACAATGATGGGTACACACAGAACCAGCTTGTTCATGGAAACCTCTGAAAATGCCTTATTTGCAATTTCATTCTAAACACTGCACCAATTAACTATGTTTTATTAGGGTAGAAGATATATTTTGTTATTTTATAGTAGCATGAGCTGCTTCTGAAATGTTACATTCTTTTTAAAATGTTAAGCTTTATAGAAAGATACCTTTTATTGAACCAAATTTATGTTTGTGTTGTGTGTGTGTGTGTGTATATAGTGTTTAGGTGTACTGACCAGTAAGTTTGCACATTTTGTTTATTTCCATATTCTGTTATTTTCCACACTGGTTAAAGCACCAGTCAACTCTGTGTCTTTCTTGGTATCAGCAAGTGGAAAATAAATTCCTTTAGTACTGAAGAGCATCCTGAGTGAGTAGCCATCACCCCCCAGGCATCACTGCCTCCTCCGTGTTATGACCTTATGGTGGTACCGCTCGGTTTCACCGAACACCACCAGCACTGGATCTCATCTCCACCGCTAATAAGCGGCTGTTTGGCCTGTTTCTTCCGGATCGGCTCCCGTCCTTACAGCCGAGCCTCCACGATGGACGCCTTCCAGGAGGATCTAGAAGACGCGCTCGGCCGTGCAAACTGGCGCTGTGTGGGAGAGAAGCGCAGCTTCAACACTGGCTGTACGAAGTAAGGGGAGACCGAGCGGCCCGGCCGCCTTAGAGGCTCCGGAACCGTAAAGGCTGCTGGGCTGATAGTCGGTATAATGGCTGACTGTGTATATAAAGCGTGGTCTTAAAACGGCGGAAATCCGCATTTCACCGTCGCCGCGTTTACTTAAAAACGGATTGCGTGCGTCGGCAGTCCGTATAAAAATTAAGCGATAATGTTTGTGTTTTGATGCCAGGCTGTACTCCGACGACGGACAGCACGTCGTCCTCGTCCGGACGGAAGATGACCGGTTCCGGGCCATGGACGCCTCCTGTCCCCATGAAGGTACCAGGCGGTCCCCATCCTGTAGATTACCTGCTGATTTCGGTCTGAGGAGACCGTCCGTAGGCAGTTCACGCTGTAATATGGTAATAGTCATGCTCAGGCGGTTCACGCTGTAATATGGTAATAGTCATGCTCAGG
>JAACJT020000007.1:4256112-4279360 GCA_009936485.2 Gymnarchus niloticus
TCCAGGGTGTACCCCAGCCTCGTGCCCTGTGACGGACTGGCATCCCGTCCAGGGTGTACCCCAGCCTCGTGCCCTGTGACGGACTGGCATCCCGTCCAGGGTGTACCTCAGCCTCGTGCCCTGTGATGGACTGGCATCCCATCCAGAGTGTAACCCAGCCTTGTGCCCTAGGTTACCTGGGATGGGGGCCCCACAATCCTGACCAGAATAATCGTTTATGAGTTGAATGGGAGGAAGCTGATCATGTTTGATCTTTCCATACCTTGAAGCAAACAGCTGTTTAAGGGATTCCTCGGCAAAGCTGTCTGTCCCGAAGAACAACACTCTCCAAGGAGGGCTGGTTCCCGCATGTGGCCGGCTCAAGAGGACCGAGCCGTGTACGCAGCGCATCTGCTTCGTTAAAACTCCTCTGAGCCACAGCTGGAGCGAACGCCTCTTCTCCACATAACGCCGACCACTCAGTCCTCTGTACACAAACCCGTCCGTCCAAACATGTTTCAAGAAATTCCACATTCCTACCGAGACTTCGAACCAACTGCAGTTGACAGGCCCGCTAATGTCTATTCATCTAGACGATGTAGTGCTCTTCTAAACTAACATACAACGCCTAACTTAAAATCATCCTGCTAAGCAACCTAACCATTCATCGAAATGTGCTCAAGTCAACCTGAGATTTCAAAGGGTATCCGAAACATAGACTGCTATTTCAGAAAGGCATTTCGTTACGTCGTACTTTTTTGGCAAATTCTGTTAATTGCCATTTAAAAAGCATACGGGAACCGACTGACTTTCACATCACGGGCGCCGCCATTTTTCTTCGGAAAGGGAAAAAAAAAAAAACCACTTCCGGTCCACTCCAGCAGAGTCCCCGGATCAATCAGCCGCTTATTATTTTGTTCCTACTTTTAAACACTCGGGGCTAACAAAATTCATATTGAGTGTCCTTACGGTAAAGTTAAAAAAAAAAAAAATCACTAAATTAATAAATGTATTATATAAATAACTTTAGGCGTGTGTACTGCTATTAAATGTTACAAAATAGCAATAATTATCATTATTTTCCCCTAAAGCGTCATTCATTTTAACTATCCATCCAGGTTAGCGTTTTTAGCAATAATACCTTAAACAATACCTTAAAACGCGAAACATTGCATAATTATTCTTTCAAAAAAGAGCTCTTCATTTCATTCTGATAGGGTAATTGTCTATATAAAATATATGAAGTTCAAATAGTTAGAATCATTAAGCCTATAGCTAGGTGAAAATATGTATATAGCACATTACTAATCTACTGTGAGGGCTGAAGGGTGTAATTTGAACGATTTAAAATGCATTTACTATAAAGCTTTTTACAAACAGTCGTTGAAATCCCTTCATTTCTACTCTCTTGTGGTTCTAGTGAACGTCATGACCTCTGGGTAATTCACCTCAGGGCCGGTGTAGCCCTTCTAAAGTAATAAACAGTGTGCTGCTGTCACAGGGACACATTGGTGAGGTATTTGAGCGATGAGTCACAGTAAAATGACGAGTTTCTGAAATAACCTTCAACATAAGAACCGAAACCGTCAGAACGAGCCTGATGCTTAAAGTTCTAACATTACATGATGTAATACATGTTATCTTGATTTGTCAGAATATGAAGCTCTCTTTTTAATATGTAGTTTATCAAGTTGATGTGTTTGTCTCGCACCACCGTGTCACCCAATTTCAAACATATTACACAGCATTACACTTTGTAGATTGATTACATTTATGAAAAGTAAAAACATAAAAGTCTCTGTTTGGGCTTCTGAAAACAGACATTGCTGTTTTCTAACTTCTGTACCTCCCTACAAAAACAAAAAGATATTACAAAAGAAAAGGACAGTGAAACCATATGTATGATTTGTCCCTTTAGAGGTGTTAAAGTAGTACAAAGAAAGGATTTTTAATGCACAGTTAAATTGCATCATCACAGTGAATGATTAGTGATGAATTTGCCACACAATCTGAGCAGAACGATATCTCGCCACATGAACTTTGGAAAAGCCGCCTCCTGAATCACCTCTTTGCCCTCCTGCAATCCTGTTCGCTCTCTGAATTCTTTCACTCTATGGCACCTCGACATCAAACACTTTTCTCCTTTAAAGGTAAGAATCCTGACTTTGAAATGTGTGTCTGCTTCGAAACGCAGGTCCAGCTTTATTTATGAAATCATTGTTTCTATTTCTGTTATTTTAGCCAGTTTAGTTAGTATAGAGTATTAGAAATAATACAGATAATAAATAACAGTGTATTAAATAAATGTGTGAAAAAATACATGAAACTTAATTTTAACATATGACAGAGACAAAGATTTGAAGAAGAGTAATTATTTTAATAAATATTTAGGTTTCGCTCATCTGTCTTGTGTGTCTGTCTCTGTTGTTGGTGTCTGAGAGGAATGAAATTTCAGTCCTCTGTATGTCCTGTACGTATGGCAGAATTGAAAATAAAGACTTTGTATTGTATTAATGGAATTATAATGTGATGGATAGGCAGGTAGCTGGGTGACTTGCCCGCTGTTCTGCACTTACTGGGCCTGGCTCTCTATCCAGATATGGTTACCTGAATACGATTAGTCGGTCAGGAAAACAAATGGATGGATTTTTGAATTTCAGCACTTCTTTGGTAGACGGTTGATTGTGGAAGGTCCGTGAACGCTGAAAAATGTCCTGCATGTGGATTGTGTTATGGCTACTCCTGCAAGGTATGTATTCACGCATTACAAGAATACTTCAAACATTATTGTTTATATGTTCATCGTTTTAACTAGACATGTTTACAGGCACCGAGAGCCTGTGTCTGATAAGCAATTATGAAAGAAGAGTGGATGGATAGTGCAACTGTAGTTCGGCACTGGGTGCACTGAGAATAACACCTGATTGTACTTCCAGAGGGAGGAAGCTTCATGATCTACAACAGCATTTACAGCTTATGTCTGCAAGACTCTCTGAAGAACCATACTCTGCAGATAGAGTACTGCGACTTGAACATCGACCTTCAACAATGGCTCTGGAAAGACCGCCACATGCTGGCGAATAAGGTAACCAGGAGGTGCCTGTCCACTCAGCAGCTCAGCCCTGTCCTCACCGCTCCGTGCGACGGCAGCGATGTCCTCCGCTGGCAGTGCCATGGCGGCCGGTTAATGAGTCATGACAAATACCTGGAGCTCACCACTGATGGACGTCACCTGTTCCTGGCCAAAGGAAACAAGCTGTCCAAGTGGAAATCGATCGAAAGTGTCGACATTTGCAAAGAACATCAGAGTGAGGAATCAGTTCTCTTTTCTGCCTCTCGTGGTCTTAGCTTGACCTGAAAATGTCAAGCATTATCGCACGCCTTCATTGCACTTACCTGATGTTCACGTTCCGTAACAAGGGTATCCAACCCTGTCCTTGAGGGCCCAGATTTCCTCAGTAGTTACATCATCCAAACCAATTATTGTTGATCACTCCTGGCTGGACCCCCAGACCATCTATATCTCTGTTCTCTTTCACCATCAGTTCCCATGATTTAGCCCAATGAAGTCACACTAAGTATTTCAGCTATTTTTGATTTGTTAATTAGGGGGCGCAGATGGTGGATCACGTGAAATGAATGGCTGGTATTTAGGAATGGTTAAGAACCACCAGGGCCGAATGAAGTCTTCAATCATCACATGTTAAACTGAGGGTGACCAAAACCATGAGATCCTGAGCCGCTTAGCATCACCAAGCCTTCCATCAGTCAGCATCACTGCCTATCGCAGGTAGCTATGGTAACACATCTACCATTATTAGACTAGTACGCAGACTAAAGGTTTTCTGCTGTTTCTGGGTACATAGGGGTGAAAAGGGCTTCTGATGACTCCCAAGTCTTAGAGGTAGACGCTGTCGAGTCTCCGAAGACGGATGCCGATGAGGATCTCATGACTGATGAGATGAGAGAATACCTCCTATGGTATTACCGTACAGAGGATCGTGAGTAACTTCTCTGCCTCCTATAAGATATCATTACAATGTTCTCAGCTGGCTCAGTGTCAGTGAAACAGCTAACATGGTGATTGAATGACTGAATGAGTTGAGTGGTTCCATAGTTGGATGGCTGTGGCTCTGAATCCAGATATGGTTCCATCTGTGTGGAGTTTGAATGTTAATTGTAAGGTTTCTCAGCTGTAATCCCTCAGTCCATTAACTTCAGAGAACGAGGTGACTCTAATCCACCTTTCTCTCCGGAGGTGAATGGGATGGTAGATGGATGTTGGAGTTTACTTTCTGTTTTTAACTTATTCCATGGTTGGACCTGCAGCATAAATATAATTATTATAAATCTTTGCAATATGGAATCAAATTCAGCACGTTTCCCTGTTGATCTCTCACCATTTTGTGGCTAACTTTCACTTTGCTGGTGAGTGACTGTGGTTAAAGGATAACTTGTGTGAACTTTAAATGCTGTGTGTCTGTGAGTTTGACCTTGGGAGCTAGCTGGGAGTGCGGGGAGTTGAAAATAGTGCAGAACAACATTTCATCATTTTTCACATGCCAGTAAAACTCAGCGGCAGGAAAAACGACTTTGAACTCACGGGCCCAGGTGCTGTTCAACATTCTGGCTTTTATGGGACAGTACAGGAGGTCCTAGATACCATAAAACCCTCTTATAAAATTTGTATGAGTCTAAGGTTTTATTTGCTAACCCCGTTGTTAAAAGCACATTTGGATCAGGTTCAGTTCTTAATTGCACGTTAAATTCCTCTGGAATTTGGTCTGAAGAACTGTAAAGAAGTCTGACATGGCCATCTCATTTCGTGTTTTATAGCATCTTCGTGGAAGTACGCCATGCTGGCACTCTCCTTTGCGGCACTCCTGATTGGCTGCGGGCTTCTAGGTGCAAATTTAACAAAAAACAGGTCAGTCCACATGGAAAAACCGAACTAGATTTAATCAAAACGGAAACACATACTGTTTGCATGCCACATAATTGTGTGTTGTCAATCACTGCCTTGTTTAACCAATAAAATAACTATCGAGAAGTGGGTTAAGCCAGTTAGTGACTGACAGCACGTGAAGGTCCTGCCCACGGAGGGTCTTTAGTATTGAGGAATACATTCAGACAAGTGACTCAAAGAGCGCTATGTGGAGTCCTGCACCGATGGCTGTCTCCTTCCACCTTCCAGAAACAGAAAGCCAGACACTGTCCAGACTGCAGAAGGAGAGAAGCTTCAGACAATGACTGGGGTTAGGCAGGGCAACGGGTTGCCTGCTGAGAGGCCCGAAACGGGAGAGCCCGCTTTCACCCATGGCATGACCTTGAGTGCCGGAGTTCAAGAAGAGGATGTGTGATTGGTCAGCTGGCACGCAGTGGATGTGACACACAGACTCCTCATTGGTCAGATACCCAGAAGAGGGAGATGGTTGGTGGACAGAGCTGAGGTGTTTGTAACAATCCTCATGTCAATCCTCATGTGTAAGCTGAATTTACCGGTGTCACCTGACTCAAAGGCGAACAGACAACAGACCGCCTGGATAGTGAGTTTACATGCTGAGCAACTGATGTTAACAAGTCTACAAAGTTAAACATACAAATGACTGTGTCTAAACATATCTAACAGATTAACTGATCTCTTAATAACGTCCTTATACTCATGTTTCAATAAAATCAAAAGCATCAATATAAGACACTGACCAAATCCCCGTTCAAACAGCGCTGAGAAATCGACTGTCCTTCCTACCTGCACTTACACACTTTGGCCACATGGCTGAGGTCATGAGCTGTGTAACTTGTGTAATTATGAAGGATGAACACAAGAAGTGTCCAGTCATTCACTGGACACCAGTTCAAATCCACTCAGGTGATTGAAATGGCCTTATAGGAGTAGTCTCCTATTTTTGCGCCAATTTAGTATCTTTCCATTGTCCCCGTGCCTCGACCCTCTGCGGCCACCATGAAGACCGCCAGCAGAAAGTTGGTGTTGTCTTGGTGCCGTTGCCACGTTGAGGCTCACACAGGTCCAATGGAACAGCCAAGGTTAACGGGACGAGCAGCCCTGGGCTCGGTGCTGGATCCCAGTGGTGTCTAGGCACTCAAATTGTCCCTCTTTGGCGGTGAGGCGGGGTTCTGCAGCCCCGGATGTTTCCAGGAGAGCAGGAACACAAGCCGTCCACGTGGCAGGCAGAAGGACATGACTGTTATTACTGACAGCAAAAGGTGAAACGGAAGACAAGTGTATTTTCAGCTCAGCTTTCAGACTGACTGAGCTAACAGCCGCATTGTCTTTGCTGCTGCGTAAATCATGGTAGACTTCTCAGGTTTGGCTGGAGTGTGCTGAACAAGGTGTCTGGAGTGAAGATTCACACGGTGCCAGGACATCAGAAGATCTTGAAGCCCTTCAGCAGCATTAGTGTGGGGGCACGGCGTTTGCTCTGTGCTCGCGAGGACTTGACCGTCACCAGCTTGGCCGTAGCCGGGGCAGGCAGCTCCCGGAGGCAGGCGGTTAGCGGCGGTCCGGGTGTCATTGCGGCCACCTGCTTGTCCTCGCTGATGAAGAGGGGCCGTGAAGCAAGACCCGCCTCCGTATCCCTCCGCACCTCGCGAATCGCCTCGTGGAAGACGTGCTGCACCGGTGGGTAATCGGCACAGGCCGACACCTCGAAGAACAGGCAGCCATACTTTGAGGCTAGGGTCACCGCATCTGACTTGCTTACCTGCCTGCACAGCCAGAGAAGAACGAGAACGTTAACACTGTAACCCCCCCCGGCACAAACTCCATGGCTCAGGTTAACCACGTACACGACAGTATGAGATACAAGCAACAGGTCAAAGGGGACTTCACAAGGCTACAAGGTCAATCCAGAGGGCAAATCGTCACAAGCTTAAAGGCTTCTGTGCCGACATCAGTATCAGAACAAGTCAATTAACACTCATTATTAAATTAGCCTGCTGGTTTAGCTACAGTTCACAAAGTTAATGAGAACTAAAGCGCTATGAAGTCAGCCTTTAATTTCCTTGTAGGTCTGTTTTCCTTGAAGTTGAATACGCACCTGCATTCAGTAAAAACTCAGCATCACAACAAAGGCTGGAAATTCTGCACTGAGATATTCCTGAATTGCATTGTGGGTTGTTTTATGACAAATGACAAACAGCTTATGGTTTTTCAGCCATAACCGAAATTAAGAGTTTCCTCTGGAGACCCATTCCTAGGACTGGAACCGATAACGTCTTGGTCAAAAAAGTAGAACAGAGAACATGTTGGTCACAAGACTAGTCCCTCCATCTTCGTGTTACATCCTGTCCAAGTGAAGTCCAAAGTGGAGCACCTGTATCTCTCCATGTCCAGCTTGTTCCCCAGCAGGATGACCGGTGCCTCGGGCTGGAGCGCCTTGGTGTGGAGCGTCACGATGTCCAGGTACTGCTGACAAGCCTCGAAACTGCGACGGTCGTCGATGCTGTAGACCACCATGTAGGCATTTGCCCAGCTCAGGTAACGTTCGCAGTTTGCAGGCCCATCCTGAGGTCAAGGAGCACGACACGGGACTGGGCCAGGTGCGGAACCATGCTACACAGAAAGTGGGCCCTTCAACGTCCATACGGGTGGCCTGTCAGATGACTACGGGCATTCAGGCGACCTTAGAGCAGCTCCCCAGCAAACAGGGAATGTTACAGGAACGTTACGAGAACGTTATCGGACGTTGTGGGAACGTTCCCTGTTTGCTGGTCCCACATTGTGCGGCACGTGAGGGGGTAGAGAGCTTATGCGTTATATATGATGTCAGAGGTTCTAGAAGGTTCTAGACTAGCAGAACCTATGAGCTTCTCTTAATTACTGTATGAGCAGATTCAGTCTGTCAATCCATCTATAACAGAGGGTTTAAAGGGACACATGGGGCTCTGTCTAAAGTAAGAGGTAAACAGTGAAAAAAGAGGTTTTTTACGGACATTCACTGCACACGGTAACTTCTGTACCTGATCAGCAGTGTCCATGATTTTCATGAGGACTGGCTGTTGATCCACCTCCTCTTCAGAGGTGTATGTGTCTTCTGAAACACAGCGGGGACATTTTGGATGTTCAGACAAAAGGCGTTCGCTTCATTCTCAAATGAAGTTATGTCAGTCCTTTAGTATACGGGTATTTCTTCACCAGACTGTGGCCTTCTGCTCTGGGGATCAGCTAGACGTACATATGGTGAACGGACCCATGGATTCCCAAGATGCCACACATTACTGATTTAAACCTGTGCACTTTAGCACACAATGCCGTGACGGCTTTGGTATCTTCACCCCTGGGGAAACCTCAGTGCTGCTCTAAGTGCCCTTATACCAGTACATGCTGAGGCCGTGCAGAATAAGTAACAATGTCTCCACTACGAACGAGTACATGTGGAGTCTTAAGTTTCACTCAAGGAGTAAACCTTACCGAGGTTGGGGTCGTACTCACTAATGAAGCGTCTGGTGAGGAACTTTACAGTCAATGCTGCAGAGGACAGACAGAATACCAACATAATACCTGACCTTTACACACAGCAAATCAAAGATGGTTACATTCTTCTCAAAGGGGGATGGGGTCACAGTTAACCTGGACGAGCATTCTGCTTTCCACCTTCTGAAATACCATTTTTACTCAGTTGTTAAGTCCTGTCTAAATCCAGCATCAGTTTTCCAGATGATTCTATGGCTTATTCACCAGTAGAATTACTAAGGGCTACTGGTCCCAGCTGTCACGCAGCCCTGGATGGACAAGTTCAGTTGTTCAACAGCCTGTCTACTTGATATGACATTTTTGATTTCGTGATAACTCGACCAGTTTGGATTTACCGTCCCACCAACTATCAGGTTACTCGCTGCACATGAGACAGATGGACGGCAGGTATGGGAAATATTTCCGTGCCAAAGCCGGTGGAGGACAGTGCAGCCCGGCAGCCGCACCTGATTTCCCGGAGCCCGTCATTCCCAGCACGGCGATGTTGACTCGTCCTCGGTCGGGAGCCGAGGCGACGCTGAAGCCCCGAGATTTACTGAACATTAGGGACATCTTAGGTGGTCATGAACAGGAGAAGACCCTCTAGGGTAGATGCGCCGTGGGTGGATACATGCCTGAATTGGACAGGACATCAGGACAAGGCACGGGAAAACAAACCAAAAAAACATTACATTTATTATTAATATTTAATATTTATTCAGCGCTCTAAATGTGGATATGCATGTAAAACACCGTATAAAGTAAGGCGAAGTCCAACAAGCTTACCTTAAAATGCGCTCCGGATCCCAGAAACATTGGCTGTGAAAGTTTAAAGGCGCTCCTTTCAGAGTAAAAATGAATGACTTACATTTTTCTCCATGGATTTTCCATGCGCACAGATTGAGCAGATGTGCTTTTTTATCCCGGAGGGTTTCAGTAATCACGTTAATCCGCGTCTGTTTAAGAGAACAGAATTATCCGAATGCACATATTATTTTTCTGGATTATTATAATCCAGGGCGGTTCAGAGCTTTGAGGTTTTGCATCATGGACGGAAAGGCACTTGTCATAAAACTCCGATTTGCGCAGGAACGAAGGCGCTTGCGTGTCTGATTGTGCAGCTCCTTGTAAGGAAGCGATTCACATATCCGTCCTTTAAGTGCTGGGGAGAGACGTGAGGAACGTGATCCGGGATCATCAGGACCATCAGGACCATCAGGATCATGGTCATGTATGGGGAGATGTTACAGTAACCAGACAGGCGCACGCTGAGCGCGGTCACCTGGGGCCAATTCCATCTGAAGCAGAAGGAAACTTCTGTGAGCATCCTGCCATCCTGCCAACCAGCCTGTTGACAGGTCCCACCCAGCTGTTAGAAAAGCTGAAAGTATCCCTACCATCTTTTACGTATGAATCGTTTTAGTCACTCTTTACTGTTGCTTTGGTGCCCTCAAACCTTCAAGCCAAAGCTGCGCTCCTGCATGGTTTAATCTAACAGTATACATCACCATGCTGTACTGGTACAGTTTATAGCAGACACCAGCTCGAAAAATCTTTAGTCAGCTTGAAAAATTAATTGCTTAATACCAAGGAAAGGAAAAAAAGACAACAGGCTTTGCCCTGAACGCAACAGAAAGAATTCAGAAGCTAAGCCTAAATGACACTAGAACTGTTGCTACAAGATATACAAACAGACATGACCTGGGCAGTACCAGTTCAGGAACAAGGAACCAGGAACAAGACTAGGAAATTAAAAACAGGACTGGGAATGCCCTTTACGGACTATGTGGGACCACACAGACAAACCTAACAGTTCTTCACAGTTCTAGCAGACCAGAACTGAATGACCAGAATCTGAACACAATTAAATTGAACTGAACTGAACCACAACAAACAGTCAACCCAGACAAGAGGGAAACCTAAGCTTAAATAATAAAGGAACCAGGTGAGACCCATGAGGGTAATCAGGGCAAAGGCGGAACTAAAGGAAAATGGGGAACGTGGGTGAAACCCAGAACTCGGACCAACCTTTGGAATCTGGGGTTGAGACGTGACATTTTCTGTTTATTCACTCAACATTTTGTGACAACTTGACAGCCATTATTGTGGGAGTATTTCACACTGTATGTAAAACATTGAAAATAAGGCTTCTGATGTACTAAATGGAGTTAAGTGGTTTTGCTATTGTTCAGTCCTGTGCATGAATGGTCTATAGTAATCCAGGCCATGTTTTTATAATACCCAGAACATGTCAGTGTTTGCTGCCAGAGGTCAGTGGGAGACAATTGGAAATTTGATTGTCAGGAGGGGGGGTCACAGTTTGAGAGGGGGGGTGTTCAGAGTCAATTCAGTATGGGGAGGGGGGTGTTCCAACTCAGCACAGCATGTTTCAGATTGTGAAAGCGAGTCAGCCTTGCAGCTGTTGCCCTTGGTTACTGCTTTTTAACAGTTCAGGAGAGCAGAGACAGCCCATAGGATCAGTGGCTATTAAACATTTGTTATGTTCTTTACTGCTGTGGTGTCAGTAAATATCAATATTATTTATGTCACTGAGAGGGCAGAAAAATGTTGTGAGTCTTCTCCATTTGCTACACATTCTTCCAGTCTTGTACAGAAACCAGAGATTCTAGCAGATTCTCATAGAACGTATATCTTTACGACTTCTGATTTAGACCTTAGATACTCTTCACTCGCAGAGATTAAAACGTTCAAACTGGCGTTTCCTCAAAAATAAGTCTTTTCTCATCCGAACGACATCCAAGAACAAATGTCTGGAAATGCTTAGAATAACAGCTCTGCATTATTTCATGGACCCAACTGCCCTGCCGTTCTGCACGTAAATGTTTTTTTTTTTGGTCTTTGCATGTCACGGTGGTATTAACTGGCCTTCTGTCATACTGCTATCTATAGCCAGTGCTATTCTTACAGCTAGGAGAAAGATCACCAAGCATGCACTAGGTACGGGGCAGACACCTCGTACAGAGTATAGTGTGATCTTCTGGAGAATCTCTTACCAGGGGTAAGGGGATACTATCCTCTACCCAAGCGAATTTTCTCAGGATGCCAATTTGCTATTTTGCAGATTAAGTGTTTGGAGAAGGTGGTTTAAATATGGTAGAGCCTAATAACTGCTGCAAACCGGAATGTGAAACCAGACGGTCAGACTGTGGACTGGGGAAGCACCTGCACACAGCAGCTCTGCAGGTGAGGGTGGAGGACTGTGTTTTTGTGGTCGACAAGACCCTCCTGATGCAGCACTGTGAGTTCTTCCGGGCTCTCTTCCGGTCCGGAATGAGAGAGTGCAGCCAGAACGAAATTCACCTGAAGGGTCTGGGTGCTCGTGGGTTCCTGGTCACACTCAGAGTCCTGCAGGGCGAGCGACCCATCCTGGACAGTGAGGAGATCCTCCACGCTGCGGAATGTGCCGCGTTCCTCCAGGCGGAGACTCTCACCCAGCACCTTGCAAACACAATCAACTCTGACAACTGTCTGCTCATATGTCACGCGGCAGCCACCTACGGCCTGCTGGACCTCCTCCACAGGGCAGCGCTGTTCCTGCGAGACGCTTACCCAGACCTGAAGGAGGACGCTGGGTGTTTGCCCAAGGAGCTGTTGGAGTATGCTGAGTCTCTGACTCGCAGTACGTACGTGACGGTCGGGGCACACTCACCGACCGTCGAGTCGCTGCAAGACTTTGTGCGGACGGTGTGCTATCTGGACGAGGAAGAGAAAGACTGGAAGGTTCTAACCGACTTGCCGAACAACGCCAGTACGACCATGGCTGGCTTGACTGTCTTGGACAACAAGCTGTACATCGTGGGAGGGGTGCGTGATATAAGTAACCAGGTGGTCGACTCGTGCTTCTGCTACGACACCGCCAATGATACGTGGAGCACGTTTCCTGGTCCCAGGCAGCCTCGTTATAACCTCACTCTGGTGGGAAATGACAGTTACCTTTACGCAATTGGGGGGGAGTTCAACAGGACCACCATGTCGTCAGTGGAAACGTACGACGTCGCCACCGGCGCTTGGTCGTACGCCTCTCAGTTTCCCCGACCCATAGCCGGTGCCCCGAGTGCCAAAGCCATGAGCCGGATTTTCGTTTGCTCATGGAAGTCTATGGGTGCCACTGAGATTTATGAGTACGTTCCCGGTGCAGATGAGTGGCTCCTCCTCACAACCCTGGTGAGGCATCAGAGTTACGGTCACTGCATGGTGGGCCACAGAGACAACCTCTACGTCATGCGGAACGGGCCCTCGGACGACTTCCTGAGGTGTGCCATCGACCGCTTCAATCTCACCACCGGTCAGTGGACGGCCATGCCAGGTCACTACGGTAACAGCAAAGGCGCCCTGTTTACCGCGGCCGTGAGGGGCGATTCCGTGTTCACATTCAACCGCAGGGTGACCCTGGAGTACTCGATCGGGCAAAACGAGTGGAAACCAAAGAGGGAAATGCGAGGATTTCCACGGATTGGCACCTTCTGGACCTTCTTGCTCAGACTGCCGAGGACTGGGATCTGGCTGGCGGGGAAGAGCAACAACTACCAGAAGTTCAAGAACCAAAGCGATTCCCCCGTTCAGCTGGTGAGCGGTGTGCGCACTGAGGAGAACATTCTAATGAATTCATTAAGCAATTAATGAACAGCCCCTTCATTCATGCAGAGGAACAGAAAAAAAGAAGACTTATCACAATCGGAAGGGAGTCCATGCCTGGAAAGGAGCAGTAATTGGTTATTTCCTGCATTTGTTTGTACCCAGAAAAACCTACCAAGCTTTCAGCTGGTCCATTTGCCCCCGAGAACGAACTGCCCATTTATAATTAGTGCCTGAGAATTTCTGTAGTTTCTGTTTGTTTTCATAAATCATCGGACGCTAATGTTTTTTTGCCGCTGTAATACATGCGGAAAATGATTCAAGGAGTCCTACATGGAAAGCCTTACCCTGTTTTTATAACAAACAAGCCATTTATACCATGTCCCCCGAGGCCGGTCGGTAGACAAGCCTCAATCTGAAGAAGCAAACATAGGATGTGTTCCCCGGAGGACCAGCCCACTTAGGGCAGCATCCATGGTGTGGTCAAAGTGGAAGTAAGATTTCGTAATCAGAAGAATGAGAAAAAAAATCAAAAATAGACTGATTTATAGTTTCTGTTTAAAAGCTGTGGCTTTTTTATAAAGAGGGTCTTCATATACTGTACAACAGAACTCACAGCTTTGTGAATCCCTCCTTCGTGTCTGTTCCGTCCTCTAAAAGCACGTGTGTTTTTATTATATATCTGCTCCAGCAGAGCTTGTGTTTTCTTTGTGGCTCTGATAATGTTTAACCTCAAAACGATGTGCTTTTTAATGCTACTCTCCCTTTAAAAGTAACCATCCAAATTTGTTTGCATATATAGAAAATAAAAATCACTGCCAGGTCTCTAATGAGGGATCTCATGTGAATCCAGAAATGATGGAAATAAAGCACAGAAAGTTATGCACAGATTAAGTACACACTGTAGCTGAGCAACACGTGAAGTGGCATTCTGCCGAGGCAGGGACCGTAGCAAAATCACATTTTTTGACAAGGGGTCCTGCTCATTGTGAAGCAAAATGCTTTGTTCAGCCAGCACTTAATTGCCTGTGATTAACTGAATGATAATTGCTTTCGTTTCTATGAACGCTAACGATTGTGTTAGGGCACCGTTGGTGAATTAGCAGATGATTGTACTTTCACAACACTCCTGCGACAACTTGGCCAGGTTCGCTTGAAAAAAGGACAGCATCACTAAGTCTCATGGCACTAACGGGAGTCCTAGGTACGAGGGCGAAGTCAGGAAAGAGAAACATTGAAATGCTACCCACTCAATCGACCTCATCACGCCATCAGGTTATTTGCATAGAACTGCATAGGTTAAGTCTGGAAGTACCCCAGTACAAAATAATGCATTTAGATGGAATGCAAATGGACAACAGCATTCGTTATAGTTTGGTAAAAATCAGGTGTTATTGAAATTTGGACCCTAAATATCACTGACATGTTTCAGCAGGCTTGCCGTCTCACTGTGACATGTTTTGAGAGGTTTATCATAGGTAGACTAGAGGCTGTAGTGCTGCACACATTTCCATAACGACAGCCCTCCAAGAGCATTGTGGGAGAGCAGCGGGGACGGTCACACCGCACGCATCATCAGCTCCTCCAGGGCCTTCTCTCCGTGGTTCTCATTAACCAGCAGCACTTCCTTGATGGTATTCTGCTGGAATCCCATCTCGTTGAACTGGTCCAGGAGGCGGAGGAACTCTGTTGCCTGGAAATGCAGGTCGGGGGAGAATAAGGCCATGGGAATCACTGCGATGCCATCAGCCACAGCTGCAGGCGAGGGGCTTCACATCCATATTTGTCATGCAGCTTCAGAAAGCATTTAGGAAAGGTCTTGGGATAAAGACGACCCAGAAGAACCATAAGTAGGCAGGAGGACCAGGATGAGCCCGAGCAGGACTGAGGCATGTGTTCATCATCAGCAAAGGGCCAAGAGGGTAGACATGCTCACCTTGGACTCGCAATTCTGGAACATCTCCAAGGCCTCCAGGACCTGGGCCTCCTCGTAGCCCAGCTGACACAGCCGGACACAGGAGAGCAGGTAGCTAAGGACCTGTGGGGAGCAGGGGGACAGTAGCTGGACCTTAGAGCGTGTGCACTAGTGTTAAATACTGAATAGTTAACCGCAACATGATGAGGATGATGATGCTGTACCTTACTCGTGAGCATGTCAATACTGAAGTGGTTTCATCTTGCAAAGTCCAATGCAAACGAATGTGAATAAGATAAACTTTGTGAAAAGTCACCAACATGTACACGGGGAGATCCGTGCTACATACACGAGTCTGGCATCATATGAGTACATGTGAATTCTACACTTACAGGGCATGCATGTTAATCTGGCTAATTTAGCACATTGGTTGACATTTGCATTATGTATTTGCTCTTGGGTGATTCTGTCCTTCAGCCTGACTCCCACAATGCACCAGCAGACCCTACAGTGGTACTAACTGAAACACCCGATGAACGACAAGCAAAACACGATCCTGCTGAGTGATGGGACATCGACAGAGGCTGACTGTGTGACTTCAGCCATCCTACACGAGGTGACAGAATGATCCCGATTAGCCGAGCCGTGATTGGCTGATCCCCTTCCATTCAAAGACTGTAATGTTCGTCGACGCTCTGGGAGCGGCCGAACAGAATTTTGCACCGCTGGGAAGCATTCAAGTTCCTCCCTGAACTGTAATTGCTGTCCATTTCCCAAATGAAATCAGAAACATCCAGAAAACGACACCAGATTCCAAACAGCAGACTCACATTCTGGAACGTACAGGCGTGAGACAACGACATGCGACAAGCCCTCTGACCAATCAGAAAGCAGGATGAATCACATGCCGAGACCTCTTGCTAGTGAGCCTCCAACTACTGTTGCTGCCTTGCAGCAGAACCAAAAACATGAAGAAGGCTCCCCCAGGAAAAAGCCCAGCATGGTCAACAAGCCATGAGCTCACGAGCCTCGCTGTTGACTTTATGACTCAGTAGTTCCCATGGGAGTGGTTGTGTGACACTGAGAATGAGGCGATAAAAGCCAGGTTGTGGACACTCCTGGGAAATTCATCTATTTATATTTGTTCCCTTGTTTTTTCCTTAGTAAAGCAACACCAAGTTTTGGAAGCTAGAACCAGATGTTTCCTCATCAGTGCGGAGCCCGATGTCGAGACATGATTCAGGGAAGGGTTCTTTAAGAACGGGAGAAAATTGGCAGGTTGTTTTCTTCATTACATAAGTCGCCTCTAAGCAGTTACATCTGCTCATAACCAAAAAATGTAGCCATGGCCTGAAGCAGATTACAGTGATCCATCAGTTCGGTGACACGGTTTTATTTTTAAAGCATTTATAAAGGTGAAAAAGACGAGGATTAGATTTCAGCATTGTTGGAGAATGATATTAAGACGAAGGCATAGTGCTTGACATGAGCTCAACATCTCCAACATACAGCATCCCAACCCTTGGATGTCAGAGTGCCACAGCATCAGTGTTGCTCATATCTTTTTGAAATGACGAGAACCCTGTTCCAAGGTACACTGTCAGCAGGGGTAAGGCCTTGCTCAGGACGTTAGCAGACCTGCTCTGGATCCTGCCAGCTTGTTTCCTGCAGGGCGGCGATAGCCGTGCTCAGAGGGTATCCCTCCTCCGCGACGGCCTCAAGCAGGTCCTGCTCCTCCCGGCTGAGAGCCGACAGCAGCTCGGCCGACAGATCGGGGATGGAAGTGTGGGAACCCAGGGGTCGGGCTGCAGGGGGGGTGGGAGGTTGCCTGGGGTGGGGGCTTTGGGACTGCAGAGTAAACAGTACTGCATGAGCCCAGCGTTCACACCAAAAATACAGCAACTCTCTCTATATGGTTCTAGATGTTCCCCCTAAAAAGTTTCAAAATAAGAGTACAAAGGAGATTCGAATCTACTGTATTAGGCTATGAAGCTCTGTATGTATAACCTTGAGGTGCCCTCTACTAAGGATGATATTTCCATAGCAGTACAGCTTGTTAATCCCAACCAGCTTGGTTTGATTCCAGGAAAAGGCTTTACACTTGTTATTCTTAGCTGGTTCATGAATGTAAAGAGATGACAAATGTGAGCAGACATAGTTATTTAGTCCTGCAAAGTGACACTTAGCCTAAACAGTTTGTACTGAGCTCCTGAATATCACAAAACTTTCTTATTCTCCTTTTTTTTTTTTTTACAATAGAATCCTTTCCCTATCATGGAATCACAACGGGGATTTTATACACTCCAACCCAGAAAATATGCCAAAGGAGTGATCCATGCTTCTGACGCTTTGTGTTGAGGTCCAAATACCTTTCTTATCTTTTTCAGGTTGTTGTAAGCCAGGCTCTTATAACAAAGTCATGACGGAACCTTTGGCCATGTGGTGGGCTAATATAGCTGAGGTTTAAAAGGGTCTTTTCTTAAAAAAAACTTGACCATCTTTCAACTGCTTATCCCGCTCACGGTTACTGGAGGACCTGGAGCTCAAACAGCATAAGGCACGAGGCTGGGGGCACGGCCTGGATGGCAGTCCATCTCAGGACGGACACACACACACACACACACACACACACACACACACACACACACTGAACAATGTAACTACTGCGCAGTAGAAGGAAATGAGTATCCTGGGGAAAGCTGGGTAAAACATTCAATCTCCACCACCCCCAAGAGCAGAGGTGAGATTTGAACCCACAAACCTGTACATTTGAGCTGCCCACCGAGCCACTGTACCCGCCCTGCCCCGTCAAACAGTACCAATCAAATGCATTTCACTGTGCTGTCAAGAATAATGTTTCTAGGTCTCTTAATGGCAGCCGCAGATGGAGCAAAAGGTGGAGGACTTCTCAGCCTGGAGGGCCGGTCTGTACTGGAAGGCACTGAAGCCCATGAGCTGGATGAGGGATGGGGCCTAGGGAAACCCAGGCAAGAAACGTGTGGGTGGCTCTCTGTGGAGCGAGCCCCCTGGGCTGCCATGGCTGTATGAGGAGGAGGGTGGAGTCATTGTTTGGTCTTCAGTGAAGGGACCCTCGTCATCCTCAGAACAGCTGCCGTTGCTACCTTTGAAGTCAGACATGGCACACCTTACCTTGGAGTCCAAGGGGGAGGTGGCGGACTGGGTGTTGAGGCAGAGGCCCCCCTGGCAACAGATGGGCCCCCAGATGTCCTTGCTGGCCAGCTGGCACTCCTGGGGCCTGCTGAACATCAGCCAGTAGGGGGGGCAAGACGGGGTGACATCCAAGGGGTATTGAGACAGGGGCATCTGTGACAGGCTAGGGTGGCCCCCTACCAGTCCTGCCAGCAGCCATTTCTCCAGGTGAAAATCATACTGCCAACCACAAAAGGCAAAGGTCATACATTCACACCGCATTCTTCTGATGGTCGCCCTACAGAGACAGACTTCGAACCCTGGGACAGAACAATGCCTCACACCAGCCCAGAAGGCAGCGTGAGAAAAGCTCGCTTCAACCTTAATGTTCTCCCCCTCTTACATCTTCCCTGAAATATGTGGAATAAGATGCTTTCAGGCAAACTCCAACTTAGTATTTTTTGACTTATCAGAAAAGTATAGAATTTAATCCTTCAGGAGTTCTCCTCTAAAACAGAAGAGCAAAAGACCTAAACAAAATCAAAACTCAGCTCATCTCCAAATAAGGGCCGAGTGAAATGGGACTGTAAATTACACTGAATTTCTTACAGTAGAAATTAATGACGGAGAGATACAACGCTTAGAGTGTAAACAAAAGAGGGTCTTTGAAGCCTGCAGAATAGATCAGCATTGCCATCTAACGTTACCAGGGGATGCAGCACAACCTTCAAGACAGGACTATTTATGGAGTAGTACACTGAAGATAACACTGTGAGCTCAGTTACAGGAGATCCATCACTTTGGCAATAATTACCGCTGTGATTCCATTACATCACAGAACCTTCTATAACACCAGGTTAAAAGCAGAGAGTTTACAACAGGAATTCAAGCAATAGCCTTAAGGACAAGGCAAGCCAACACAAACGACACAAATCTCATGGAATGGCAAATCTGTTAAGATGTCTAGACAATGGAGGATTAGAGTTTAGCGTGGTTCCTAGCTTTACATAGAATGGTTACTTAGAGGCTGGTATAATAAGTATCATTATACAGAGATGAACTTTGTGCGAATGTATTATAACAGGCAGCAATTTAACTCTTCGATGACGTTGCACAGTCGGGGGCCATGGCCATGGATACACCTCAACCCACTGCGACTTGAGTGGGGATGTAATGGCTGGTTCACAGTGGGGTTCTGACCTCAGTCTCCCGCAATAACTGGAGGTAGTCTGGGATGGTAATGTCAGGGGCGGTGAGGAGATGAGGCTCCATGGAGCCTCTCGGGATCTTGAAGGGGAGCTCATCCAGACTGTTCATTCCTGTCCCTGGTGGGAGATTCCACAGCAAATCATACTCTGCTAAGGCAGGGACAAGATAAGGACCCTCGGAATTTGACTGTTTACAAGGTCTGTAGTAAAAAAGTTGATGAGGAGACCTTGAATCTGGGGGCTGTTTCATCAAACGGGCTTAACAAATCCTATAGTTACCCTGAATTCTGATTGGAGAAATTCAGAGAGATTCCTGGAATTGGCAAATCCTGAAGTTGGGCTTTCAGTTTTCTCCAATCAGAATTCAGGTCTAACCATAGGATTTGTTAAACCTGCTTGATGAAATACCGCCCCCCGTTCTATTCTGGACCCGACTCTGCTTTTGTTTCTAAGAAACCACGTTAACCATGCATGCTGTTTTGCTACCTATATTTGTTCATGGTGTTACACAATACAGGAGCATCTAGAGGATAAACAGATTAACAATCGCAGTGCTTGAATAAACGACTGGCCTGAGGCTGAGTGTGAAAAGGACTTCCAAACCCTTAGCCAAAGTCACAGGCCTGTTCACACAACACCTTCCTGGACAGGAAGCCCAACGATCCCCAGTACAAATCACCCCTTAGCTCTGCCACGCGGGACAAACAGGCATGCTTCAAGGCCAGCAGATGGTCCTGGATGTCATCCACATGATTGCAGTAATGCTTTAATCACCATCTGCTTTTTAAGATCTTAATTTGCTTTCAGTACAAACACACCGAAACAACTGAAAGTCCGAGAACTAAAATTGAATGTGCATGTTTCTTTACAGGGTCATTACCAGACAATAAAATGATTTCAACCTTTAAAATTTTAAATTAGGCGTTGGCTCTTTCAGGAAACCTTTTCACTTTGTATCTGAAGTTTCTAAACACTTCACAAGGGACACATTCTTTGAATGCATGACATTGAAGACCCGTTGAAACAACATTACGGATCAGGTACAATCAAGGTGGTTCCAAGGGAAACTTCATATTACACGATATATAATGCTATGCATTTATCTGCTTTATACCCAATGTAACAGAAATTTCTGGAAACGAGTAAAAGACGTTATCAGGTGGTGAAGCTCCACCCGCTTCTATGCGTTCAGGTTGCCACATAAACTACAGTCCATAATCTTCACTGGGCAACAGCCCAACGTTCCTCCGCAGTCACAGCCCCAATACCATCGATGAAGGCCATCTACGTGAGTGACCAAGACTTACCACAGCATGACATCAAACATGACAAAATTTGAACATGAACAGCTCACAGCCAAGTACCTGGATAAGGCTGATGGTTCCAGTAAGGTTGGAATGGTATCCAGCCAGAGGACTCAGCTGTGGTTAGAGCACTGCTGTCGCATCCACTACAAAGTGAGATGTCAGAGGTCCAGACAGGGTGATGTGTCCTAAGTCACCGAATGCTCTCCTTAATTCTCATTCGCCTACTAATCCGTTGTCATGACCTACAAGCACCACCTGTTTATCAGTAACCTGTTGAGAGGAGGAATTGGCTTCTTAGACTGACACACAACAGCCTCAGCATTTAAACCATTAAGCTTATAGTCCTTTCCAGGCAAATTCTGAACACCTTCAACAAAGACACATTAGCCACGAAAGGCTGTCGAGCCAGAAATGAATTTCACATCATGACCCACAAAATTTCTCAATGTTAAGATTTAAAGCATTTGTTTACATTCACATTGTAAAGCAAGAACTAAATACCTGCAAGGGCAGTTTGACGATCGCTCCTGCCAAGCAGAAAGACCTGCAACACGTCCAGATTGCAGAGAGACAGAGAGGTACACTTACCTGGCCATGATTTTTTTTTAACACAGTTGCACATCAAATACCTGTATTACAAACCCAGTGCAATACACAGATTTTTATTTCCTCCTCTTGCTTGGTAGGCTTCTAATTTAAACACATGTAAAAACGCATGCATGTGACCAGATCGTAGAGAATCAAAATCAATACGGGGGAAGGAAAAACAGCAACATGGAACATTCCTGAGCGGTGAGAGAAGGGAAGAGCACATCAGTACTGTGAAGTGTTTAGGGGTCAAAGCATAAATGTCTATCTTTATACAGCTTTTTTTTTTTTTTAATGTTAACCAGTGACATTCAGTTTTGGGAGAATACTGGTGTGATGACCAGCACACTGAAACACTGAATATTCACACCAAATTTTTAAAAATATTTTATTTGTCAAAATATATATTTGAGAAGGAATTCAGCAGACTATGTATTCTTTATAAACAGACATACATAAACAGCAACATAATGCCAGGAAGTGAACTCATCACAAGCTCAAACTGTAGAAGGATCTTCTCTTCTCGTGCGGACTCTTCGTTCGCCGACTCTCTCTCATTACTTGAGAGGCCCCAGTAACTACCGCACGTGGCAGAGTCTTACTGTGCACACCACAGCCAAATGGGGTCCCGTCCCCGTGTCAATCCCCCCCTGCGTCCTGCTTGTCCAGGGCAGTGGCCCACATCTCGTCTGAGGGCAGCTCAGGGAGAACCCAACTCTGAGGGATGAGGCTGCCGTCTGGGTGGTCTGACGGAACCAGGTATTGATCCCATTCCCTCCTGGTTCGGCAGAAAACGGGAAACGGTGACAGAAAAAAAAAAAAAAGTCCAGTTACAGCTCAGATCGAGAGCCCGGAAACTTTTCAGAGGACCGCAAACCCCAATGCCCCAAGAAGGTGATTGGTCAGTCTCATCCTGCAGGGGCAGACCTTTCTGGAAGATGTAGCAGGACAGTCAACGAGTAGAACTTACCTCGTCTGTATGAGGGTGTGTAAAGAGTTCTCGGCCTGCATGTAATACTGCCTGAAGGGCTGCAGTGGGTGGTCGGGAGGCATTTCGTCTGTGAAGGGAGAGAGACGTGAGGAGACCTCGCATACTACCGCTGAGAAGAACACGGTCATCTCTTAGCTTCCTGCTGTCCCACGGTACGACAATGTCCCTCTTGACACGCCCCTGTTAAATTTCTCTCCCTTTATCTGTGCATACGGTCTTGACTGTTGTGCTGTGTTTGTAACTGTCGTGTTTATGTTCCTTTTTCTCTCTTACTAACGACGTCACGCTCGGTTTCCCCGGCATCACCACTCGGCGGGCGGAGCCTCGTACCCCCGAAGAGCAGCGCCTCCACCTCTCTCTTCTTCTGCAGCTGTTTCTCCCTCTCCTTCCGGCGTCGCCCCTCCCGCTCTCGTCTCCTCTCCTCCTCCCGCTCCCCCTCCAGCATGACCTGCAGGGCCTTCTCCTCCGCTGCATATACCACCGCGCGCTTCCGGATCAGCTTCCTCAGCCGGTCTAGCTGGTCTTCGAAGGCCTCGTCCGCCTCCTTCTCCGGGTGGATGCCTGTGCAGAGGGGCGAGCAGAAAGGCCCGGGGTGACCCTAAGACGACCGCACGGTACATGAACACTGTGACATAATGACGCTACAATCAGCAGCTTCATTTTCGTAAGCACAGAGATGCCCTGTGATGAGTATTTTGTAAAGCAGGGCAGATAATTCCAGCAAGAACGCTGGTGTGACCAAACAGGCTAAGGTGAGGTGACCAAGCAGAAGGACTGGGCTACTGAAACAAGTTATTTCTCATTTCCCTCTTAAAATGTTAGAAGGTTAAATCTCAGAGTAAACACTGCCTCTCTCAGAAAGTCATGGTTACACTCTACTTCAGCTGAGCTCATCGAGGTAGTCGCCTTGCTGCTGGGACCCCGCCTAACGCTGGCCTCCATGAGACTCATGTCTACACTAAACATGGTGTGGGGGATATTTTCTTGGCACACTTTGGGCCCCTTAGTACCACCTGAGCATCATTTAAACACCACAGCCTA
>JAACJT020000007.1:4291797-4302823 GCA_009936485.2 Gymnarchus niloticus
AGGACAGGGCGGCCTGGCGTGCTGTGGTCCATGGAGTCGCGAAGAGTCGGACACGACTGCGTGACTAAACAACAAAACAATACAACTGGAAAAACTTGTCAAACTGTAATTATGCCTAAAAAATTACATTTCATTCTATCTGATGTGACGCTTTAAAGATGCAACAGTTTTGCATATTTCTACAGGAGACGTATTAATACAATGACAAGAACAGTCTGACTTTTAAATAAAATGGCTGAAAAAGCTATACAACTGGCATTTTAAAAAGCTGCTTTCTTACCCAGGACCAGGAGAAGGATATACCTATTTGACCATGCAGCTGACAGACCAAAACCAAACAAATAAACCATTAAAAACAAGCAAAAATGAAGAATTAACCGAATAATCTATAAAATATTAAAAGACAGAGACGGCATACAAAAGGCGAGTGTTCTAATCACCGTCCTGCAATCAGTGCTTAGGTGAATGAATTATAGATGCAATGAAAGAGTCGTTGGCATTTAGAAAAGGTGACTCGTACAGAATGGGAAATGGATGAGCATCGGTCACCTTCAGTGTGTAAATGTCTTAAAAACAACTGCTGCAGGAACAAAGCTGATAATATGTGCTGTAATATGTGTTTAAATGACCAACGAAATAATCTAGCTCAAAATTACTGCTGTGTTCCAAAGTGCTATCCTCTTTCAATCGACAATGCGGTTTGCAATTCCCATGCAGTTAGCAACCTGTATAAATTGTTTTTAAAATTTATTACAATAAGAGCACGCAAACGGTTTAAAGACTGAAGTCTCATTCTCTGTGATATTGACCTTGTGTCATAAATATCTGCCTGATTGGGTTAATTGTTTATTGTTTAATTATTAGTGTGCCTTCTGGGGAAAATAGTGAATAATGAAATGCTGTTGTGTGGCAGTGGTAAACCGAAGTAATTTGTATGGCTCATGATGTCAGTTTTAAAAATAAATAACAGCTATTGCAAGATTGAGCTGCACAAGTGTAGAGGAAGTGTTTTTCTGGCTCACCCTGACAAGAAAAAACAATGATTTCCATTCTTCTGATTTATCATGATGAATTTACGCTAGGGTGACTCATGGTCAGTTGATCATTGTTACTGTAACCTCATGCCTCCAGGGTTCCTGGTTCAAATCGCAATTCTACTGTGTGTGTGTGTGTGTGTGTGTGTGTGTGTGTGTGTGTGTGTGTGTGGAGTTTGCATATCTCCTGGTATTGCCTGGCTTTCCTGCAGAATGTCAGATGTCCTAAGTGCAGTCTGAAACATAGTTAGGAGACTCTTAAATTTCCCCACAGTGTGTGTCCTACAATGGACTGACATCCCATCCATATGTCCTTTGCATCCTGGAACCGCCTGCATGCTCAGTGTGACCCTGTTTTGGATAAGCAGCTGTGGAGTTGCATGGATGGATTTACAGTAAAACAGGCAGGCACCTTGTCTTCTGCCACTAGGGTTTCGTGCTTTTCTGAAAAGTGAATTCTTAAGGTAAACACGTTTGCCAATCTTGGCAATTGAAGGAAGGCTCCTCCGGAGATTAAAGCTGGACATACCATGCAAGCTCCATCAGGGTTTTTGTTTGGTGACTCTATGTTTCCCATCACTTAGCAATGGCAGCAACCAGACCTCTGGAAGGTGATGATGAAGACAGCCATCGCTCTGAGTGGGAGTTACATGCCAGCTGGTCTTTCATGCCTAAATTTAGTTCCTCAAAAACAGCTTGACGGCCATAAGATGAGTGGGCTGGATGGGGTCAGTCAGTTCCTTACGTTGATACTTTCTTCTGTTTTTTGGAGCTTCTGAAAGTTAAGAGGGAACCGAGACATCAAGATGCAAAAAGAACAAATTACAAAACAAGCTCACTGCTTACCTTGAGTGAATGTCTCTTATCAAGTACCGGTGTTAGTCACTGGAGCCTTGAAGCTCACAGCCACTCAATAGTACTAATAGGTGATTTAATGGTGGAAGAAAATATTCTTGTAAATTTCAAGATTCTTTGATTTGTTTATGAAGAACCGATGTTTAGCTCCCTCAAGTTCCTTAGCAGATGAGTTTGGTCACAAAGCGTTACAGTTTTCACCTCTCAGGAATGTGCTGATTTAACTGCAGCATAAAACCTCCCTAACTACCCTAATCAAACCTCCCTAACTACCCTAATCTAAAACCTAACTACCTTAATCTAAGAACCTACCTACCCTAATCAAACCTCCCTAACTACCCTAATCTAAAACCTAACTACCCTAATCTAAGAACCTAACTACCCTAATCTAAAACCTTAACTACCCCTCAGGTCAAATGGTAGGGAATGTCTTTGGCCCCCATGGTTGTTTGATTTGTATCTATAATTTTTCTAAGACAATATTTATGAATTAATGTATTTGTATAAACTGTACAGTCTGCATGTCAGCTTTTCCTCATGTACCAGAAGATGAAGGTTTATATTCAGAGGACTGTAAAAAAGAATTAATAAATGTAATAGTTTGAGTGTGTTGTGTAGTAATGTTTACATGCATACACTGCTTTGATAAACTCCGATAGTATCAAAGGCATTAGAGTTTCTCATCAATGTTCTAAATTCACTTTAAATAAAATAAATGACCACAATGCCATTGTGTTAACCCTTTATTACATCCTGTACGTTTCACTCCCTGATTACACTATTGTTAGTCAAACCTTAGAAATTAATATCTGTTACTTTTTTCATAGACGTAGAAAAGCATCAAGGTATAAAATACAAGCACAGGGGAAAAACCTTTTCTTACATCGTTCATATATCTTAATTTTTCTGCCAGTTTTTAAACAAATCCATCATCCAATATTTAAATTAAATCTTTTGCATGTGAATTCATTTTAAAAATCCTAAAATTTGTGGTGAACCAAATAAGAATTAAACATGAAGACAGATTAATTAACACTGGCTTTACAGCATGCTTGATTTACTCTAATAATAACTGCATGTAAGGCTGTTTTGTAAGAAATCACATTATTTCATTTAGGTTTTGTCTCATTCACCCACCCTTACAAACTGTCGTGTTTTTTAATACATACTGGCATAAAAATCTAAAAATATGAATTAACCCCATATATTATTTGCTCTGTTTTATATAGATTGGAGTAATATTTCTCACACAAATGAGAAAATAAACCTGAGCAAAACTCTCAGCCTATCAACCTTAAGAATCTAGACGAGCCGTGTCTTATGAACCAATCCCAGATGAGAATGCTGCCTAACTCAGTGGAAAAACTCCTTCAGCTTGATCTGATAAACAATGCTGAGTTTGATCTACTCGATGTAAGCCCCTTCCAGGGTGGATTTCACCAAGCACTGACAGCGTGTGGTTCTGTATCTGTAGTTCGTTGTTCATGTCCTTAGCTCCAGACCTTATGAAGTTACGAGGAATTAACCGTCGTGCCAGGAATGACAACATTTGGGCTCTTGGAATAATTCCCAGAACAACTGGCACAATATCAACGCAAAATAGAACTTGTTTCTTTCCACTTTCCTTTAAAATATTTAAAATTTCTTCTAGGAAAAACATTGGAAGTTCTTGTTAAATTCACAGAATTGTCCAATGTTATGGACCAAAGTAAAAAAAAAAAAATTCCATTTGACCCTAATCAAAACATCCACTTTTCATGCTAACCTGTTCTAACAGTACTGCATATGTTAGTAAAATTTATATATAGACAGATACGTACATATAACACCATATAAGGTTTCAGATTAATCAGCATTAGGTCTGTGTTATGTAAAATGGGATTTGCACTGGAAACCAGATGGAATGTAATACACTAAATGACAGTGTTAAGATACATTCTGAGACTCCATTCCATCGCCTGTATCGTGTTCATTTCATGACATTTGATTCCGCTCTTTACTACCAGCTTGTTCTCTTGTTATTTTTATCCAGGGATTCGAACCCTTCAAGATCCTCCGCCTCCCTGAGGAACTGGTCTGCTTTCTGTAGCTTCCCCAGAGCCTTGGAGAGCAGTTCTGCCGGTGACGACCGGCCCTCGTCCCCGGGGCACAGGGCACCCAGGAGCTTCTTGGTGTTCTCCACCTCCTGGGCCACACTGTCCCGCAGCTCACCGATGACTCTCCTCCAAGACGCTACTGACTTCTCCATGGCCTCCTCTCCATTCTCTACAAGAGGTAGCAAGTCCCCCATGGAGGCACTCTTGCTTTGTCCTATCACCATCTTTTCTGAATGTGGTGAGGGTTTCTCAGTTTCATCAAACGGACTGAGGAACGATGTTGGATTAGCTCCTGAGGATTCACCATTCACAGATGTCTCAACCCCAGGAGGTACGGTCTTCAATTCAAGGGCTTTAATTGCTTTTTTAGGAATATCTGGATAAGATTTTAGATTGGAAGTTGTTTCTTCAGAGGCACTGCTCAGTTTCTCAAGACTCAGAATATCTTCAGAACTTTCACCCAGGCCTTCAACATAACAGTTCTTTTCTTCCTCCATAACTTGTCTAGGCTTCTTGTCTTTGGATGGAGGCATTGGAGGCTTCAGGTCTTTATGCACTGGATTTGGAGTCAAATCACCACAGTTTCTGCTGTCCTCCTCTTTCTTCAGAGTGTCTTTGTGATGTGGCTCCTCCTCAGCCACGAGTCCCAGCGTGTCATCCATTGATGGGGACGCTGCGTCCTTGTGTTGGGGACTTTGCTGTGTGCCAGGGTTGTGCTTTGAGGTTCCAGCAAGCTTAGACGGAGGCATGGGCGGTTTCACAGCATTATTTGGTGCGGCTGCATCAGTTTCAAAGTGAAGTGTGTCTACGTTTGAGGCACTGTCAAGATCGAGTCTCAGGATTCCGTTTGATGTAACATTAGCGACCTGAAGGAGGTTAGGGTGAGGAAACCATTTAAACACATCAGTGACAGCAGAACAATTACCTCACACCACAGCACTGGGTTTGCCAAAACACAGGAAGCTCTTTACAGCCAAACTAATACATTTAGAGAGGTAAACACTACCTCACCAAACAGAAACTTTATTTTTTTTCATGAATTTCTTCATACGTACTTCCCGCAAATGAATCCTTGTCGGCAGTCTTCGGTTCTGCTGTCCTTTGGGTCTCGTACGTGTGACATGATCTAAGGAGGTTCCATCTACCTTCACCTGAACAAAAAAACAAATGAGATCTTGAGTTTTCAAATCGATCAGATGGCCGACCAATCAAACGTGTACTGTACACATCTAACAAAAATGCCAAATTGATATGTCATACATTATGCACTCAACGTGCCTACATAAATTTCATCAAAAGTTGTCCTTGAAAACCCGTTCAGAGAGAAACAAAATAGTTTAATTGGTGGAAAAAAACGCACCTCATCAAAAATATTTTTTTTCGTACTGTTGATAGCCTCACTGAGGACGTTGATCCACGCCTCTTTCTCTTCAGGAGTGTGAGCTTGCAACTTGACATCTTGGACCTAGAGAATCACAAAGGCCCAGTCTCCACACCAGTACTCACAGACTTCCAGAATGGTATTACCCTCTCACCCCACTTTCTAGCCATTAATTTGGCCAACAGCAGAGCTCAGTGAGGGCTTTACCGGAATCAACAGGCCATTACATTACATTCTGCGTTTTTGTTCCGTGGCAGGTTTGACACGCCACTTTTCCAAGGTAACCGTTGAATCAAAGCGCATATTTGTGTGACCGAACGAGACTCTTGGCCAAAAATAAATGAATGATGCTAATATTGCGAGGTTGGAGTTATTAAGCTTGGTCTGGGTCAAGCAGAGCTAGGGGACTCTCTTCAGAAAGAAGGTCACAGTAGTTTTTGCCAGGACTTGAAGGAGGCCGCTGTGTTTTTTTAATACCTCATACTCTTGAGGTGCCAGATCATTACTCTGCCACACAGAGGTGTCCAGGGAGAAGCCCGTGGGCGAGCCAAGCATGCGTAACCTATCTAGTCAGAACAATTCCTTTAGGCCCACAGCCTTTGAAGGCTGTTATGTCTTAACGACTGATTTAAAATTTCAATACTACTACCCCCCTCAGTATATTGGCACCAATGAACGAAATGCCCGTTTTTTTTTTTTTAAACTGACTTTTGGGCACATTTTACGTCACAGAAGAACAAAAATTCACCTGGGCTGAACCAAAACCTTCAAACAAACACTGAACACATCTGTTCTGAGCTGATCCAAATCAGCTCGCTTGGGCCCATGGGCCAAAACTGCTAACTGCACTGAACACTTGGGAGACGAAAGCAAAGGCACTCAATGGAACTTTCAGGAAGTCAAAAGGACAATATATTTACAATTTATTTACCACTGGTACCAGTGGAGTATTAGTTTCAAAAACCTTGAATCAATTTTCCAAAGCAGAGCAGGAATATCTACGTCTACAGAGCCTGAGGTCTCCCCGTTCTCATACCTACAGTAGAGGACGCAGGAGAGCTCTTTGGACCATCGTTGAGAAGTCCTCAGTATGACTCTTCGCTAGCTAACAATAAGAGACGAACTCAGGGGCGATTCCAACTGCAGACACCACAAACAGGCCTGTGTGTGCGCTCTGAGAAGTGCATCCTTGACACCCTCTGTCTCACACCTGAACTCCTCAGGAGACCTTTCCAAATGAAGCTACAAAACAGTGCATCTGACAAACTAACAACCACGTTCCACGTGCTAATGACTCGTGGTCAGCTGCCAAGCCATCCACTACCAGCAACATCGATTTATTTTCATATTTAGTAACTCCGATCAGTCAGTGAAGCAACCGATGCATACGCCCCAGCATTTCAGAGCGTGGGTGTGTATCCTAGTTCCATAAAGAGAGACCTACTTCTACAAAGAAACTTTCATCTTGAACAAGTAAGCGATAAAATAGGATGTGAGATAAACTAATTCATTTAGAAACAAAAAACTATTTCCAGGCTAATTTCAATATCGTTTTTTTCAGCATCAGTTGACTCTTCCCGATGTTTGAAGGTGTGAAGGCTGCACATCACCTGCTACTGCATCTTTAAAGTGAGCGATTTGCCTCGACGCAGAGGAGACGACGTATTTCACACTCGACGTGCGAGTCGTTTACTGCCCGTAAGCTGGAGGCGTTAAGGTGACAGGAGAAAGTGTGATGTAGATGCTATCAGGGTCCAGTGTCTGGACCTAAGCCTCCCTCTGACATCATCTGAGGCTGGCCCTGCAAGTCCATCCCATCGTCTCCGTGGTCTCCTCTTCGGTGAGGAGAGAAATGACCATGTGGTCAAAATGATGGCAGTGCAGACAGCCAAGGGATACCTGACTTAAACTTCAACAATCTTTCAGTCTCACGAAGTACGTGATTTGGTATTCACAGAACGAGGTTTTAGCTCCACTGAAATCAGCTGCATTTTGAAAACAGTCAATAAAAATATCCCTGACCAGGATACACAGCTGGAACATGGATAGATAAACACTACATATTTCAGTAAAGTTGCCAGATTCCTCTTATAAAAAAAGGAAAGAGGAGCACAAAAATGTTAATTTTACTGCTTATGGAAATGAAATAAACTCCCTCTGGTGCAACGGTAAATGGGGCAAAAAGAGGATGGAGCCACCTTGGTTAGGATCTCTTTACACATGTGCCCTTCCCAGATTCCGTCCCCAGTGCGACAATGTCGACCACGTCAATGTCCCTTGCAGGAGGTGCAGGATCCCTGCTCTCCTGATGCCCATTTTCACTTCTGTCAATCGCTGCATCTTGGGACCTAAAAAACGGCCGTTTTCACCAGGCTTCTTATACGCTACGGCAAGACTGCAAACGCTCAGACCGGGGTATCCGGCAAATGCTGAATTCCAAGAGTCAGCTGATCCAGGGATGTGGGGCCCGATGGGGGCTCTGCAGGTGTTACCAGTCCATGTCTGAAGGCCCCTAACTTGGAGCGGGTAGCAAGGTGGGGCCAGCCCATCTGCCCTTCTGTCTCGACAGTGCTCACCTTATTCCCAGCCCCAGATGCTCGTATTAACACCAGCCTGTTCTTCTTCTTAAAGGGGCTCCTCAGTTCATGGCATTTTTCGTAGTTCTCCAGTGCCAGCTTTTCCAGGCATTTCTGTAGGTCCTGCGCCAAAGAGAAATGCTTGTTTGTTTGTGGGGCCAAACGACCCAGTCAGGTAGCCCGTGTGCTTACTGTGCTCGGCTCCAGCATTTCGACTTGGTTTTATGACAGCTGCATGAGTTTTTAATAAGGTCATGCCTCCCTTCAACAGGAAGGTGAACTGACTTTTACTGAGTTACACAGGAACAGGTTAAATTTCAGTATGTAACCTGAAAAGGTTTACACAGTAGCTGGTTGTATTTTATGGAACCGGGTAACTCAAAGCCAGGTTGTGCATTAATGGCTGTGTAATTCATCATGTGTTACAGCGTCATGCTTCGTTTTTGCTCTATAAATGGTTTATGCAGGTTTCATTTTACCGTGTTCCATGAAGGAGGACTTACAAAGTAACAGGTTTGCCTTCGTCATGCGACCGGCCCGATTCTCAAACCTCAGGCCGCATCTCGCCTCAGGAGTCACGACATGTAAAATAACACGTCTCCAAACTAACACTGGCTCTCACAGGGGACACGCACCACAAAAAACTCACAAATGGGACAAAGTTTCCAAAAGCAGACCCCCTGAAGTGAGAAGCTTCATGATGTCACAGCTTCAGGATGAGTGGAACTGTGTTAATATGTGAATGTTGTGATATCCCGGCTGTATTTCTTGGAGAATGGCAACGACGTTAGATTTTTAATTAGCTTTAATTCCATCAGTCCAAGTGTCCATATTCATTCTTTCTTTACCAGTTAAACACCGACGGCTCACTTCTTCACGGGCCGCATAGCGTAAACGCCATTCACACGTCTGCCTTTACCTCATTCTCGTATATCGCCATCTCAGACCGCCGCAGCAGGACGTAGCGGTCTTTGTAGGCCCCGAGGAACCTTCCGGAGCATTTCTTCAGCCAGCCAGCCTTCCCAGGAGTCTTGGCTTCAGTGGGACCACCCTCGTTCTGTTTCAGACCCTGCAGTTTAAGACAGCATAACAAAAGGACGAGATGTCAAGTGTCTGATTAACAACCCCCCCCATCCCCAATAACACCCAAATTGGCAAAGCTGTAGTCGTTTAGATCCAAAGCAGGGCCTGGAAGGCTTGGGCTCGGACAGTATGGCTCAAAGAAATAATCCACAGGCACCGTCCCCCAGCTTCCTCTAGTCTTCCTCTGCTGATCGTCCATCTCACTGTCATCTTCTCTTATCACCTCCGAGAAGCCAACACGTAACTCACGGCTACTGCAGACGTCACATTCAACTCTTTACAAGAGAAGAGAGTTACGGGTAGCAAAATGGAAAGGCAGTTTTGGGGTCGTCGTGGGCCAGTGACAGGTGATCCAGCCCCAGCCAGTATTATGCTGACAAGCAAGTCACTGTTTATATACAGCAGGACCCAAATAGACAGTGCTGAGCTGTTCAGTGACACTTTTGTCCAAAGCAATGTTCAGGTGACAAAAACTTGGAGTCAGAGGGCAGGATCAGACAGCATCTCTGGAGCAGTTAGTGCTAAGGGCCTTACTAGAGGCTCAGTAGTCATATGATTACTCTGCCAGGCACAGGATTCAAACCCACAACCTTCTGGGCACAAGTTCAGATTCCTAACCCATTAAGCGTCTCACTTCTCAATCCATTTCTTCTGACTATTCACTGGGTGACATTGTCTTTGGTTCTGTAAAATCCTTATGGAAACTGACCCAAACCACACCGCATGACCTCAGTTTTAACACCCTTTATAACCGCTAAACCAGGGTTATGGCAAACATCTTCACACCTTCAGATTAAGAACAGATGGTAATCCATCCAAACTGGTCTGTGGTGCTCTGAATTACTGGCATAAGCGACATAAAAACCTACAATACCATGTCCCTGACACAAAATACGCATTCATGAACGTGACTGCATCAAGCAAACAGAGCGTTTTAAAACTCTCCATGTACTTTGTGCAGTCCACCCATAGACAGTAGGTCCTTAAGCAACCGGAAAATGCGGTGACCTTTAACTAAACAATAGGAAGTCTGAGTTACTGCCAAACTTGGTATTGATCCACAGTAAAGAGTAATGTTCCCACACACAGTGAGTAGCACGTCCCTGAGTCTAAAAACAAAAGCTAGACTTCATTGTCATTCACTAGTTTCAGTTCCTTTTTTTCAATACTGGTGTAAACGGTCTCAAAAGCAAGGTAAATCTGAATTAACCTAAGGACAGCGGAGAACTACCAGTAAACCTTCAATTAAATGCAACCTGCCCACCTCTTCGAGACATCCCTCAGTGGCTCCCATAGGATGATCGGTAACAAGGCTTCCTGAATGTGACGTGGTAACTGTCCTGCCCGTAACTGATCATATGGCCGACTTCCACATCATCTGACATGTGATGAGCTGAAATCCTTTGAAAGTGGGGCAAAATACACCCCAGCGCCCTTCACCAGCCATGGGTTCGTGGACAAAGCTTGGCATACACAGCTCAGCTTTTGTTTTCTCCATACTGTCACCATAGCCACTGATGCACCAGCTACAGGCAGCCCATTCAGACCCAGAATGGGCAGGGACAGCAAGGCAGATCCGACGCGAGAAAAACAAGTCCAGAGCTGTGTGGGAGCCTGGAGCCCTAGCAGTTTGTAACTTTCACAAACGTACTTTTCAGCACAAGCAATAATAAACGTGCTCATCCTCCCCTCTTACAGTCTAAGGTGAACTCGGTACAGCGGTCCAGAATGAACCCTAATAAATGTACTTCCCCCACACGCCATCACCTCAGCAGAGCAGAGCACATCGTACAGGCAATAAGTAATGACCAAGAAGCGTGAAACATGACATCATATATATCACATCAGTGAATACATGACATCATTTATAACATCAGTGAATACATGACATCATTTATAACATCAGTGAATACATGACATCATGTATAACATCAGTGAATACATGACATCATTTATAACATCAGTGAATACATGACATCATGTATAACATCAGTGAATACA
>JAACJT020000007.1:4302923-4323461 GCA_009936485.2 Gymnarchus niloticus
TGACATCATTTATAGGCTGGGTCCCCATACGGAGCGGAGCGCGCAGTTTATGTTACACTTTATGGTGGCGATAGGCAACGAAGGAAAAGATGCGTTTGCTAAACGAGTTTAAACTGAATTCGCTTACATCCACAATAATATTACAGCCGTATCTTTCACGCAGATCCGTCCTTCCTTTACCCAAGCAAAGCGGACAGCGGTGTGTTGATTCAGGCAGCTCATCAGAGAATATACTCACATCTTCCATGATCAAACCTCAGGATCCCGCTAGGTCTCTCAGAAAAGACACTAAGGCGACTTTACGTGTCCCAGGGGGATGGCAGGCTGCTCCTGGAGTTCACCATACAGCCACGATGGAGAAAGGGGAACATCTGAAGTTTAAACGCCGTTCTCTTACTTCTGTCTCCCTTTTCCTCTTTTTGCTCATGGCTGCGAAACTGAATCTTTTTTTAAAGTTTGGTTTCCGGAGAGGTCGAGCCGTGGACGGCTGCAGCTGTGCGACACCAGCCAATCGATGGGGTCGATCGCACATCTGGCGATGCGGAGGACCGGGATGGACGCGGCAGTGCTACGATTTCAAACTATAATGAAACCGTGGGAAGTCATCTGTAGGATCTGAGCCATACACAGTGTATACAGTACATAAATACACTCTTGTTATACTCCAGACAAAAGATGTTATGAGCTTAATAAAAAGGGAAATGTGGATTACGGTGGATTATTCCATTAAATTACTTATTATTCCATTAATTATTCCATTAATTACTCAGATCAGGCCGAGGGAATTCCATCAGACACGTGGACTCGCTTTGAAGTGTCTTTTTTCCATCTGAGGATGTGATTTGAACCTGAGTGTAATTCACACATGACTGTAATTAATATATAATACCATATCATATCATTTGTGTTTACAGCGCTATGCGCTGTACGGCATACACGCGATTAAGAAACAGGGCTTCACTTCTGCTTATTTGACATTTTTTATTAATGATGTATTTTAGGAAGGAATAAATTGACCTAACTACTTCATATGTCAAAGACCATCGACTGTAAAATCATACATCACAAGAATGATGTATTATTTATTGAATTATATATTTATTTTCAGACTATTTCAATACAATTTGCACAGGCAGCTATTAAGAAGGCATTTATCAAGTGAAAAAAGTTTAATATTCAATTTCCCTGACTAACGATCGCTGTATGTGGTAATATAAGATAATTGGCGGCTTTTGATTTTTCATTAGTGAGACCTGAAAAAGCGGTGATGATGGATGGATGGATGGATGGATGGATGGATGGATGGATGGATGGCGACTGAGATTTACTTTGTGGAATAACTAATGACAGAGGACCGTTTCCAAGGGTTGAGAAACTTGAGAGAGAAGAGAAGCTGAACTGATCTGAGAGTTGAAGTTGCTTGAACCGAAATCGTACACTAACCGTATATAAAAATACAAATGAATGTGGTGTTCGGTTGATTAGAAACTTCGTGCATCCGTTCTTTTTTAAAATGTACAAATCACCTCTCAACACATCAAATCTGACGTTAAAGAAGGAGCTGTCAGTGTGAGATGACCACCTCCGAGGCCGGACATGAAGGTTTCCATCTCTTTCCATGATGAGGTTTCGTGTGAAATACTGTGGCCGTCACACGCAGTATTTTTAATTAAAAGGTAGTAAAACCAGGTGAACTCACTGCCACCCTGAACCTCGTAAGTATCTGGATGGAAAATAAAAACAGAAAAATGCCTACCCAATACTTCATACAAAAAATACAGATTATATGAATACACTAGACATTGCAGACAGGCAGTATCTCCACAATGGGCTCTGCTCTATATATAGGCCTACCCGTTTGTAGAAGGAATTCTGCGCACTAGTCTGGACGGCTCAGTGACTACACATGCAAACAGCCCGTGAGGCTGTGATTGGTCTGTATAATAAATTTCAGTGCATAAATAAAGATGGCACAGTAGACTAAAGGCCCTGAATTATACATGGCCACTGCCTCGTAGATGAGTTTGATGTGTCTCTGTATGCAAACCTTGTGAAAGTACGATTCAGGACTGACACCAAACACAGACACAGACACACACACACACAAATTGTATTTTTAACGTCGTGGGCACCATTCCTTCAACTATACAGGTCTACTATGACCATGCTAACCCTTACCCAGCCATAACCTTAACCATAAGGAACCCAACAAAATACAAGATTTTTGGCTCTTCTTCTTTTTTAAATTGTACTCACATTGTGGAGATGTTTATGATCACATTGTGGGGACACTATAAATGTCCCACAAGGTAAAAAGTAAAAGATTTTCATTCCTCCAAGGGACCTTATGCCCCCACAATGTGATCATAAACATCTCCACACACACACACACACACACACACACAGTAAGGGATGTAGCTCTAGTTTGGATGGCTTATGAAAGTGTTATGAATACCTTATTGGACCTATCTATGAGTCGATCTATGAGTTAACCCAAACAACTCACTGCGGGTTTATTTTCTTTGATCTATGGGGCCCACAATTGGTGGGGCCCCTTAGAATATATGGCACACAGTAAATTGTAAATATTTTAAAAACACCTATACATTTTTGGGCCCAGAACGATATTCTTTTAGGGTGCTCAGAATCCATAGCTATGGCCCTCCCCATGACGTGAAAAATTCTTTCCCCTTCGGGATGTGTCAGAAGGTCTGAAGAGCAGCGGTATGGCGCCACCTATAGATGCTGGCTTCTGTTCTCTGGTTGGCTGTCATCCCGCTAACTGTGGTCGTTGGCCTGCGGATCCAATTTGGGGCCCCAGGATATTAGCGACATGCGGTTCTTCATTCAGGAAATCATTATGCAAATTAAGCAAAGCGCTTCTCCTAAAATAAGATAATTACATCTCCACACTCGTATGTCATACATTACGCCTGACAAAGGCCCATGTTAAAAAAACACTGCATACTGTTTTCAGGTATATTCCTTTATTTTAACATTACGCTGGAACTTATGAGATATTTTTACCATTTCTTCATCTTCACTGGAACAACTGAGACCACAAAGCCTGCTCAAAAGTAATACAGCAAATCCCTCCTGGGATTTCAAACAGCTGCCCATACAGGTTACAAATTCATGTCCTTAACCATCGATGTCTGGTGCTCTTTACGAAAAGTGAAATGAATACCTTTATAAATGAGAAAGGCGTATCAAGACATATGTTCCTCATCACACTTTGAATACATACCAACCAGCCCCCCCAGGGTATAACATCAAAACAGGGAATGAGATGAAATAGGTGGCTTCTTGGAATCCCTAAGGAATTGCCTATATAAAGTATCACTGACTGAGCTGTAAGATGTGTAAATTAAAAGTCTACCACTTCAAAACACAGTGTCTCAACTGGGACTTCATTTGCGTTGTTTCATTTTTAAATTTCAGAATAGCAAACTTGCATGAACCTCCTATCTGCTGTCCTCTGAGATGAGACTCGCCGCGATCAATTAACTGCCGACTGCTCCAACTGCGTTCAGGCACACGTCAAAGTCTCTGGATGGGATGAGAAGAGAACAACCAGGCAAAAGGTTTTTGCCACCCCTGAGGGAGCAATCTTCACTGACATACATGTGCACCAGTATCAAAAGACTGTCTGTTGTGGAGAACACTGACCGGACAAATTACTGCCGGTAGTGAGAAATCGCAGAGCAGTCTTGATCCGGCATAGCTGAGGCTTTGTCAACGAGTTTGCCGCTGGACGGAAATTCATACGATCGGGTTTTATGTGCTCTAGACCTCCGGCCGAAAGGGAGGCTAGAAATCCTGGGTCTCCTACACCCAGACTGCTGCCATAGTCCGTGAACTCTCACCCCGGCGTCCCTGGGTACGACTCTCATGGTTACTGCTGTGATAAAGGAAGGAAGACATTCACCGCTGAGGGCCTTGTCCTGTTCATCAGCTTTCATAACAGGCTATGAAACAAAAGAGAAAACTGACTCTGAGATGTTAACGCGTATAGACAAAGAAATGAAACTATATAGCCTATGTTATTAGTGATTTTTACACAATATACTATAACCATCAAACGCTATAAAGGAGCAGTTACCACAGGAACACAAGTATATATGATTCTGTGGTATAACTTTGATGTTTAAATACAGGCCTACGGCAAATAAATTGGCTTGGACGTTTCGAATGCGGAAATTTAAAAGCCCTTAGGTATCGTCATTATTAAAGCGGCTTGCTTTGCTGATCATTCACTTTGAAGGAAGTCGTTTTTGGCATAAACAGGCATATGATTGACTTTTCCTAGTTTAACGCTAAATAAACTGTAGGCTCATTCATAATTGGAGACTGATGACCAATGCAATTATTCTTCTTGCATTGCTGAATTTCAGCATGTTGTCAAGAAAGGTTTTATTAAAACCTATATTGAGAAGAAAGGTTCCCCATCAAAACAAAATGTACAGACAGTGATTTCAGAAAGGCTGATTATTCAATGTTCATAATTCAACAATACTGATACATTTTGTGGATTGCCGCAATTAAACATGAGGTGTATTCTCTGCTGATTGCTTCCATAAAATCATAACTCATGTCCCTTCCAACGCGATACGTCGGCCGCACGTTTAATATTTCTTGTGTAAAAACAGGCCAATAAGTATATTTTTGCTATTCAGAGGTCACACTGTAGAGCGAATGCCAGATTTGGCCAAATATTTAACCCAGCAAACAGGGAACGTTACAGGAACGTTATAGGAACATTAAGAAGGTAACGAGAACGTTATTGGACGTTGTGGGAACGTTCCTTGTTTGCTGGGTAAATCCTAGTAAAATATGAAATGGGGTATTATGTGAGGATTTTTTTTACTTTGCTTTTATGACACAGTAATCAGTGTACGCTGTGTATTCGTGAGTTATATTGTGCTATATACACAGTATGTATGCTCCAAAAGCGGCATGTCAATAAAACCATCCAACGATGCTTCTTCTTCCTCTTCCATCTCTGTTTTTATCTCGTTGTTGTAACATCTCCAATATAATTACACCAATCACTCAATACAGTTGAATCCCCCGCTTCCCCAGATCTACAGCTGTAATTAAATCAATAAGACGACTTGGTAAAGCTCATTACACATCAGGCAAAAAGCCGAAAACTGCGTGCACCTAAACACTTCATCAGATATCGGCGCCTTTTCAATCACGACTCACAGCAAACGTTTTTAAGCAAAATACATCCAACGCTGAAAAGTCATGAGCCAAAAAAACCAGGTGCTGATGTGTAGATTCATAAATACATTGTGAACTGTTCGAATATTATATAAGGAACAGAAAACAGGCACTCGGGAAAAAGCCTATTGAAATAACGTGTACAGAAACCTGCATCTTTACTGGCAGCTTAGAATCTGTACCAATCTTCTACCTTGGAACGTTCTCTTGCTATTCATTACAGCAATAAACGACTTTAAAATATATCTCAAAATGTAAAATCTCAAACGTGGCCGATGTAAAGATATGGCCAGTCTAATATTTAAGCAAAACATGCTAAGGGTGGCAAGGATAGGAAACCAGTTTAGTTGAGTAACATTGTTCAACCCTCAATAATGATCTGACAGTCACGGAGAAGAGTTTATTTATAGAAAATTCTCTTTAGTCCTTGTATGCTGCACAGTCTGAAGAGGTAATATTTGTAAAATAAGCATATTTAAAGTCAACAGAGGAACATCACTGAAAATGGGTACAGTTATCTAGAATTTAAGATTGTCTAACCTACAATTTCCCAGTCAAATTGCTCAATGAATGCAAAATGCAAATGAATTTGCTCAAAAACGTGTATGCGTCATAGGAAATAAAACATGCTTAAAGAATATTTCAAAAGATGATAACTAAGGACAGACATGAAAAGTATAGGCTTGCTTAATCTCAAAACAACTCTTTGACAAGATCTTGCTCTCCAAATACAGGTAAGAGCAAGTTTCGGGTTCAGAGAGCAGGGTCAGCCCTGTAGCAGTTGCGGTTAAGGGCTTTGCTCAAAGGTCTAATGGTGTCAGTTGTGGGATTCAAACCCGTGATCTTCCACGCATGGACACAGTCTTTACCTTCAGCACTACACACTGTCCTAATATATGCAAAGTGAATCGACTTTCTTTCTGCAAAATCGTTCATTTTCAAACGGTTAAAGTGAGTATCAAAACCCACGCACAGAGTTTAGTTTGCACTGAACTAAACTGCAGAGTTCGCAACTCCGGATTCAGACTTAAAGTAGGACTTATGTCACATCTTGAGATACCTTGAATCGCAGATTTAATTAATCTAAAAAGTGGTAATTGGATGACAATGATCATTTTTTGTAACCCGAGGCAATCACTGTATAGTCTCCAAAACGGGTTTATAATAATAATAATAATAATAATAATGAAACATTAGTAGGCAATTTCTCCATTGGCCGATTTTAACACTACTCCCAGCAGATGGCGCTATGTCACAAAGCAATTTATCCTTTAGATGTAGTCATGAAATGTGTGTAAACAGGTTATAACATAAACATCTTTATATACTCTTTATGAATTCTATCTATCTATTTCTATGTAGCGCCAATGGGGCCTAAGGGAAACGGTATTTCATTGCACTATATACCGTACATGTATATGGATGTAGTGACAATAAAGATCTCTTGACTTGTCTCGAATTGATGTAATCTTGAAAAAGATTAAATCAGGTAACATCCACCTTATAAGTATAAACCCTATAAAATAACTTGATCTTTGGTTTCTTCTCTAAAAGAGAGGCATGGCAAATAGTTCTGAGCAGATTTTGTGTTGACTGTTAGACCCTAGGGTGGAAAAGCATTATTTTTTCCACTGGGAGATCGATGGTCTATTGAACGTGACAGTCAGGGCAGTTTCGGTTAGTAAAATGCTAGCTGACTATATAGGCCTACATTTTAACACTATGAAATTAAATTTTGATACCAGCCTCGTTATCTAAAAAACGGCACATAACAGGCGACACATAATATGACAATTTCCCTCACTGAATGGATCCAGCGTAGGAGTTGGAAGCAGCCGTGAAAAAGCAAAATCCAGGTTAATGTGGTTCCCTCCATCCCCATCCTACATGCACGTCATCCAGAAGCTCAGCTGGTACTGCAGTCCTTTAAGCAGCCATAATAGGAACAAAATTATAACAACTGAAAGCTGAGCTGATTCGTCTTTTCGGGAGCCTGTTTGGAATTAGGTGACGCTGATGCATGCAGAGTTTTGTTTCTGAATTACATCCATACACTTGGAATGAGTCCTCACCCTCCAAGATAATCAGCCACACACACACATACACACACACACACACACACACACACACACGCTATATTGCAAGCACATGGAGCTTTGGCCTGTGGATTGCTGATGGTCTCCTTGGTACACCGTGTGGTATATGAGCAGGCCAAGGCCCGAAGTGGCGAATGTGGACCAAAAGATCCTGTGGCTTTGGTGAGGGCTGGGGGGAGCTACACACTGAGTGTGCTTGTTTCATCCACCACTGTCGCGCCCCTCCCGTCCTAGAAATCCAGAATTTCCCACCCGCTCTCCGAGGAGGCAGGGAAATGAAACCAGCACTCCTAAATGAAAGAACCAGCCCTCCTTTTCACATTGCACTAAATCCATCTTAGTCACCTTAAAACCCATATCAAGCAGCCCCCCGTCTTTTATCTATCCCACGTATTCAACATCTCAAACCTGGAGATGCTCCTTTTACTCCTCACTGACGCTGTTCCTGGAGGACAGAGTCATGCTTCTTTCCTCCGCCGACAATGGCAGCCATTCATAAAACATGACACTGAGCGGATGCCAATTAGCTCAGATTAACACAAATTACGCTATTAAAAATGCGCAGTCGCAAACGAGCATGAAAACAATATCTAATCGAAACCAGAAACACAGCACAGATAGTAGGCATGAGATTTAGTCTATTTTCATATTTTCAATTTCATTTGTGTCATGTGCATGCTTACACATGATTGCACACACATACTTAAACACAAACGCGCACATGTATAAAGATGTTGCGAGACGTTATCGCGTTCATTACAATATACACACACTCAAAGAGAAATTGGTCTTCATATATCAACCAGTATGTGCCATGGGTTTGACTGGCATCCCGTCCAGGGTGGACCCCAGCCTTGTGCCCAGTGCTGCCTGGAATAGGCTCCAGGCTCCCATCCGACACTGACCGGGATAAGCGGTTGGAAGATGGATGGATGTTTACTGCAATTGTTTATTGTCCTTCCAAAGATAAGTTAATTTGCGCCACGAATAGTGCCATCTCGTGTTGATGGTGGGCATTACAACAATCATTCCATTAAGCGCGACCAAAGGAAAGGCGGCACGGGCTGGCACCGAGAGCAAAGGTTCAGGAAATCCCATTTGAAGCAGTACGGCGAAGGAGAATTTAAGCAATTCTTCACTTTTCCTAAGATTCCCAGGAATAGCTAGTAAATATGGTAGGACAGCCTTGCTCAATGGACAAACATCCCTGAAAACGAGATTTTTCAGAAGTTCAAACGCCGTGGTCTCCTGCGCTCTGGAGTAAACGCCGGTCCCCCTCCCAATATTTCAGTAAGCGATTTTTGTCCCTCCCAATAATAAAAATAAAAAGTGGATTGCGAAGTACTTGTGTTCCCCCCGACGCTGAACTCTCCCCAGTTCCCTTATCTTATATGCACATGTTCTTTTTTACCACAAAGGGATGATAAGGGCACTAAGGAAGTGTCCAGACTCTACAGAGCCATAGCCCATAATTTAAGAATACCGACATGGCACGAGCACCGCTACGGCGTTCCGCACTTGCGCGCGACCGGGGAGCGCGCGGTGAGGCGTGCGTGCGTGCGGGCGCGCGCCTCCGCTCGGTGCCGGTCTCTTCCACGCTCGGATCCTCCAGCAGCCTGACGCCAGCTGCGGTTTTACGTGCTGCTTTCTGCTGCTATAGGCTGGCCAAGTGTGAGCCTTGCCATTGGTCGCCGTGGTGACATATAGTGGAGCGCTAACGCGGCGCCTCTACACACTTCAACTTTTCCCCCCTTATAGCTCATATGTATTTTTTAATGTAGGCATTTCATTAAGACAATGTACATATAGCGGGAAAGAGAAATTAAAAAAAGGACATCATGCTACCAGCATAATGTTTCTTACAGTCCTAAAATACACATCTTTTTATTTTTAAATCTATGTATTTTTCTATTAGAGGTACATTTTCTTTAAGGGTTCATATTGGACCATATAGAGTCGAAATGCGTTTGTCTACCGTCTTTTTATTTTTAACTTCTGTTCTCCGCCAGACTTTATGCTCTCGAAACGTGTATACAAACCACTGGGCTGTGAGAATGTCGGGGGGAGACGAAGAAGCCGATAAAGTGGCTTTGAAATATGGCTTTAATAATCTGGGCCAGGTAAGACTCTCTTCTTTCTGCTGTCGGATGCTTTGCCGATGCCGCTTCAGGTCTTCTGAATTTGGGCACCGTTTCTTCGGAGGATTCACTGCGTGTCTGCCTGGCGTCTTGGTGCCGCTCTTAATGCACGTTTTAAATTTAAATTCGTGTCAGACGCAGAAACTTTACCTTGCACAGGTCAGTCGAAAAAAATGTGAAACTCTTCCCTTTAAAATTAATCTTCCGCATAAATACGCACGAAACTCTCATCTTGAGTTCAGTCTCAGTTGACGGCATTATTATTATTATTTTGTCACCTTCCTGTCAACTTGTTAAAATTCCCGGTTTATTCATGATTTCGGCCTTTTTGCGGCAGTTTAAATCTATGCACATCTTCCCTCAGCGAGATGCTAGCGGCTCAGTTTAAATTAACCAATTAACATAAGCAAGTGAAGATTTTTGAAAAGATACGGCTGACATTAGCGTCTTTTAGGTCACCTTAACACATTCGGAATGGTGCTGATTATTCTCCGACTTTCAGCGTCGCTCCACGTTTCGTTTAATTGAATGACCGCTGAAACGTTGATTGCGATTAACGATCGAGCGACGCGAGCTAACTGCTTAACGGTCTTAACCGACGACATAGTTACAATGTCTCATTCGGCTGAATGTTGCATTCACTGGATTCTGTTGATGTAATTCAGACACAGACCGACACGTGTTGGTGTAACATCTTTGAAACATTTTGTTTTCCGTCAGTCATCGACTGGAAATGGGATTAAAATGGGGGGGAAAAGAATGAAAATGAATGTCAGGCCGGTGTCCGCTGGTACCTGCTAACACGCTCAGCGTTAACCCCCGTTGTTGCTAGACGTGTGCGATTCGTTTTCGCTTCTTTGTGGTGGATTGTGTGTCAAAATGTTCTCCTCTGGGCTAATTAGACCTTTCTTGCTATTCATTACGAAGGTCACGGCCGTCTAGGTTTTCCAGTTTTCAAAAATCTCTGATTTGGCTGTCGTCCATAGTTGCGTGATTACTAACGCTCCGTGCTATTCGCGCCATTTTTGACCTGTCCTTAAGTAAACTTTTCAAACTCACGACGGTCAAGTCCATGTTAAGGCTGCGGTTCCGGTAAGAGACTGGCTTCACAGCTCGCTGCCCCTCAGCATGCCCACTGGGGCCACAGCCTGGCTTACCTTGCCCGGTCCTTCCTGCCCTCTGCTCTCCCATGGCACACTGGCACCGATGTGCCCTTGCTGCTGTGGCGCTCTGAAAGGAACTTGGGCACTCTTGGACCTTGATCATGGGTGAACAAACTCCACCTCCCCTCAACCACGCCTGGGCAAGGCGTGAGAAGGGCAATGCTCATAGCGATTGGGCGTCGGTGTCTTTCTGGGTGAAGGTAGAAGAGGGTGTACTGTGTCTGCTGGGGGGGTGTTATTTCTCTAAGAATAGAAGTGCTCAGTGTCCCACACCTTCTGCCGTGTGAGAGGCGCGCCATGGGGTCGTGGTAAAGCTGGTACACCTGGTGAACAAGGAGTAAGGGAATAGACCTGGAGCACGAAGGAGCTTTGCCGGGGCTGACTGGTCCTCTTCGGTCAAAGATGGAGCCGAGGGGCTGGGGACTCTAGTGCCATGCTGGAATAAGCCTGGCTTTTAATTTTAGAGCACCGGAGAAGACCCATAGGCTTCTTGCCTTGGGGCTGAGTTAGGGGGAGATGGTCTGGCCTCTTGGTTGATGTACTGTGGCTACACAGCCCATGGACATTCTAAAAAATCTTTACCATTGCATATGCTACCAGGCTGCAGCTTAGAAAATGATAAATTTCACGATAAAAATTATGGAATTAGATTTTTTTTTTTTTTGTATAAAACGGGGTGGCGGATACCAAGTGAAACTAGCAGATGGGTTTCTTCCAAGCTGTGAAAAGGCTGACTCCGGTGTAAAACCCGTGTGGGGGGTCTTTGGTGGGCTGTCTTCGGCAACACTATCCTTGTAACCAACCGCCCCCCCCCCCCCCCAAAGCTGAATGAGCCACAGGAGGTGTCATTTTCTCCTGTGCCTTCGGGACTCTGAAGTTATAAACGAGTATAATGGCTTCGTATGATGAAAGCCGGGGGAAAAAAAATAAAAAGCAAAAACAAATATACTGTCGCAGATACGCTGGAGGAAATTACAGTAAGAACAATGTTCATATCTGTAACTCCCCCAACAGTCTCTCCTAGGACTCTATTGTTGAAGACGACAGGACATTTATCAAGGTTTATAGGCGTAATTTATTTGTTTGGAAAAGCTATTGCTTCTACGGAGAATTTGAGGATCTAAAAAAGTCAATCATCACAAAGTCTAGCACTATCTGAAAAAGACAAGCGTATGTAAGGCATTGAAGATGACAGTGATGAAGAATGATAGTGTGATTGAGAATGCAGTCTTGTTCAGCTCTTTGTCATGTACAGTTGACTGTATTGAGAAAGGTTTCAGATGTCTGGGAGAAGCCATGGCTAAACTGACTTTCAAAGCTTAATGGAATCTGTTTTTGGTGTGGAAAGATGTAGAGTTTGGTTTCTCGCATCTTTATTCCTGTTATTTCCCAAAACATTGCAATTTGAAGTAACTGTGAAGCGTAAATACTCTGGCACTCGACTCTGCAATTTCGACGCTATGCTTCACAGTTCGAAAAGGAAGCAAATTCAGGACATGTCTGGGATGGGATGGGGTGGGATTTTGTGGGATGGGGTGCAGTGCATTGATGATGGTGGGTTTGGACAATTGGTACTTTTCTGGGATTGCTTTACCGAAATCTGTCTCTAGACCAGATACAGCCTCTCTGACCGTGAACTGTGTTGGTCCATTGATGGTGACGGATCTGGAAGTCAGGATTTTTGAGCAGCTCAGTCTAGTCTAATGGACAGCCAAATTTTAATTAAATGATAAAAAAGGTTAGTAACATGAGCTCCTGGTGGACGAAGTGAAAGAGGTAAGAGATGGTGTAGCATGGTTCCCGGTACCTCGCACACCTAAAGCTAGTTTGCGTTCTTGCCTGCTTGTCACCACACGTGCTTTCAGCTGGAGTAAAACAACAGCCTGGGGGTGGGGAGACGAGGGTGGACCTAACACTGAAAGAATGAATTGTAGAAGAGTTCATTAGCTCTGACTCCATGCATCATTGGCAAGTTCTGGCTGTTTTTTCCAGTATTTATACAAAGTAAAAAATATGTGGGTCACTGTATGCAGTTTGCATTCTTGTTTAGATTGGAAGTCTGGAAGACCATTACCATTTCCACCACGGCAAGGTCGTCCGACGGTCAGCTTTCTCTACCCGGGGAACTCACAGCTTCATCCGCATGGATCCCAAGGTCCGAGCCTGATTTCTTACCTCCTGGCTGCTTGCATTCTTTTTTCTGTCGGTTATTTTGCGTAATTTACGAAACTGAGTCAAGTTTGTCTGTGGACCACTCACAGGATGCAATGAAGCAGGTTATAAGCCCAAAAAGATCCAAAAATATTAACAATATTTGGGAATAACATTCCCAAAATGTTCTCCTCTTTAAATAAAGCTTACATATTTTAGAAGACAAATTACAAAATGAACTGAGTGTAAACAGAATCAGTACTATGTTTCTCAATTGACTGATGGTCAGTTTTTAATTTGTTTACTTAGTACTCTCTGCCAGCATTAATCTCCCCCCCCAGTCAGTGCAACCGCGTTTACTGGAGAGTGTAACTGAGGCACCCATTTAAGTGTAGTTTCAGGAAAAAGTCAGGTGGCTTCCTGGGCCGGGAACACAGACCCCTGCCTGCGATCATGTGCTTCAGATGGCTGGGATCTGGAAGAAATAAAACCAAGGAACTGGGCGTCTTAGAGGTCTGGTGTTCAACTGTACGCCCACGTCCCAGCTGAGGACGCTCTGGGGGGGAGGGGCAGATGCTCAATAAGCTTGTTTTATTGGTGCGGTTGTGGCATTGTTTGGTTCTCTGCCATCCGTAATCTTAGCGATGACCCGCCAGGCCGGCTTTGAGTCCGTTCGTTTTCCGGACCACGCCAAGTGTTGCTGTCTGATGGCAGCTGTGAAGATTTAAAAGCTACGGTCCCAGTTTTATGTCCGCCTGCCTTTGGCTATTGCGTTAAGAGAAGCCAAATGCGGGCTTGTTTTAGATCTGAGAGGAAAAAAGTTAGCAGGAAACGGCATTTAAAAAGCTAATGGGAAAGAAATTAGCAATCAATTACGGACACCCTCAGACCGGGTCTAGATACCACCAGTGAGACTGGGGGTGCTCATAAGCAGATCTTATCAGAGAAGGTTTAACAGTTCCAGTCTTTTTTTTTTTTTTTTTGCTTATGGTTTTTTCTCTTCTGGGACTGTTTTATCCGATCCAGTGCTTGGGTAAATTTTTGGATTAGGAGAGTGAAATCTCCTCTTATTTACAGTGCTGTGATAAATCTTTGTAACGACCTTATATCAAATGCACCTAATGGCTCAAGGGGGATAGGGGCACCATTCCATATATCAGACGCTGGTTTTATCGCATGTTTCTTGCAGTTTAATTCGACACCTTCTCAGAGACGAGGTTTGTCCTCCGGTGTGCGATGGACATGAATGCGCCTGGCCTTACATCATGTCTGGTGGGTGGCGCACTTGCCATTGACTGTGCATTCTGGAAACGAGAACGCCCGGAACGTTGTCAGACTCCAGGCAGCCACGTTTTCTGTGCATCACCGTGGGGAAAATCTTGTTTGCCACTTGGATGACTGAGCTTGAACATTTAACCATGGCCCCGGGGAAGGCTTGCGTACCGTGTGGTTGACCTGGGTCTTCAGGCTGCCTTCCAGTTCCGTGTGACGCCATGCCTGTGTTGTGCAACAAAACTTCAGGTCGACTGGATCCAGCAACAGGTGGTGAAATCCCGAGTGAAAAGGTACAACAGAAATGACCTCAACTTCATCCCCTTCAATGATCCCAAGTGGTCAAGCATGTGGTACATTGTGAGTAAAACCCTTCCTTTCTTGCTTACAAAATTAAAACTTGGCACATAACGTCATATATACCAACTGGCCTAAAGTCGTTCCTGATCTGAACAGTAATGCGTTGTTAGTTTCTATGAATCTCCTGAGCTACGGTCTGTCAGCATTTTAGAGTGAGGATGTTGGGAAGACCTGTACAGCATAAATAGGGTAGACAAGATGGTGCGCCATTACAATGGATGTTTCTTTGTAGACTATGGTTAGCAATCTCCATGTGTTTGTGAGATCAATGGGCTCGGGTTGTTTTTGCTGAAATTTCATCGGTAATCATCCCGAGTCCTGAGGAAAGCTGAGAAATTCCGCTGTCCTGACACGCCTCTTAGTCGCTCTTTCTGTTCAAAGATTAAATACGAGCCGTCGTTTTTGGCCTGCAGGCCAGATCTCCATGTGTGAGGTTAGTAGTTCAGCCTCCACGACCCTAAGCTCAAAAGCAAGTTTTCACAGATAGCGAAAGCAGTGTGTGTGTGTGTGTGTGTGTGTCTGTGTGTGTGAGCGTTTCCAATTCAAGCGGCATTTCTAAAAGGTGAAGAACATACGGTAAATATACACTCAGATGTTGGGTTCTACCGATATCGGTTGTGGATGAGTCTTTGTTTACAGAGAAAGCTTATTGAAGTGTGTTTTTGGTCAAAGATGTCTTTTGGTATGACAAAATTATGTTGGTATTGGAAAAATATGGATGGGTGAGATGTTTCATCCAAATGGATTTACATTTATTCAAACACTCCAAGTCATCCCAGGCTCCCACGTGAGGCTCAGGTTTCAGTCCAGATTCATGATGAGAGCAGTGTTTATGTTTGATATCCCGCATCAAGGAGGCAGGAGGGTTGGGTTGACTCGAGCTCCTCAGGACCCCCGTCGGTGTTGATGTTGGCCATCTCTCTCTCGCCATGGGGCAGCACTGCGGCGACGCGGCCGGCCGTTGCCGCTCAGAGATGAACATCTTGGCTGCCTGGCAGAGGGGTTATACAGGGAAGAATGTGGTGGTCACCATCTTGGATGACGGCATCGAGAAGAACCACCCTGACCTTGCGGAAAACTATGTGAGTTACCATTCGATATACCACCTGCCCCGAATCTCAGACCCCATAGAACCAGCTGTTATTAAACCAGACCTCTGAGCCTCCAACTATAGGGTGCAGCCTTGCCATAAATAAAACCCATTTACCTGTTTGACACTTTGTATTACAGCTTTAAATTATAGCTGTGGTTGGTTCCAATTTATGACTTGTTCCCTAATAGCACAGAAAATGAGATACGACTGAAAGGTGGTGAAAGCATATGACTGTTGCCCTCCTAGCCCCCCCTACCATGGGGTAAATACTGGCTTGTTTTGCCCCCCCCCCTTCCCAGGATCAGCTTGCTAGCTATGATGTCAACGGCAATGATCACGATCCAACTCCCCGCTACGATTTCAGCAACGAAAACAAGTAGGTGGCCCCTCCCTGGAACAGACCATCTTTCATCGTCCTTCGATTGCTAGGACTGCTAGAATGAGCCTTGTGATGCAATGCGGCTGATTCATATGTTTAATTATGTGTCCGGGTGACTTTTACATGCATTTGCCCAGGAGTTCCATTTTCTGAAGTGGGGTGTGATTCCTCTTAACGACCTCTCCTAGGGCCCTGTGTGTTTACTAATTAACACCATAGTGGGTGGAGCCTTTAATTCTAGCAGGAAAAATAAAATTTGCTGGAACGTTCTCCCTCATAAGGAACTAACACTTGCAGCTGTTATGTATTTGTATTTGATATAATTTATTTATCTGGCAGATTTATAGCAAGTTGCAAAATAGTGCTCATACAGATTTGGCCAATTTTATTTGAGTACCATTTTCTACCCGTTCCGCCACTGATTTGGACCAGAATTTAACCCCTTAACAACGGTTAATTGCCTTATCCTTTCATGTTATTATAAGTGTATTCTTTTTTTAAATGACAAACGAGGGGTTAATATCATCACCTTGCCACGTTTAATACCCATCCAGCTCGCTAGGCACTTTACACAGTATGGTGTTACAGGAAGCCCTGGGCATCGTGAGCAGTGAATAAAGGTGGGGGACACCCTGGAGGGTCAGTGAGCACAAACTCGCTCGCGAACGCACGAATGCACTATGGACTCCGGTCTCATTACTGCTTGTGATCGGGGCGGGATGAGAGTTGGTCGCCATGCCAATTAGGAAGATGGGATTTTGGGGGAGGACTTTTGTTGCTCGCAGGTTTGGCAGGTGACTGGAGGGAGCGCTGCTCCAGTCAGAACGACACACATTATTGGTTGTTGGGCTGCTAATGGCAGCATGTGGGAGTGGCCTCTCTCTCTTCCACTGTACCTATCTGTCCTTTCTAATGGTGATTTAAAACTCCGCCCCCTCTCCTAATAAGTCCTTCATACCAACTTAGGCCGTCCGTCACCCCTCCAACGAAAACGGTACGTTTTGATTCCTGGTGCTTCGCTGCTCTTCCAGCCGTTGTTAAAAATTCATTCTTCATTACCTCGCAGATGCCTGCGAATGAGCCAGACCCTCTCTTATTACCGCGTGGGCTGTAATTTCACGGTTTTAGGCAGTGTTCAGCTTTGGCTTTCACTATGCCTCGCTGCGTGCCAGGTCTGCCACACCCAGAAAGGCATCAGGCTGGACGAGACCTCTGGCGATGTTGGAGGTCACGCCGCAGACATAAGTCATCAAGTGCCTTAATGCATGCACATCCTAATTAACACACTAGTGCTTGTCCAAATTTAGGGTTAAATGTTGCCTGAGCAACTTGTTTCAGACAAGCTTTTATTGTTTTCTTCGATTCCTGTATTTATCTTGCGAATGCCAAACCTAATCCTGTGAGTTACACTTGCTGGCAGATTGATTGAGTTCTTAACTGACATTACAGCGAGGAACAAGTTCTGCAGTTTTCTCTCGTTAACGGTGCGTGGGAACACACACACTTTGTCAGAATCGGGGGTCCACAAAGACCGTAAGTGAATCTGTGTGCTTCCCCTGTTCCCTCTCTCCAGACACGGGACCCGCTGCGCAGGGGAAGTGGCAGCGGTGGCTAACAACTCCCACTGCATCGTGGGTATCGCGTTCAACGCTCGGATAGGAGGTAGGGTTTTCCGGCACGGCTCTGTGGAAGATGCCTTGCTCTCGCGTTGAAGGGGTCCGACCTCCGGGGCTGTATGGGACACGTCCCCATGCCAGTACAAATTAAACGTGTCTTTTAAGGTTGGCTCCTCATTTTCATGTGTCGGGTCGGCCACGTTCACAATGTTCACCCATAGCTCTACTTCCGGATATCAAAGTGTCGTTTCCTTCAGGAAAACATCACAAAATGTAGTATCTGAGTCTCCAGGTATCCACAGAAATTGACCTCAAGCTTCAGTCCTTTCTGTTGTCTCCAGTATGATGCGATTGTGGGTAATTAAAGGCCTTCATTCAGAAGGGCTCATTCTGTGACTGCTTGCGGACACACCCAGCCAAAACTGCTAATCTGCTCTTAATTCAAAGCTCTCGCACTCATTTTCTAAGGCACCCTTTTAACTTTTAGTCGCTTTCACCTTAGCGGGACCGTCCATGAAGACCACCGTCTCCCGTACCTGTAGTCCTGTGCTCTCTGGCTTGTCAATATCGCAAAGGAGAAATTGTCCCGCCTGCACGGACACCCGTTCTACGCATCGCCAACGTTAGTCTCGCACCCGAGTCTTTCGGGGACCACTGCAGTGCTGTACACCTGATGCTGTGAGCTGCCTGGCTTTAAACAGCGTAGTGCCTCTTTGTTCAGCACGGGCAAATCGACGTCGGAATCTTCTGAGACTTCGCCCCAACCAGAAACACTGTAGAATATGGTAATAAAGGAAAAAATCTGTGCGGCTCGGAACACTCGTCTCATCGATTGTACTTAGTGGGTGTTAATGTGGATGAATTTAAATGTTTTTGCTGTCAGTGGTGTTTGTGCTGCATCTCTTCTCTGATTTTCTTATTCCATTATAAGGAATATTATGACATAAACCCCATAACGTTGGCCTTGAACGTATGTTACATTGAATGCCCCCAACATGAATCATTATCACTCTTAAAAACATTGATGTTAACTTTTTTTTTTTTTTGCATGTTCTTTAATAGACGCTGCGAGCCTCTTTTGTACTTTGTGCACAAATATCCGATGAGACTTGGTGGCATACAGGTCAGGACGGAGGGATCGGAGGGCAGTGAAATATTTACGGCTGTTTGTTGGCCGGACCTGGAGGACTGGAAGCGTCTGAGACAGACGCCCAAAGTAAACGTTGGTCAAGCCTGATCCCTAGGTGATGAAATTCCACAAGCTTCACTAACCCGTCTGAATGAACCCTGCCACCACCGATGTCATGAGTGCCAAGGCATTTCCATCGCTCTCTGTCTTCTGTGGTCATGCCAGATCTCAATGGTAAACCCATCATCGGCACCTGAAAAGTGGCCCGTTAAGTACAGATCCCCTGCCTTGGGTTCGAATGTCCTGTCAGATGTCAAATGAAAGTGGACGCAGCAGGAAAGCCCACTAAAGATCGGTGTCCTTTGCAGGAACATCCTTCCGTAGATGCATCCACCTGCTTGTTTCTCTCCCGCCCCACACCACATCAGCCCTCACGCCAGAATTGAACCACCAGCTGCATGTACCAGAAATAGAATGAGCGGAGTCTGCACCTGCGTGGTGCGGAATGAACGGTCGCGCAGAAATTCAACCGGCGCGTGAGTCCGTGCTCCGCAGAAGTGCGGAAACGGCTTTCGTGAGCAGAGGTTTGCAATTAAGCTGATAGTCAGAACTTGGACCAGGGATAGAGGGGTTTTGGTACAGCAGGGCAAAAACGGATCAGGCTTGAAGCTTGGTGCCGGTACAGCTGCAGAAACGTGCAGTTTGTCCCGCCTGCAGCTTTATAGTGAGGTGAATGAAGGCCTACATCCTGAACAGCCATTTTGTGTCTCACTCAGACCATAAACACGCCAGCGGTATTTAGTGCCTCGATTGCTTAGGACTACCACGCTTTTGAGTGCGTTTTAATTTTTTCGTGTTAAGTTCCGGTTGTCAAACTTCATCTGTGTGTGTTTAGGTATTCGGATGCTGGATGGCGACGTTACCGACGTGGTGGAGGCGAAATCCCTTGGCATCCGCCCAGACTACATCGATATCTATAGTGCCAGCTGGGGGCCGGATGACGACGGGAAGACCGTGGATGGCCCTGGTCCCCTGGCCAAGCAGGCCTTCGAGCTGGGCATTAAAAAGGTCCAGTATTTTCGAGCCGTCTGGTTAAGCTTGAACGACGGGGGCAAGGTTCTCCCACTGGCCTGTGCCTGTTTTGCATGTTTACGAGCTTGGCCTTTCGAGCCACCGTCGAATGATGGCTCGTAAAAACAAGCTCTCCATGGAGTGTAGGAAAATGGGGAGGGTTTGGCAAGTGTAAACTTGAAAAATTTTTTGATGCGGTCACCCAGATCTGAGCGAGGAAACCCACGCAAGAATCGTCATGATCACCACCAATGTGCTGGGTGGATGCGTTGGGGCCCCGCCTCAAACGTGCCGTGGCTTCTTTGTTGTTCCGGAAACAGGGCCGAAAGGGGCTGGGCTCCATCTTCATCTGGGCCTCGGGCAACGGTGGCAGGCAAGGAGACCACTGCTCCTGCGACGGCTACACCAACAGCATCTACACCATCTCCGTCAGCAGCACCACGGAGACCGGCATGAGGCCCTGGTACCTGGAGGTGTGCTCCTCCACCCTGGCCACCACCTACAGCAGCGGCGAGTTCTATGACCGCAAAATAGTTGAGTACTCGCCTGGTCACTGATGATGAGCACACACAGCTTCTGATCAGGCAGAACGATCCACGTCAGGTTACATGGAGGGGATGTGCTTGTGAAGAGAGGCTCGGACAGCATAGCAGTGGCTCTGCCATGCAGGGGGACCTGAGGTGAGGCCTGGATGGTTCTCTGGTCAGGTGCTGCATTCCAATGCCTGGGTGTCAGGGCCCCCCCCCCCCCCCCCCCCCTCCCCCCGGGGGGCAGGGGGGGGGGGGGGGGGGGCGGGGGCCTCCGGGCGCCCCTTTGGCACCCGCTACTATGTTCCCTCTTTTTT
>JAACJT020000007.1:4326519-4348538 GCA_009936485.2 Gymnarchus niloticus
GTGGGGCCCTGGGGCTTCCCGTCTTTTTCTCCGCAAAGCCAGGGAAGATTTTAGGGGGGGTGGCGCCCCCCCCCCCCCCCCCCTTTCACTTTCAGTAATTTGGGTTTATACTTAACTCCGTCTCAGACATCAGTCTACCCACGGCCCTTCCTCTTCTCTCTTCCGCTTCTCCACATGTTGTTTGCCAACACCATGATTCCACAGCCATGCTGCGCCGTACAACGGGGGCATAATTACCATTGTCAAATCGAGAAACACACATTCCGCCGGCACGAGTTGCTTACTCTAAACTTGCCCTTCAGCTAGTCTGTCTAGCAGGGCTGATGTGTTTACCTCCTATGCCTTTTCCTGAATGCAAACAGACGATGAAAATGACTGCCACCTCCCTACCGTGTGGGTAGAGCTCATGGGGTCCCTTTTAAATGTGGCTCCAGCCGACTGTGATGCTGATTATGTGTTCTGGGGGTCTTTGGTAAATGGAAATGTCAGAGTGGGCGGGGGTCTGCCTTGCGATGGAAGGGAACTGCGAGTGGAAGAATATCTGTGATGGCCAAAGCATGCTGTTGTGTATTACGTTGCTTTCGTGATCTTCTGACTCACTGTGACCCTTCGAGCGCCCCCGCGAGTCCCGTCTTCTATGTGCCCGGTCAAGCCTGTGTGTCCTGCGGTACGTTATTTTGAGTGGGAAGTGCCAGAGCCTGTGAACCGCCTTCGTTCCAGATGCTACTGCTAGATTTTAGTTAGCTTTGACAGTCCGAAAACAAACACATTAGCATTAAGACCTTAAGTCGTAACGCATTATTTTATTGCGTTAATACAGGCATGTGTTTAATTTTCATACCCCAATGGAGCAGTAGGATTCACGACCAGCAATTTTTAATTAATGGAGACCTGTGATGAATGAGCGTTTCGGTCGGCCCAGTTCCACGATTCACAGCTAAAATCGAGGAGGCTGATAGAGGAGAAAAGCAACAAAACATTACTTGATTTGATTTTCCTTTTAAAGAGGATAATATAATCTGCAACATCTGCACTGCGGATTTCACGTACGAGTACAAAAATGGTTGTAGCATTGTGAAATTTATACTTTATCGAAGGCTATTACCATAAAATGAGGATCTTGCTAGTTAAGTGTACTTCCAATGGTTGAGGCTTCTGGTTCTCCTGCCATTTCTCATATAATCTTTGTTCGTTAACATTCACCTTCCGTTTAGAGAATAAATATATTTCTATACTGAATATGTATATAGACACATTTATGAAATATTGTGACCACTTCTCCTGTGAGAAGACATCTCAAGCTCACCCAAGGAGCTTGTAATAACCGCGGCTAACAAACAGCCACACACACAAATGCCATATTTACAGGACAACGCAACCTGGGGGTTAGCCTTGCTAGCCCCTTGACACACAAACATGGTGGGGGGGACACACACAAGGGTACACTACCCACAATCCCAAGGGCACCCCAAAGGTGGTGTCCATGCTGCTACAATATGTCTTGAGATGGTATTGTAACACGATTGTACATACGATTAATCGTGCGATTGAAAAAATGATTTGACCTCTATTTTAATTGACGTTTCTGCTGAATGGTATTACTCCGTTACTGGTTTGGCGCAGAAAGCGGACTGTTGACCCCCCTGATCTGGGCATTAGGTTGAGGTTGTTCTTGCTTAAGCACTGCTGTGTTTTTCCTATTTTCCTTCGTCACGTGTGTTCACCCGGACAAAGCTGGTTCAGGGAGTTATTCTCGCCTGTAAGAACAATTTGCATGTTTTCTAAAGAATAACATCCAGCGTGCAAACAGTTGGATTTTGGTTAGCCAATGCCAGGGTGTGCACTGGAATTTTCTGCCTGTTTTGCATAATTCTAGCATACTTGGCAGGCTAGTTATTGATTGGACCGGAGCCATGCTTCCGTATCGAACCACACCAAAGACGGAGAGGCCTGAGGTACCTACATCACTTTCCTCACTTCATCGTTCAGTCGTTTTTAACCCTGAAACGAAGTAATGAATTTGGCTGAAAACTGAGTTCATGTAGCTCCAGTGGAGTGAGAAATTTTGGCACCCTGACTGTTTCTCCCTGCACATGCTAAAAAGTTCTCCCAAAATTTTCCCTGTTATTTGTCATATTTGGGAAAGAGAGTAACTGCTATTTAGAGCCTCTACGCTTTGTCAGCACGTCAACATGTTAAGTATAAGCTAGCTGGTAAACTCGCGTTGAAGCTATTTTTTCCTAAATCTTGCACACTTGGTTTAAAATACATGTTTAGTGTTGTCCTTTGTGATGTGAATAAATATCTTTTGATATCTGTCGTTCACCCCCTCTGGCCCTGTTGTGCCATCGGTGTCCAAAGACGAAGGTCATGGTTATCACTGGTGGGCCTTGATTAGGGCCCTGTATCTTCTGAAAATAAGGAGTGTTATGGGGTACAATTTGGACGCGTAGGACCCAGCCTTGGCGTTAACATCAAGCTAACCTTCTGAAGGACGTGGGTGCAGACAGATGCTTGTCGTATCTGTGTGACCTTCAGCCCAGGCAACGCATCCATGCCGTTTTCGGAAAATCAACCGCATCAAATGCATCGCTGATGAAGTTGCCATGAATTGGGGGGGGGGGCGGCAGCAAGTGGTATTGCTGAAATTTCAATAAAGTGATGGTGACGATAGAGGTCTTGTTTATTTTTAAATCTAAATTCATGTTGTGTATTAGCTGGCATTGAGTGGCAATTCAGTAGCTACGTCTAAGTAAAGAAACTGAAGTGGTTTTTCAGAAGGCTGAGGAGTGTTTGGTGTAACGATGGGACAAAGGAGGCTTCAAAACCTGTGGTGGGTGGGAGTGTAAAACCAGCACTGATTTGGTAGTTCAGGATTCTCCCGCCCACCATGGGTTTTGCAGCCTCATTTGACCCAGCACTAGTTCAGATTTTCTTTCTCAAATCATGATGTTAAACCTGTTTGTGGTTATGTCTCACGCTAGACCTTTTCCAAATCCTAAGCTTATTTTACGCTCTTCTGTAGACAGGTCAATAAAGGATACATCTTGTCCCATGTGGTATCGACCCCCTCCATTGTCAATGGAAGCTCAGAAACATCTCTGCTCCCGTCCTCTGGCGGTCCTCTTCTGGCTCTATGGGGATATTTATCAACAGCTTCTCATTAGACAGGTTAATGCGGCTGAAACGGGACACCACCGCCGTTTGGTTGTCTGTGCTGTTCACTTAAGAATCCCCCACCACCCATCCGCGTACTAAAATGACCTGTTTAAATAGAATTTCACCCCCCTTTTTACGGTCTCCTGCTTCTTTCAGCGCTCTTGTGCTAGTCATGGGCCAGAGTTTCATAAAGAAACGAGTGATCATTTGAACCAATCAGAGACGCATGACAAAAGCCCCTTTAATTCAGCAGGTCCGCTCTGTCACAGGACTCCTCTACTGCTGGGAGTGGAGGACGCTAATAAGGAGGATTAAAATTTCCCTACAGCAGTCTTTCAGCTGTCCTCACATTTCGAGCGTTTATGAAGCTCCTTTTTGCCTGAAAGACACTCCATCGCCTGAGCTTGAACGGTCAAAGCCAGGTGCTCTTTAGATGAGGCCTTTTAAAAGAGGTCTCGAGTTGAGGGCCTGTACAGCCGTCTATTGTGTCGGAATGGCTTTCTGTCTTTAAACCCAACCTGGTGTCTCCAGACTCCTGGCCACCAATACACTATCTACTGAGGGGGACAGCGGTGCATTTGCACCAATGAGCACTACGGTTCCCTCATAGTTTCTCCTGGCAGCCTGATGTTGCCTGTACCCCCGCTCTCGATGGGAGCCAAGTCTGGATATCTCGCATCTCCCCGGATGGATAGTCTCACACGGCAAGTTTCTGAAAATGTGGATGATGGTACTCTATCCTGTTAGCCAAGTCTGCGGCAATCGGTCATCAGCGCCTGAACGCTGAGTGTAATCCTCAGGCTGGTGTGAGCACTTAATTTCTCACCCGATGCAGCTATTATCAAAAGACCTGTCTGGTGTATAGATAGGCATGAGAAATATTCCTGATTAGGTTTTGTTCCTTAATGTTAATTAGCATAAGTTAAGTAGTTAGCCAGTGACTCAAGACTCTCAAACCTTTGGTGTGTGATGAGTGCATGTCAGTCCTGCTTTCTATATTTAGCTGCCATCCTTCGGTGTAGCGGGGGCGTAGCACCCTGCGGGTGGGTGCCACACGGAAGACGCACCACGCCCACGTGCGTCGTCAGCAGTTTGCGTGGATTCGAGAGAGCCACCCTCCCCCCGGCTAGATTTTGGATGTTTCTGCATCACTGCTGGGCATAGAGAAGTTATTGGACAGCTTTGCACGGCTGTCCCATTGTTTGGTCGGAATTCTACCCCCACTCTGGCCCAAGGCGGTTCTTGTGAACTCGCTTGTAAACGTGTTGTCGTTCGTACTTCCGGCACAGCTGCCTTTCATCCCGACACACTCTCTCGTCTCGCATGGTCCGATAAATGGCTAAGTGTCTTTCTGTTCCTCACCAAAGTGCAGCAAATGGGCTATTTCCGGAACACTCCTCCTTCGATGACGGCGGAAAGTAACGCACTTCTGCCTGGTGTCACGACACCCCGCTGCTCAGCTCACATTGATGGCAGAATATACAGCTGAGAAAATGCCTGAGTTTCATTTTGTCTTGTTTCCTGGGGACTGTTTCTGTTCTGTTCTCCCCTCCCAGAAGAATCAGACTATACTCCGTGGAGGTTAGCGCGGTAACAGCTGATTAACAGCTCTGAGCAGTCTTGTCACTTTATTTTACTAGATCTCTCTCTGGTTCACAGCCACTGTCCAGCTGTGTTCAGTCGTAAATCCCCTCAGACAGCGAATGCTCTGAGTGTGACATCAGTATTGATATGCAGTATGGTTTCTTTTGCCTACGTCTGTTTCCAATAGCCCTTTCCCTCCTACTGTGACATTAATTCATTTCCAGCCGCTGAAGCTTTCTGACAGTCTTGTTTCTCCTGAAATCCACTCTGACAGGGAAGCCACCCGGATTGTTAAGCAGGATCCCTGTGGCCTGTTCTGCGCTTCTCAGCTGTTGCCTAGATGTAATTAGCCGCCCAGTGTCTCTGTTGTCCTTGTGATTAAACTGAAACGTGGGGGACAGCAGGACAGACTGAGCTCCAGACTCAGGCCAGGTCCTGTCGTTTAAACGGTTCTTGCTGATGATTCTTGATTTGGCCCCGCCTGTACTTTTAGGCCTAATGAGCGTTCAACACAGGGGCATTAAATTGTAATGTCAGGTGGGTTCAAGGAAAGTTGCGTTCTTTGAAAACCCCAGCTGTGTGACATCTGGACCCCGGCAGTCATTTCCTCTTTGGTGTGGATATTGGCCTTTTTTACATACTGTACGTACCTCTTTCAGGTCTCCTGATTCCCCCTCTTGAAGAGCTTGATAACCTATCAATATAGCTGGCTCAAATTCCAATTTAAAAAAATGATCTGCATTGAAGCTTGCTGTTGGGTTTTTTAACAGCAATACCAGTCTATCTGCCCATATCTTTGATGCTTGCAGGCTTTCGTCTTCTTCCTTCTTAAACTATTTCTCTGAGTTTGGGCATGATCTCATGACCTAAATTTCCATGTGATTGCATATAAGTTTACAGTCTTTGGCCAACGTGATTTGATTATCTAAAGATGCCTGGAAGTACTTCGGTCTAAGGTGCTACCCCCCGAATCATTTCAGTGAGGCATTCAGCTGTGAAAGGGTAGAAACACAGGTTCCCGGAGAATGAGATGACCTTTTGTCATGCCAAATGGATGCTCGATTCTGTCTAATGACAGATTTCCTTTGACCTAAAGCGCCGAGTCTTTGAAATGTGTTCCATCCTGTTGTGCCGATACCTGTATCGATCAGTCTTCTGTGGTGTTAAGTGGCAAGGGGTCAGTGTTTCAATTAAGGTCATTAGTTAAAAACTTTAGTCATGGAGTACACCACTGGTCTCCAGAGTTGTCCTGTGGACACCGATTTTACAACTGTTCGTTGTGAGTGATCCCTGGCCAACTGGGTAGTGAAACCAAGAGCTAGTCAGCCAATCAAAATGTATCCACAAAAGAGCCAATGGGATGGGCTAATGGTTCTTCCAGTTTCATTTGCACAAAACGTGTAGCTGCACAGAGCCTGCTTTGTTCGGTAAATTAAACACAGCTTTTCTGTCCTCCCTCAGGATGTTGCTGTCTGGATGGTGTCAATGCAACACACACACACACACACACACACACACACACACACACACACACACACACACACACACACACACACACAGGCCTCTCTCTCTCTCTCCTGACAGTTACCTTTAAAATCCATGTGGCACTGAAACGGTCCAAAATCGGCTTGCCGTGCAGGCTGAGCTGGCATGGCCGTTTTAGAATGTCCTCGACGCCTCTTTTTTTTAAAGACGACACAAGTCAGTTTCCCAAAAAGGAGCCTTTGGATTTGTGACCCTGATTCTCCCTCACTTCTGACGTGCTCCTAAACCGCAGAGGTCTGAGCGACCTGCCTGAAGTTTCCCCGACGACAGCTAGCTTCAACTTTCACTCACATTTCAAGCACCGTGTTTAAAATGAGGCTTAATGTGGCAGGTCAAAAGTAGTACTTTTTGGATGACCCCCCCCCCCAGACATCTTTATCTCAGCTTTCTGATCATGGGGTGGAGCCTCACCTGCGTACAGCAGGCTCTGGGAAATTGGGAATCAGTCATTACTGGGCTGCTTTGTCCTGGGGGAGCTTGACTGCTGCATGCTAACTTTCATGTAGAGTGACACCTTCCCCACGATGTCCAGGGCCCACGGCACGGCCGGTAAGTTACTCTGGTTCGGCTTCGAGTCCGTGGTGTGCCCTGCTCGCCGCAGATGTTCAGTCTACTGACATATAGGCTAAAGTACATTTTTCAGTTTTAACCTTGTTGAGCCACGTTTGGATGGCTCTCTTATTGAGGTCTGACTGAAGCTCAGCCATGAGTTGTCTACGTGAAGCTTTGCATCACTTCTTGGATTCTTTCGTGCGTCCGCGACCGCATTGTTGCCTCTTTGCATCCGTTGTGATTTAAGCAGTGATGGTGGCAGTTTTTGGGAACATTCTCTAAAGCCAGAATGACTTCCTTCAGAATTCAAAAATTTCATTTCCTAAGTGGCTAAGCAGACCAGAGTGAAATGTTGCCTTGGAAATGAAAGTTGGTTCTCTGCCATGATTGGTTAAGTACTTACTCACCACACCTTGGGGGTGGGGGGTGGGGGTTTAGGGTTAGTCTTGGGGAAGCTAGCATAGTTGTGCTTTAGGGATGTGGCTGATAAATGGTGAGGAGTGACTTTCGGGTCCAAATGGACTACAGTGTCCTCTTGTCCCTGTTGGGCCTCGTGCTGTGTTCTGGTCTGTCATTGGCTATCATAACTGTGAACACAAGGGTCATGAACATTTACTGCCAGCTATATTTGAACCCATCCAAATTGATGCCATTTGAATGCAGTTTTTTCAAAGGTGAAACGTTAACTGCAAGCTCAGCACATGAAGATTAGACCTCCTTTCTTGGATGGTACCAGTGTCATGCTCAAGGGTGGCGAGGTTGCGTAAGCCTCTTAGATTCATGAAATGATTGAAATGAACAAAGTTTCGCTGCTCTCGACCATTGCTCGGAATGTAGCACGGGGTTTACGGAAATGTTTGGATCATCTTGAGCTAGCACCTCCCGGCTCTTCTTGACAAATAGCCCCCTCGAGTAGTGTAGTGGCAGAGATGAAGCTTCTGTAATCCCCGTGTTGAAGGCCCCATGATCTACTGCTGGGAGTCTGGAAATAATCATGCGTGTTAAATACCTTTTGTCTTTGAGTTTTGAGACGGCTGCACAGGGACCAGTGAGCACAGCATGTTTAATAAACGAGTTCCCCTGAGATTTCGTCCTTCACGTTTCACTCGATCAGCTTTATCGTGGGGTCAGCATTTACCTCGTAACGTTCCATTCGACAGACGGTGCTTACAACCAGTTCAGTTGTATGACTCCGCTATTAAATCAAACTGTGTTGTAAGGTACCTTCAGTTTGCCCTGGATGTACCAGACGGGTTATGTGGGCTTTGCTTAGAACATCCTGCTGTTGTTTTTCCATTAATGGTACATGCGTGCAAGTAAGCATCCCATTGTGCTAAAAACACATGACCATAAACTTGTTTATGGTCGCTGTTTGGATGGAAGGGTGTAGTAAAATGTCAGTTATAAGAATCACGTTAAAGTCGACTTTCTGTTGCTGAAACGTCCCCCTGGTCTTGTATAGGTCAAAGAATGCTGTGTCCTTTTCCTCTTGTAAACGTGAACCTTGTATCTGGGGCTGCGGTTGCTTAACTCCTGTTGCTGCACACAAATCTGCCTGCTTAATTTCTTTGCCTCTCCTGTCCATTTCTGCGTATTGTTTTTCCCTTGGGATGGGACCCACGGCCACCGTTCAAGACCCTCCCCTAAAGATTTGCCCTTTTTTTTTAAACATAGCAGACTCTCGCAAATAGATTTCTGGCTGTGTAATAATTTCTTCATTGGAAGCGGAGAACACAGGACCTCCCTTAGACCCGTCTGAACCTCTGCCAATGGGGGCCCTAACAGCTGTACCACAGTTTAAACATTAGGTCCCCACTGACTTTGGGAACATTCAGGTTTTTAAAGCTTCGACAGGTTTCGAGTCAACACTGCTGACCAAAAACTTGCTCTTTGTCAATATTTAGCCTTTCAGAGCCTTGGTGTTCCTTCAGCCTGTTGTAATGTCGCCGTAACCTGGACCAGTAATAAAAAGTCTTTGTTGGCCTGTTTAATGATCTGCAGTTGTAATGAATAGAGTGAGATGTAAGGTTCAATTGCAGTGAGAGTTCCATAATCTTGTGCAATAAAACCTTTAAGTGAGTCTTTTGTTCTTTGCAGTGAATAATAGCTGATGAATGACAGTGGCTTTGTAGTTCTGGCCTTGTTTGGTACCATGATTATTGACATCATGATAGTAGTTACTCAGACCCCTCCCGTTCTTATCCTCCAGATGCAGCAGCTGTTTTACGAGAACTATGAGCTGAACAAGAAGGGCTACATCCGTGACCTGCATGACAGCAAGATCCACCATGCCATCACGCTGCACCCCAACAAGAAGCCACCCTACCAGTACCGACTGCACAGCTACATGCTGAGCCGCAAGATCGACGAGCTGCGCTACCGAACGATCCAGCTGCACCGCGAGATTGTACAGATGGGCCGCTACGGTGAGACGGAGGTGCGTAAGGAGGACCTGCAGCTGGGCATGGCACCCTCCTTCATGAGGTTCCAACCACAGCAGCGTGAGGACATCCTGGAGTGGGACTTCATCACGGGACGGTACATCTACTCGTCCGCCGACCCGCAGCCTCCTCGCCGTGGCGTGGACTCCTCGCAGAAGTTGGCCCTGGATGACATCATCATGCAGGTGATGGAAATGATCAACGTCAACTCCAAGACTAGGGGCCGTGTCATTGAATATAAGGAGGTCCAGTATGGCTACCGAAGAGTCAACCCCATGTACGGCGCAGAGTATGTGTTAGATCTATTGCTGCTCTACAAGAAGCACAAGGGGAAGGCCATGACTGTCCCTGTGAGGAGACACGCATACCTGCAGCAGACCTTCAGCAAGATTCACTTCCTGGAGGACGAGGAGATCGACGCCCTAGGCTTGGCTAGCAAGATCAACCGGGATTCCAATTCGCTCTCCTTCCTCTCCAACTCTCTCAAGATGCTTGTGCCGTTCCAACTCGGCAGCCCCGGTGCCGAGACCCAGGAGCCCAAGGAGAAGAAGATCAACATCCTGGTTCCGCTGAAAAGCCGTCATGAAATCTTCGTCCGCTTCATGGCCAACTTCGAGAAGGTCTGCCTGATCCCAAAGCAGAACGTCAGGCTGCTGGTCCTGCTGTTCAGCAGCACCAACAACACAGAGCGGGTGTGGCAAACGGAGCTGATGAGGGACTACCATGTCAAGTACCCCCACGCTGAGCTGGAGGTCCAGCATATCCTGGGACCCTTCTCGCGCGCCCTGGCTCTGCAGATGGGCTCGTCCCGCTTCTCCGATGACTCTCTGCTTTTCTACTGTGACGTCGACTTACTGTTTACTGCTGAGTTCCTGAACCGGTGCAGGAGCAACACCATGCTCGGGAAGCAGACGTACTTTCCCATCATCTTTAGTCAGTATGACCCCAAGGTTGTCTATGCAGGAAAGGCACCCAATGATAACCAATACGTGTTCACCTCCAAAACGGGCCTGTGGAGGCACTTTGGGTTCGGGATAGCCTGTCTGTATAAGGGAGACCTGGCCAGAGTCGGAGGCTTCAATATCTCCATCCAAGGCTGGGGCCTGGAGGACGTGGACCTCTTTAATAAATTTGTCCAATCAGGGATCCGACAGTTCAGAAGCATAGACACTGGTATCGTGCATGTCCATCACCCTGTCATATGTGACACGAGCCTTGAACCAAAACAATACAAAATGTGCCTGGGTTCGAAAGCATCTTCGTATGGGTCCACTCTGCAGCTGGCCGAACTCTGGCTGGCCAAGAATGAGCCCGCGGTTCGGGAAGTCGCCGGTGCAAAGAACAGTTCAAGAACCGTGTGAGGCACTGTGGTGGACTTCGCTGGGGACTTTCAACTACCTAATTTATTTTTTAAAAGGACAGACTAAATAAATATATTTTGGAAATACTCTTTTCTAACAAGTGGTCATTAGGGTCAAGGGGAAACCACATTTTTGGTTTTTTTAAAAAAAATTGTAATGTATTTTGATATTCCATTGGGCCTGGGAACAATGAGACACATCCACAAAATTAGTTTGCTAAACGATGACCTGTATACTTAAGAGAAGGGATGTAAGCTGGTGATGGTTTGAGGTTCGTTTTTATCAGGTACGTTGAGGTGAAGTATCTTATGAATGAAACCGTGACCAACTCTGAAGAATAATCTCATTTTGAGTGTGGGGGTTTGGGTGACATTTAATCCATTGTGGATGTTTACAGGGCACTGTGTGAAGATTCCATTCATTGCTGGAAAGGGCGTCCCGAAAAGGAAATCGTCATTACGGGCCTAAGGTTAACTATCGATTTTACGCCTTTTTAAAGTTTTTCACAAAATCACTTGTTTCTAGATGTTTTAATTCTGTCAGAGCACAACTGCTGGAATAAATTTCTGCAAATAATTTCAAATGTCTAATTTATTAACTCGGAGTATGTTTTGTCTGAGGACTATACATGGTTTGTCTTCTTTTGGGGGGGTTTGTCTTGCCTTCGTCTTGCATCAGAAGGACACGTTGTGGATGAGCAGCTGTGTCAAGGGGGCGAAGGCCTTACGTGGGCTAGGAGTTGTGTACAAACGAGCGAGATGTCTCTAGCCCACCTGAGGAGCGTGTCCAGTGTGCATTCAGCTGTTGACTTGGAGCAAGGGTGTGCTGTGTGAGACCCTCCCCCCATGCTGGGATGCGAGTCCCACAAACAGCAATCTTGTCTTTTTGGTTTTCATCTCTGCTGTCTTTGGGTTGTGTCCAGCTAGTGACGTTTTTCTATTCAAGAAATAAAGAAAAATGTACGGAGCCCTTTTGTGTTCTCTTGCTGTTCTGAAAAGCTGTTCTTCGCAACACCTTGTGGTAATTGGATTTCATTCTTTATTTTTGCAAATGTGTCCAGTCATAACGGGTTTGGTCCAAGTTTCTATGCTAATGAGCAAGTGGAAGCAGAGCCTGGTTATTATCATAGCACACTGACAGATTCACGTTGTGCCGCCATGCTAGGCATTCTCCCGGGGTATTGATTTTTACGTAACCGTCGCTCTCCCGTCCACACGCTGTGATGATGGGCGGGTGACAGAGCTGATGTCTGTCAGCTGTAATACAATGACAATTCCCGAGTGACACACCAGCTGTCCCACGGAGAGTCAGAGTTGTTACAGCTTGTTAGGAGTGTGTCACTGTCACTATTTGGGATTCTCTGTGATCCCAATCACAGACGTGGCAGCCATCTGTCCGTAGAGGAAGCCCATCTAATAGGAGTTGGTGGTCTAGTAGACGGCTTTGCAGGAGCCCCAACTAATGGGAGCAGACAGCATCGGTGCTCAGGCTGAGCTGTATCTAGAGGATATTCTTCCCCCAGCGTCCGCCCGAAGTGGTGAGAGGAGCCCCCTTTGTCTGTTAATTGCTATTTAAGGCATGATGGTCATAGGCACTCAAGATGCATCCTATTAAATGAGACTTCAATTCTTCACCTGAACCCTCCCCCCCTTCCCCCACCAGCAGTCAAATTAGAGGACATCCATCCTTGTTAAGAAGTCTTTTGGACCAATTCTTATTTACTACCTTGTACTCCCATCTGGGGTTAACAACTGCTCTTAAAATCCTATGCCGGCACCAAGCAAGAAGTCTGCAACAGTTGTCCCAAAAACGTGGAACACTTACAGCTGGTTTTAATGTAAGCTGTTTTTTGTCTGTGAGACTCAGCATTTCTCTGAAAACGTGACGAGGCCAGCGTTTCGGCAGTTAAAACCCAGGATGCTGCTTATCGGGCTGCTGGGGACCATTTTTATCTTTGACAATAACACCAGTAGAACATCAGTGACTACCACATGGAGCGGCTTGAAAACGCTTTTCTGTCATTAGCCCTCTACTGAGGAGGAACACTAACTGCTTCCATGCTCTTGATTTTAGTCCCTCAGCCCCTCGAGATGTGTGAGGGGAGAACATCATTCTGCAGTGTGGACCAAGGCCAGAAAATGAAGAGTAGGCTCTTGGGCTTCATGCTCAGTGGTCCCTGAGGGTGAAACCTGGACGAGCAATGACTAATAATCCTGGTTTGTTGGACAAGACACCTTGTGTCTCTCCCAAAAGATCTCTGGTTCCCAACAGATAAAGGTGTTTTCCTGGGGGAGGGAGTGGACCTGACAACTGATTGTTCTATAGAGGAGCCAGGGGTTGGAGATAGAAGTGGTAGACTCCAAGGTGTCCATTTTCACGGTACTGATTTTGGGTATTTTTCTTAATATGGAGAACAGTTCTGATGCCTTGAATCACCTGAATTATTATACAGCACAGTGGCGCAGAGATTAGCCCATGCTAAACGTCACCAAATGTGATTCCACACTGCCATATTAATAAATGAAAATGCTGCCTTTCTGCCTCGTGGTCTGTTGCAAATTTGCAGACAAAGCCGGAGCCTTGACCACAAGAACATTGGCATTCCTCTGTGTCCTCAGTCCTGGCCGGGTACACTGGGTCGCTCTCTGCCAGCGGTGAGGGACCAGCCACGTAAGAGGACCCTCCTCTAAGCTCTACAGGACAGGGATGAATGACAAACAGCAAGCTGATGTCTGTTCTGATGTGATCTGACGCAACGCTTTGGCTTCAGGTTGAAATGCATGACCACCTTTCTGATTGAGCTCTACAGCCACGGTGTGTGGGGTTTTTTTTTTTTTCCCCCTCCTTTCTTCCCTGTCTCAGTGTCAGTCATCTTTAAGCTGGTTAAGTGCATTAATTTCTCAGGTGTTTCTGGGTGCATTCAGAGTTTTTCCCCCCTCTGTTATCACTCCTTGGAGAATGAACTGTTCTCTTGCTTGGACAAAAATCTGATTCTGTGTTTTTACTGGACGCACGTTGGTTTGATTAGACCTAATGCTCACCCGTTCCTGGAGGGAAAATGGGACTTTTTTTTTTTTGCCTTTCGTGTGGATAAGATAAGGCATATTTTGAAATGATCTGTGAAAACGATCTACTCCCATGGGACAGTTGTGGAGATGTTATGAAAGAGATTAACAAGGGAACACTTTGTCGAAGTATTAGTTAAACTGCGGTCTGGTCTACTTGTGTCATCTGTTGACCACATGGCTGTCACACCCCTTCGAGGGTCACGTGTCTCACCATTTTGCCGAGAGCGGCAAACTCAGGGATGTAACCAAGAAGTATGCCTTCTATTGTTATGTTGAATTTGAAAGAACGGAGCTGCTTTTCCACAGTGGGGTGACCGAAATTCAAGTGGCTAGTAGAAAGACCTCCTCTTCCTTTAAGGAGAACAGGAGCTGCCGACTGGGGGCAAGGGCAGAGTTTCAGTCTAACTCTTCTGGGCTTTTGGGTTCTGATTGGCCTCGCTGTGTGCCAGCGTTTATATGTGCTGTGTCCTTGTATGTTACACACACACACACACACACACACACACACACACACACACACACACACACACACACACACATATATACATACATACATACATACATATAAAGTGAGGGACTGGCAGCCTGTCCTGGGTGTCCTCTGCCTCGTGCTCCAGGCTCATGCCAACCCTGTATTCGATAACCTGCTTTTCAGCCAGGTCATGGATTTTCAACCTGAGCAGTATGGGGATCCAAAGAAACCCACCCCCCGGCTCCTTAGTTCTTAATTACAAATGTGATTGGACATTAGTGGTAGGGGGTCCCTAACTCTGGTCTGTTTCCGTTCGAGGGTCCCAGGTTTAAATAGCCGTTCAGCAGTGGGAGACATTTTTGTTCCTTCTAATCAGTTGCATCTGCTGGTTAGATGAGGTTTAACTTTTTGTGATTTGCCGGCATCCACGCTTTGCAAGCCTTCCTTTCACCCTGAGGGGCCGCTGAGGAATCGGGTCAATAATAACGGAGCCCCGGAAGTGGGGAAACAAAGCCACACTTTGGCAATAATTCATACCGTGACCTTCAAATGGAGTAAACACCATACCAACTGCACTCACCTTCAGCTGCTCACGTGGCTAGGAGGAGCAGACTGGCATTTGGCTGAAGTTTGTCATAAACACAGCAAAAGGAGGAGATGATGCCATGGTCACTGATGAAATTGCAGTCCCGAGCCAGACAGGAGTGTGTTTGTAATTGACGTCTGGCTTTAAACATGTCCCGCTGTTGTGCCTGCGGCCTGTCAGCCAAATCTTTGACGTGGTGCTGCACACGGCCACGTTTAACAACTGGCCCATTGTTGTAGCAGGAAGGCAGGAGTGAGGCTGCTTTTCTTAAGAAAAAGCATATCAGTGAGCGTGACGGCACTGTCACACTGGCACTGACCGGGGAACATGCCTTTCATGGAAGCTCACAGGCATGGTGAGGAACAGGCAGCCGTGTGAATGGATTTTGTATTTTTAAGAAAAACCATGCTAAGTCAGATCGCTAAGAGGCAGCTGTGGTTCGTTAGGAGTCCGTTGTGTGTTCCCTGACATCATTTAAACCTACCTGTATGTAGAGACCCATGACAGCCTGCACCAAGAGCCTCGGCAGTGATGGCTGACCGAAACCGATCACGGCCCAGGATTTACTGTATCTCTCTTAAGCCACTACCATGTCTGGATATGTTATTTGGCTGGGCTTCTGTAAACATCTTTAACTCGTTCAGGGCAGAAGCAGGTTAGCTCCATGGAAAACGGTTGTGATAACAGTTCACTATCCTATGAAAAATCTCGCCCGGCCTGTTTACTCAGCTGCTGAAAAACAGCCAGCACCAGTTTGGCCAGAAACGGAGTTAATTGGATGGAGGCACACTCTCGCTGGATGAAAAATAAATCAATACGCAGTTACAGTAAATGTTTGGCCATACCCGCCTCATCTAAACAACATGGATCTGAAGTCTCTCTCTAAGCTAAAATCAGTAGCACTACAGTTACGGACCTACAGAGCACCCATCGCTATTCCAAATGCTTTTTGAACAGCCCTCGTTCATCTGGACAGACATAAATCATTTCACCAATCAAAGCCTTTTGATTGTATGTTGTCTGCAGACAAATGAGTTATTTTAGGGGTTGGGGGAAGCATCTAATTTTGGAGAAATTCAAATGCGATATTGACAGATGAGATCGGGATAAATGCCTAACTGTACCTATGGTCAGCTTCAGTCTCAGGAGAACTAGGCACATGGAGGTTAAACACGGTATGAGCCACCCTTCAAGGTGCCCTCGGTTTCGCGAACCCCTGAATCCGTTGTGTGGCAGCTGGGATGGCAGCTGTGAGCTGGGCGCTTCTCGCCTGCGAGGAAAAAGCAATAACGGCAGGGTGGGGACATCCCCGTGGCTGTGCCGAATGAACCGTGGCATGCATTCAGCTGGCCTCCAGCCTCTTCAGAGGAGTAATGGCTTCAGAGACACGTGCGTTTGTATGCAAGACCATCAGCCACAGGCTAATGGGTGCAGCAAAGCAGGCGGTAGGGTTATTCTGTTGCAGCACTAGCCAGGCCCCCTCTCTAAGTCCATCCAGACCCGCTAGTCTCAGGAACCAAACTCCAGAGAGCTAGCAAGCACCTGGAAGCGATTAGCAGGCCCGCCTTCAAACCACCATTCCTGCCCTGCAGCCCTCGGCACTGCCGCTTTGCCTGGCCAGCCACTTGTCCTCTGTTGGTGGAGTTGGGCACTTTACAGGGTACAGGGAACCGCTTAAAAGGTGTCGACAGGCCCAAGAAAACGAGCTGCAGCTTGACATGCGTACTCCAGAGATGACTCACAGGAAGAGTTAAGGGCACAGGAGAGACAAGGTGGTCCCAGACAACAGGAAAGCTCTCTGTCGGTTCGGCCAGTGTAACTGCATAGTGAAACGGGCATCGACCAGAAGGGCCAACGAGCTTGGGGAGACACAGATGGAACACAAGGTTTAGGGGGCCCTAAGCGGGGAGGGACGTGGTGTTTGAGGAACCACAGTTGGAACCATAGGGTTTGGGGGAACTCAGAGGGGACGTGGGGTTTGAAAAACCACAAATGGAATGTAGGGCTTGGGGGGCCTCAGAGGGGACAGACGTGGGGTTTGAGGAACCACTAGCTTCAGCACCACCCTCTTTGGTCTGATGCCTAGGAGCATAAAGACTGAAGCTGACAAAGAGACTGGCCTGAGACTCGTAGACAGCCTGGACTCATGTTTACTGCCAGCCCTCTCATCTGTCGCGCTTCATTTATATAGTGAGTCGATTCACTGGAGAAAAATGAAGTCGTTTCCAGAGGAACAGGACAGCATGCCCTCCGCAGGGACTATGGTTGACCAGTCCAGAACCATTGCTCTAGAAACCTAAACAATATCATGCTAAAATTTTGTCAGATGCACATTGTGCAAAGCCGTGTCAAAATGATTGATGTATATGGCTTCCTGGGGAGACCCAAGTTTTTCAGGCAACTAGAGCTTGGTGACCACACAACAAGGCTCTGGGCTTGGTGGAATGTTCAGAACATACTCAGACTGCTTCTGGACCCCGTGATATCAATTTGCGCGTGAGCCAGTTACTGTGAGCCTGTACTATGTCTGTGAGGTCCAGCTTGTACCAACCGGTTTCCCAGAATCCGGCAAGGAGACGGAATGACCACGACTGCCTCTGGGCATTTCTTCAAACCGCTGGCAGGAGCGCTGTTGACGGATGCCATGAGATACTTTGAGAACATTCTGGTAGCACGTCATCACGCCTAGGGTGAATGGAGGGACGCAAGGGTGCTGTTTGTACAATTGAACATGTAACCTTCGCTCTGAATCACAGGAGGCCTGGGTCCACATTAAGCCTCTTAGTAGCTGGCCCCAGGTGCTCACTGACCCCAGCTCATTCCCTTTAGGAATTTCCCTCTCAAATTTAATAAGTCCTGCTAATATCCCAGAACGATAGCTACAGCTTTAAGGTCAAAGGTCATCATTCAGTGCTCTGTGATTAGCCTTTTTTTTTTTTTTTTTGGTTATTTCTAGTCCCATGAAAGCCTCAGTCATTTCGACACGCAGGTGCAGTTCCCCTCCACCATCACATACATACACCCGCACCTTTCACGACGGCCCATTTGTGGAGGGCGTGGCTTTCGGCCACTCGCTCCACCTCAGAGCCAGCAAGCCGAAACAGGACAGCGGGGGGCCCCCCACATCAGAGGACTGGTCTGGCATCCCCCAACCCACCAGAACCTGACCTTCTTCAAAGGGCACAGCCACTCAAGATGGTAGAACAACCGTCCTCCAAATGTCTTTTTCTTTTAGATCTTGAATAAAATAAGGGCTTAACTTCAGGAAAACATTAAGTAGCTGTCTTGGTTTAAAGACACAGAACAACTTGGCTTTTGTGTAATCTCAGTCTACTTAACTTCACCCATATAAGGACATGTGTATTGATTTTTTTTTTAAAAAAAAAAAAAGGTTTTATTGCACAGAAAGACACTGCACTTCCTGTTTACACAGAGATAAGTGATTGTGAGCATTACAGTATAAATTAACAGTATATTTCATGCTTTAACTGAAAAACCCGACAGGAAAACATTACAGCTCTTGTTTATAATGAGGCAACTCCATTTGTAAAGCATTTCCTCTCAGCCTTACAACCTGCAGATCGGCCAGGGGAGCTTAGAGTCCCAACGATCTTCTGCCAGACCTGTAATCTCATTCTTCTGCTGTGGCCTTCTCCACCATGTGGGTCTCTGTTTCCTTATCGCCAGTCTCCCTCGGCCCGCTTCCCAAAATGGTCCGGTTTACCTGTTTCCATGGAGGCGTGGGGCACGTACCTGTGCCACGCTTCAGACCGGGAGGCCCCCGTCACCACTGGCAGCCACACGCGGTTGATGGGACTAGGCCGTAGCGCCGCTTCTGTGGACGGTGGGATGGTTGTACCCACCCGCAGAGCCCCGATTCTGAGCAGGCACAAGGGCTACCTTCTTTTTCTGATGCTGGCCTCCAGCCGGCCCAGGTCCTCGTAGGCCTGGTAGAAGATCTCCATCTCCCTGCCCCCCCAGCCCCTCCAGACAGCCAGGCACCAGTCCATGTTTTCGTTCCGAAAACCACACACAACCGTGTCCTTTGCAACCAGAGTGGCCCCATCCAGGGTCCTACAAGGGGGGGGGGGGGTGCACTTATTTAAGAAACAGATATTAGCGTAAAGCCTCTTCCTACAAACACAAGGGCTTTACTGGGAGGCTGACTCTTATGAGGGTTCGAGGTACACAAGAGAAGCCACTTGTTCGGTCTACACCAGCTTGTTCATACAGCACTATGTTGGATTAGTGAAGCCTCATCTCAGAGATGGGGCCCCTTCTCATCATTCTATACCACGATGAAAGATGTGCACGTGTCAGTATTTATCTATAAAAATCTACAGCTTCTGAACAGAGGAATATTAGATGGTGACACCCAGCCGGCTCAGTCTACTGTGACAGGGAAGAGCTGTGACTGTCAGGAGTGTCCTGCACTGGCAAATGACCCTGCCGCGTGGCACTCTGATTGGGCAGATGAGGCATCGATCATGCTCCAGACCGTGACAGCAGGACAAAGACTCCCACTATGCAAGGCGACCCCCGAACAAAAACAAACAAATAAATAAGACTGCTGTGAAAGGAGCAGCTGGTTAAATCTGAAGCAAAATAACTACAGGCTAGAGGAAGATTCATCAGATCGATATGGATTTACTCAGTTGGACACAAGGATCAGAATGTTAAGATGCTGATTGTTTGCAGATGTGGAGCTTCTCTGGGATTGTTACAGGTCCAGATTTATTGGGAAAAAGCATTGTTTTTATAGACCCACGTCAAATGTTAGTATGTCACTAACATTTTCTAAACTGTTTTAACAGGAACGTCCAAGGCGGGATGCCGATGCCAGCTGGAGCGCAGCCCATTTTAGGGCCCGTTTATACTCAGCGCCAGCTGATGCAATGCTTTCTCTGGCTGCTGCTATGCAAGTGGTATTGTTTTTTCATACTTACGCACATAATTTACAGTGACGTGGAGGACTAAAAACTCCATCCACTAGAGGGCACTATAAGAGGTCGTCATGGTTGGATAAAAAAAAAAGTTCTGCTATCTCAGGACAAAACACAGCTACGGCCGAATCCCTCCTCACCCACGTACAGATGTATTTGTCTCTAACTGGCTTCCACTTGCATTTGCAAATATCCATATCCACCATTAATATAGCGTCACAATGGAGGGGTGATGTAACATCGCAACGATGTGGATGATTTTTCTCGTGCTCAATGAGCTTCTCCTCAAACATTCCAACCATGTTGTGTTTTAGCGAATGCACTGCTGACCTCACCTGACTGAAGCTGGCAATACTGCCCCCACGATTTTTGCTGGTATTGCAGCTGCTGTACGTGATTATTTAGCGTTTTATTATTAAGTGTTTATTTTGAGCGACCTGCACGAAAGACGCATCAAATGAACGCTGGCTAAGTGAGGCGGCCATCTTTTGTACACGTTGCGAGTGCCCTTACCCAAACTGGGTCGTCCCTGGGGCGTGGAGGACGGCAATGACGCGTCCCCGGTGCTGTGTGCCCTGCTGCTGCAGCTCGATCACCATCACATCGCCGCCTCGCCTGGAAAATTCACACAGTTCGGGGCATCGACATGGAGGTCGATAATCGGAAAGTATGCAAAAAGAACAACAAACAGCCTATTGCTCACAATGGCCCACTAGGCCTGTGCTATCGTCTTTCCATCTCATTATTTTTAAAACCAGCATATAAGTTTGTTAAATTTCTCCTCGTGATCATCAATGGTACCTCTGTGTGAAACACTTTGCTGCAGCTCTTTTCACACCCAGAGCATTTTGAAAATATCAAACTGCATAACAAAGTATACTCCAGCAAAATGAGACGCCAGACTCCCAGGATGCCTATATCCCTCTGGGTTTGACTCTGTCAGTACCTGGGGATCCACACGGTGCCTTTGACGGCCAACACTGCCAAGGCCTGCAGGTATGGAGGGGTGTGGCTTTCCAGGGCAGGCTCTGTGGTCACTGCTGGGGAGGGGCAGCCAGACAGCCTGTCCCGCAGCCCGTCTGGCTCCTCGAGCTCGGGGGAGACCGGTGTGCTGCTGGAGCTGGCCAGGGAGCTGAGGGCCCAGGATCCCGAGTGCTCCATGCGGCCCGGGTGCTCCAGGGATTGTGCTGAGGAGCTCATGGAACAGTAGTCTGTCAGCGAGTCCTGGTGGCACAGGATCTGAGTCCCGGCCTGGGCATCGTACAGGATCCGCACCTCCCCCGGGCTGTGGTCCTCCTCTGGGGTATCCTGCTGAGGCGAGGGGGGCGGGCTGCAGCTGGGCCCAGAGGGCCAGCTCACACCAAAAGTGTCCCGCAGTGGACTGGCGTCCCCACAGCCATACGTGGCACACGGCTGGTAGGTGGAGGCGTGGTACATCAGCAGCGTGTTGGAGCGGTCGTCCAAGCACCAGACAGCCTCCTCGCCCCAGCAGGTGGAGCTGCAGGCCAGGGAGACGACGCAGGAGGGCGCCTGGTATGGCTCCAGCCGGCGGATGGCCCGCAGGGACAGGCAGTCCAGCACCAGCAGGCCCGGCCCATTGGTATACCAGACCTCAGAGCCGCCGCGCACCAGCGCCATGCTGCGGATCGGGTAGGGCCTCTGCCGTGGATCGGTGTCCTGCAGCTGGAAGAGCGAGCGGTTGAGGGTGTGAGAGCATAGGTAGGTCTCCCCCTCCAGGGGCATGTCGTCACACAGCATGTACACGGCCAGCAGCCCGTCGGCCATACCCACGAACACCAGGGGGAGTGCCTGCAGAGGGACAAGGGGAAAAATCCCGGTTAATACTTTTATAAGGGAACCTTCATTATGAAACCCCAAAAATGACCTCATCAGACTGGATCCCCCCGCCCACAGATGACATCATTTGATCCTTCTTCTGAATGCTTTAAGTATACACTGATATTTCTGAACAGCATAATATTATTGTACAGACCAGTCTGGGTGAGAACATTTCTTTACAAAAAAAGGGGGGGGGAGCTTCCTGAATTTGAGTAGAATGTACATTTACTTGAAACCGCCGGTATCGTATTAACGAGCTGCTCCGGAAGGTCACCCACTGATGTCACTGTGGCGACCGGCAAAGAGGTCCACAGAAAGAACGGAGAAGCGGGAAAATGAGCTTTGGTGTCCCATGGTGAGCAACAACTGGGCTTCCTAACAGTCCTGACTTGTGGGGGGGGGGGGGGGGTGTCGGGGGGGGGGGGGGGAAAGGGAGTGCGGTCCGGGGGGGGGGGGGGGCCGCCTGGGG
>JAACJT020000007.1:4348573-4377134 GCA_009936485.2 Gymnarchus niloticus
AGGGGGCGGGAAAAGGGGGGGCGAAGAAGGGGGGGGAGGGGGGGGAAGCGGGGGGGGGGCGGAGAGGGGAGGACGGGGGGGGGTGACCGGCCGTGGGGGGGGGGGGGGGGGGGGGGGGTTCCAGGTATTTAGTTTAACAAAGGAATCAGCAGCCATGTGAAAGCGGGGGCCCTGTCTGTCCACCTACCTCTTTTTTGGCTGGCACCAGGAACAGACACGTGACCACGGCTGGGCAGGACAGCTGACGTTGCGGGGATCCGAGGGGACACATCTCCTTCAGGCTGTAGATGTAGATATTCTGGTCCTGGGAAAAGGGGGTGCACGGTGGAGGAAGAGGCTGAGCATATATTCCAGAGTTCTGCAGGGCCGGAAGACTGCCTTCAAGATCATTTAAATACATCCGTTTGCAAGTGTTCAGACAGCCTGTGAAGAGGGAGGAGTACTCCTCTTCACACAGCCCATTATACGTGTTCGTTGGTGGCCTTCAACTTGACCGTGTCCTTTTGTGTGTTAAACAGGCCAGCAGTTCCAACTGCCCTAACATAAATAGGATTATGGGAGGGTTTTCCCAGAAGCCCACCTCCGTTGCCGTCCACAGGGTGTTCTCAATCTTCAGCTGGCAGCTGAGTCTCATTCCAGGGCAGCTCATTCTCCTGACCTCGGTCTGACCGTTATCAAGATTCACCACCGTGTAGTTTCTGCAAGGCATGGGGCAAGTGTGCGTCAAGCCAAGCATTTTCCACAGTTCGCACCACAAACATGCATGTGCCTCACCGGGTGGGGAGTAAAGACAACCGGATGCGGTTTCAGCTGTGCTCAGGATGATGTCATCACGGTTGAGGAGCAGAGGTCAGAGCCAAGATGTGGGACCCAGCTCTGGGAAGAACCCCAAATGCGGATGTTTCTCAGACCAGTCACAGGGAAAGGGACATGAAGATTTACGAATGCCTGCACCCGGTGATGAAAGCCATCATTTATCTTGAGTCATGGTGTGGTCCTTGGCTAATGCAGCAAGTAGTCTCTCTGTCAGAGAGTGCGCATACAGCCTTCACCGTGCAGGGCCCTCATTTGGTGGCTCTGTGCGAGCACGATCGCCTTCGATACGGCCCAGGCACCTAGCAGAGCGGACGAGTGGACCTTCTCTATGAGATAAGTGAGCTTTCAGCCCCACGGAGCCAGCGCACCTCAAACGATCAGAATCGCCCTTCGTTCATGCCCGCCGTTTCGGGCCTTGGGTGAAGAGGCAGCACACATCTAGGTGATATTATATCAAACCCAGGTAGCTATGGAAATGTAACGGACGTTATCCCGGTTAGCCAGCCTCTGGTGGCCTTCTCCAGACCGGATAGGACTAGACCAGGTCCCACCCACCATGTCACCGACCCGCAGTCCCACCTGCAATCACGCTCGCCGTCCCAGAACACTGCACTGTGACCCTGCTGTGTAGGCAGGAAGAGCTGGTCATGCTTCTCGCAGGGCAGCAGGTACTTGAAACATGGAAAACTGGGCTCCTGCATCTGTCGCAGGAGGGGCGCAGCTAGGGGGCGCTGGAGGGGAGGGCAGGAATGAAGAATACAACATCGGTTACAAACAGGAGGAATAACAGTGGCTGCTTTGGCCTACCTACTGCCTTTCGTAATAATTTTAACCCGCTGCCACAATGTATAACCCCGTATCAGACAATCCAAGAGGATGGCGCTCTCACCCTCTCTGGCTTGGTGTCCCAACATTCCACCATGAGATTCTGCAGCGAGTAGAACTGCACTTCCTCTGGGGCGCCCAGCACCGGCCTCACACCCTTGGATAGCTTTTTGGCAATCTGGAGCTGGTGCTGACCCAGGGCAGGCCTACGTCCAGACAGCAGCTCATACAGGACCATACCGTAAGAGAACACGTCTACCTGGAAGGCCGGGATGAGACTCGGGTCACCTGAGGCAGCAGGGGCAGCTGGGGTCCCCCCAGGACTAACAAGATTGGGTATTGCAAGGAAAACGTTTATGGATGAAGTAGAGAAGGACGCTCAATGGAAATGATGTCCTATATTAACTCGGTCGTGAGGACACGGAGCCTGCGGTGGACTTGGAGCAGGAACAGACATACCAAAAATATGCTGACCGCAGGGCTAGAAAGGTGGGCTTAGGGTCTGATTACATCATGTACCAAGCATGCGAAAAATTTTGAGGTCATAGAGAGAGTTTCTAAGAAACGGTCCATTTATGACAGACTGAAGCTCTACACGAACGAAAAAATAAGCAGACACCCGTATATTTGCAGTGTAAATAAAGTCAATGTTTGTCCAGTCGACAAGTTTACTCAGAGTGATTTGCAACACCTAGTGTTTCATTGTAAATATTCAGAGAACAACTTCCACGGTTATATGACTGCACTAAAGGAGGACCAGGTCAGGTTACTGACCCACCGTCCTTTGGGTCAGCAGCACAGGCTCGAAATATTACACCACCTCCTGCCAAGACACAATTAGAGTCTGCAGGGAACATCAAAGCTGAGGCAAATCAATAAGCACCGTGCAGATTTTAATCTGGGAGGTCGAGGTGTTTATCCAAGTGCTTCACTGGGTCTAATCTCTCTGCTGGCATCTCGCTGCAAAGGCAATTTATCAAGGAAGCCCCCATTCATTCGCACTGTGGGGGGCAAAGGGGCCAGCATTCAAAGGGATTACAGCCTCGGGGGAGTGGGGGTCTGATGTGTAACCAGCAGACGGAAAACAACCGTAGGAAACTCAATAAAAAGACGGGAACATGAAGCCGTCTATTTATATAATTTTCTGTATCAGTTTCAAGCCTTGAGTTACTTTGGTTATAGGGAATGTGGTAACACCAGCTACCACACTGCTCACTGGAGCATCTCTCGTGTCTCACTAAGTGGACTTCTCAAGCAGGAAGGTACTGCTGCCACCACACCCCACGTGAGCGAAACCATACGCGGTGTCACGGTCGCCAGTGGCCGGTACCTTCTCATCGTATACGATGCCAGGCTTGATCTCCGGGGCCTGGTAGCCTGGGGTTCCTTCTACACCCAGCGCCCCCTCATGGAAGGACTGGCGAGAGATACCATAGTCGGAGAGCTTGACATTGACTGGGCTGCACACTTCCAGCGACCAGACCAGGACGTTGTCGGACTTTAGGTCACAGAAGATGATGCTTTTCCTGTGTAGGTACGCCAAGCCGGAGGCAATCTGGTAGGCTGCCTTGAAGGTAAGCATGTGACCCAGCGGCATGTACCGCACACCTGAGTAAGACAAGAGGATGAGGCGTGGGTACCAACCACCAGGAGGCGCTCTAGACCAAGTGGCAACGAGTGACATTGAACACAATGCCCGCTCGCTCAGACAAGAAGCTTTAGACATTTTACCAGATATGACACTTGGGCCCCTCCTGGAAAGGGGTAGGCCTTACCTTTCGCCCGCTCTTCCAGCACGCTGTTGAGGCTGCCAAGTGGCGCCAACTGCAGGGCGAAGCAGAGCGGGTGGATGCTGATGCCCAGGAGGGCGACGATGCATGGGTGCTGCAGCGTGTGCAGCATGCTGGCCTCCTGTCGGAACTCGGAGAACGTCCTGCTGGCATCCAGCGACTGCAAGTGCTTCATCATGGTGTCTACATGAGTGTGCCAGGTTGGTCACCAGCCCCAGAACAGCAAAGAATTGGGCAGGTTACACAGGCTGACACAACGCAAGCTGAAAATATACATGGAACGTTTTGAGAGCATTTCTAGACCATCATCCCTTAGAGTGATGTCAAAACCTCTGGAAATGGTTATAAAATCTGTGTGAAATAAACACCTGCCTGATTTAACGCCCAAGCTGCTTCAGAGTGAGCGTTATACCCAGCAGCTGAAGAAATGCTCAGAATGCCCCTAAAACCAGAAAGACGTCCTGGGTTCCAGCTCCAGTCACATTAAAAAGGCAGAAAACACAGCCATTTACATTCCCGCATGTTTCAGAATGGAGGCTCCCTCAGTTCAGCTAAGCCGGGTTCTGCTCGCTCCCAGGCCCGTGAGATGAGGGCTGGAATGTCTGGCCCTGTAGGGTGGGGGTGGCCAATCTGTTGGACAGGAAGAGCCACGAGTGTTCTTCCGTATGCTGCTGGCCCATACCAGAACCCAGGACCCCTGCCCCCCCAAAGTTAACTAGGAAACCAGTCAAAAGGTAACGCTAAGTTTACACTTATTTTAAACACAAGCTAGGGCTTAAACAGTTTACACCAACAACAAATATATCACTCCATACCATAGCCATCTGCCTCCACAGTGTACATACAGGCTGATAAATTGTCAGCAACAGCAATGTGTATCAGCGTGACGTGTACCACAGGATCCCACCGGGGGGGGGGTACTACCTACACTGTGACAGCCCTCAGTGAGGAGGGGGCTTGTTTTGCTTCACAAATTATAACTTACCAAGTAAACAAGCAAGCTTCCCAACAAATGAATGTATCTGAAAAACAGTTTAAATATTTACTTGAGCAGATCCTGCAGGCTTGTAGGATCATTAAGCTGGTTAATGCTTCTCTCAGCAAGAAGGTTTTTACAAGCCATCAACCAAAGGCCTCGTTAATGAGGATGGAGTACATATAATATACAGTATCGACAACATCAGTGCAGCACAACACCAACGTGGATCGTTATGGGGAACGAGGGCGAATGGGAAGAGAACATGGAACACGGCATCAGGAAGCAGGAGGAATATCGCCGGGTCCCAGGTTGTCAGGAGGATAAGGAGCAGACAAGATGAGGCGAGACAAGAAGTGAGAGGAAAGGGGGAGAGAGGGGATTAGGCAAAATCACATACACCACTCAAGTCCAGCTGAGACCCCATGCACGCACGCGCACACACACGCGCACACACACGCGCACACACACGCGCACACACACGCGCACACACACGCGCACACACACGCGCACCACTGAGTGGCTGGTTTTCTGACCAATGCCAAACTGACTGAGGGCTTCCTTTGATCTTGGCAAGTTGTTACATCAGATTGAATACTGAGTGTCCCAACAACCTGACTGGGGGGCAATTTGGCACAGAAACAGCTGGGGAGCTGGGGCTTTCTACCTGGAGATAAAATTTCACATTGTGAGGAACCGTGTTCCCTTCCAGAGAGGAGCACCAGCGCCCCCTCCAGGCAGCCCAAGAAAACCAGTCCGCTCTGTGTTTTTTGATACCCTCTTGAATATGAGCTGAAAGCTTCTCTACAGCATGCCCACTGGATGGGGGGGTCGCCGTCCATGGTACAGTAACCAAAGGTGGGAGGACTAACACAGCTTGAAACTCCGCCCACAGTGACCCATGATCCCACTGGGGCCGGCCTGCTTGTACCTGTGCCGCAGGGCAGAGACTGCTGCCGGGACTTCTTGAAGTTGAAGCGCTTGATAGCCACCGGCTCGCCCCGATACTTGGCCCGGTAGATGACGGTCCCGCTGCCCCCCTGACCCAGGATGTCCTGCTCCTCCTCGCTGCAGTACAGCTGCTGGTTCTCCAGGAACAAGCTGGAACAGGTCAGACGCCTCAGGCGTGTGGTCCAAACCCCTCACTCACCAGGAAACCCGAACGGCTAACAGAAAGCTCCTCGTTAACTTCTCTTATAATCAAACCGTAACGGCGGCTTAATCTAATACAGTGCAGATTCACTAAAAACACATTTGCGTTTTAAATACCATCAAGATCCCCACAAGCTCTTGGGCTCGGGACACAAATACAGAAGTTAAACACTTCAATCTCAAACACTAACATACACTAGAAATGTTGTTTCCCACATGACCTGCCGGCCAGGATTAATAAGGTGTGTATGCTCGAGGGTACAGATACGCGAGTTTTTTTAAGATTAGTTAGTGACCCCAACAATCTGGCAAAGGAATATTTAGTCAATATTTTCCTACTTCTTCAGGATCAGGGGATGTTTGTGTAACAAGATATCTCAGGCAGCTGGTTATCCCGCTCCGTGAATTGAGCTGGGTGTTTTCACCCGTATGTGGCTGAGGTGTGCATGAAAGGAGGAGGGGACAGAATATGGAGGTGTGGATTATGGACGAAAAAGTCAGTAAACTTAAGAAAACATATCAACGCAGCAGGGCAGCTCACGGGTCATAAAAACCGATCATGTCAGAGGACCGTAGACTGAACTCAGCCATGTGGGTGCACGCACGCACACACACACACACACACACACACACACACACTTTGGCTTGGTGGAGATGGGTATTTGGAAATGCAGCAAGCTTTTGAGGAATCTCCCGCGATGTTCTGGGCCGGGATGTGTGCGAGATGCCACCCGATATGGCAGCTGCCACCATTTAAGGAGCTAGCGGTTACACAAACACTGTCCCTGACTCACCAGGCGCCAGTTCAGTGGAGGGGGTTAGATTTACCGTGCAGGGAAGTCCGTCATGAAGAGCTCGGGCACCAGCTCCTGGAGGGGCACTGGCTGCTGTGGGTGGTTAGGACAAACAACGTGCTTCTTCTTCACCGCCGCCAGCACACAATCCTCCATGTTGAAATAATGCGTGACGGGACCAGAGGGGGGCGCCGACGAGCAGATTGGGCACGGCACGTACTGCTCCATCAGCAGCGAGCCGTCGTTCTCACTGGCTGTCAGTGCTGTGTACAGGGGGGCTTCATTGTGACACGACCTCACACACGCCAGAGGAAATTTTAGTGGAACAGAGGACTCAGACCAATGAACAGGGGCAGAAAAATGACAACTACCACCCATCTGCAGCACATCTGAATAGTGATTGGACAAATGAGGCTTCAAAACGTGGTGGGTGGGAGTATCCTGAGGCAATCAATCCTGCCTATCGCCAGCGCTGATTGGTTAGTTCAGGATACTCCCACCCACCACAGGGTTGGAAGCCTCATTTGTCCCATCACAAAATTTGATATTTACGTTTATCTACTTAGCAGACACAGCCAGCATCCAGTGCCCCTGGACCAGCTGGGGTAATGGGCCTTGCTCTAGAGACCAACGGTGATATGTTTAACCTGCTGGCCATGGCATGACCATCCGGACATGGGCACAGATCCCTAACTCACTGAGCGATCTCTCGCTATGACCTTATTCTGACACATCTTGAAATAATTTATGGCTGAAGAGGCACAAGGTAACCCTTCCTTAACAAGCATGTTCACGTTGCCAGCCGTTTACACCCAGCGGCCGTCGGCATGCCAGACCGGTCCCGCGCAGCCCCCCGAGACGACCTGGGCTCACCTGGAAACCACTGCTCGATCAGCGAGTTGACATGGTCGGTGATGAAGGCCATAGCCGAGAAGTCCCGGGTGTCCGACTGGCAAATGATCTTAATGCCACCGCTCTTCTTCTGCTTCCAATTGAGATCTGATGACTCCACGCTGCGGAGAGGGAGCAGCCAATCAGCAACTGCGAAGGCCACACCCACCCCCGCCACACCACACCCTGCTTTCAGGTGAATGAGAATGAAGAGAATTATGACGTCTGTTGACTATTAAAGCCTAAAGTGCCTTCAGTGAAACTCTCAGTAAATCCGGGAGATGACTGCCATCAGACAGACAGTGAAGACATTTTATTTTGCTGAGATTACATCAAATTGCACTTCTGGGTGACCTGAACACGACTGCTCCTTTAAATGACCTCAGATTAAAAACCGTACCGCGCAGCTAGTGGCTTACTCATTAACCGAGGGACCAATGAAGTTTGTCCTGACTGCTACATGTAATCAATCCCACATGAATGTATGTTAACATAGGAATTGATACGGTGACGTTGTCATGGTATGCAAAACCTTTGTGGCACAACCTGGCTCAAAGCCGCAGTAACAGAATAGGAAGGGACTTCACATCTGGGCTTGGGGAGGGGTGCTCACCTCAGGTAGCCCCCGTCAAAGGTGACTAGAAGCCCCTCCTTCCAGTAGATGGTCTGGCTGCGACGGACACGGAAGGTGCTGCACCGGCTCCTCTGCTGGCTGCTGGTGAAACTGTAAATAACCGAGCTTCGGTTTCTGAGGTTTCTCGTGTTTCTCTTGGTCTCAAAGGTCTAGGAGGGGGCAGGAGAAACTTAGTTTAAGTTCCTAGCATTAAAATCCATTGCGTTTGTTGAGTGTTGTACTTAGAAGCCCATGGCAGAGTACCTGGACATCCATCTCTGTGAGGCTGATCAGCATCCTGGCAATGAAACGCTCCCAGAAGCCCGCGGGTACGAAACTCATCTTGAAGAGCCTCTGGATGGTGTTGGTGGTTTGATGCCGGAAGCAATGGATGTCCATGGCAGGCTTGGGGGGTAGGAGGTGAGGTAGCAGGTAGCTGGGGATTTGGAAATGGTACGTCTGACAAAAAGCTGGACAGAAATCTTGATGTTCCTTTGTTCTCTTAACCCGAAGCAAAAGCTCCTCTCCATGAACGAACGAGGACGAGGCACCTTTCACTCGGTGTTTTGTCATTAAGCTCATGCCTTCTGAGACACCCACACTCTACATATGGAAAAGAAAGTGGGATGGTCGAACCTGCTGTTGGCCACAGGCAAGGCGATCTCAAACTTGGCCAGGAACTGGAAGTACTGCTCCTCAGTCTGCTCCGTGAAGCCGGTGCCCACCAACAGCATGCGCAGGTCCTCAGCCCGGATGACGCCGTTCCGTGCCACGGAGCGCGAGCTCTTGATGTTGATGATGCGCTCCAGGCACTCGGACAGCCACTTGGCATCCAGGAAGTAGAGTTTGCAGAGTCCATGGCTGGTGTCAGGAAAGTGCAGCAAAGTTCCTGTCTCTATCAGGAAGCTGATGGCTAAGGGGTGGGGGTGACAATGACGTTATGATGGAGTGCTGACTCAGCAAGACCACATCCACAGAGTTACCTCTCGAAAGCTACTTGTCTATGAATCAAGTCTACTAATCTCATTCTTCTGGGTCATTACCAGGCCTAAGACTGCCACTGTTCAGTCACCAGCTGTAGACCACGGCAGTGTATAACACACATCTCTTTCCTAAGATACCCCTGAGCTCGGTAATTATCCCGAAGACAATATAAATGTCTGTGCAGAAAGATGTTAACTTTGTCAGCTACATAGGCGTGGTCTTCTTGCGACTGGTTAAGCTAGACCCTTACCGGTCTGGAGGTCCTCGTAGTCTTTGATGTCACTTGCTGGATTCTGCTCGACGACCTTCTCCAGCTGCAGGTCAGTGAGGTACTGCACTTCATCCTCCACATCCCGCTTCTGCTGCTCGGCGATTACCGCATCTCGGAGCAGCAGGTAGCTTTTCGGGATCTGTGGGACACATGGAGGAGCCTCAGGGAGATGCAGTGTTTCCCAATACCACCACTTAATCCAGTAGGACCAACATGCCAACAATAACAGACACCCACCAAATCAGCACCATGTTCCAGCCAACACTAACCATGTCCTCACTGTGCTCCCTCCCAAACCTCCCCCACCAGCTGATACCCACCAGCCGTCCCACTAGCTTGTGGCCGGTGGTGGAGCTACTGACATCCTTCATGGAGCAGGCCACGTGGTAAATGAGTCTCTTCAGGCCATCCAGACCCTCCAAGGTCTTACAGGACACCTCGCTAAGAGAGAGCAGGGGGTGAAAGCTCAGGAGTGCACGGCATAGCGTTACCCAGAGGGCATTAAGACCCAGGGGATGCTCACTGCAGGTGCTTGCAGGTGACGTCCGGGTAGCCGCTGGCCCTGGCGCCAGATGGCGAGCGGCACAGTGCCAGTACGTAGGCTCGTAGCGTTGCAATCCTCTCCGTGCGGAAGTTGGTGTCAATGAGGTCCAGATGCGTGCCGACGACTACCACGGCGGAGTTCGGGGCACACGCCTGCCGGGGAGAGAGACGTAGGCAGGCCTGAGTGACACCTGGCACAACAAACAAAACAAAACAAAAAAACAAAGAAAAACAAAAAACAAACACTGGACTGCTGCCACTGCAGGTAAACAGCCACCCACAATCCGAACCATCCTGTCTGCCAGAACTGATGGCCCACTGAACGACTCACTGATACACTCTGCGCTTTAAAATAGTCAATGTTGCCTGTTTTACCTAAACGCTGCCAGGCTGGGGGTCTGGATCCCACTCACAGTTCTGTGTGGAGTTGGCGTGTTCACCCCGTATTAACAGGTTTCCTCAGGATAACGTAATTTCCTCACAGTCAAGTGAACTGGGGATTCTAACTGCACGTGTGTATATGCCCTACGATGAGCCTGACCCATTCTCCTAGGATGGGCTCCAGGCTCATCACGGCTGTGGTTATGGTCATGGTCTGGACCAGCATAGTGACATACAGCACAGCAACTGAAGAAACTCTGATGGGACCTCTCAACAAACGCTAAACGCCAGCCAGGGGGCCAACATACAAGCCCAGAGCGTGGGTGCGCTACCTCCCACCCACAATGCACCACTGTTTCCTGGGGCAAGAGAGAGAGCACGGCGGTGAGGGCCCTGCCCCATCCTCACCTCGATGTTTAACAGCCAGGACTGCAGGCTAGCCACGGCCTCCTCACCCAGAGCCAGGTTCCAGATGACCACATACAGGGCCTTGTCTGTGAAGAAACACTGATTGACTGTGGACATGCTCGCTGGGCCACCCACGTCCCACACGTTGAACTCCACTGAATCCATCTATTCAACACGAAGGAAGAACAAAGCACTCTGTAAGCAGACAGACAGTACCCTTACTGCGACCCATCAGGCCTGCCATGGAGAACCTTCGTGGGAACGTCCTCCACATACAGCTGGACACCTGTGATCCAAACCAGACACACGGTCACCACAGTACCACTCACTTCCTGTCTGGGCCTCTGGTTTCCTCCCCTGAACACGTTTGTTCTTGACTTTTATAAACTTGAAGGGAGGGGGGCAATTAAGCCCTTTAATGCTATATTACATCTCGCGGAAACATGGCTCTCCTTGCCACATACAGTCAGGCTTCAGGGCAGATCTCTTACAAAGGGCACCATTTACAATTCTGCTATGGACACAAGTTTGATTGGGGGGGGTTACACCCAGCCACTACATCCACCGGTTAAAGCCTCCCTCCACAGGGAGGCTGTCGAAACTCTCAGGCTTTCCAAAACCGAGCGGTCTGTGTTACGGCACGACCAGACATATGGCAGACATACACACCTATGTATATCCTGGCCTCCCCCTCAATGCTGGTCACGGCCATGTAGGTGCACCTGCTCTAAGATTTTCACCGTGATACCAAGAACTCCAGCCATCCCTAACGGAATACACCATAGCCATCACACACCGCTCCATGACTACCCTGCCCTGGCACATGACTCGTCTACCACCTTGTGGAATTACTGACGAATCCTGTCTCGGCGTCACCGAGACCAGGCAACTCTCTGAATAAGCTGACTGGGCACTCACACCGGAGATTGACTCAAGGCCTTCTGGGAAGCTTAACGTTCGACCCACTTAAACGCCTGGAAATTTCAGAATAAGGGTCTGACTCACAGGTCCCATACCGGAATCCCCCTGGGATTTGAACCTACGTCTTTAGCCACTTTGGTTTCTGCTCCCTAACTTGATCACCATGCTAGCTGTACCGAAAAGCCCTGCACCAGCAGCACGATAGGATGAGGGGGCATCGCTGTGTCTCACAGTGGATTTCACGCCGCTGGGCCGCTCCAGCTCCCAGGTCGACGTCCTGATGCTGCAGTCCTGGGTGAGAAACTGCCCGGGTCGACCCGACTGCAGAGCCTCCAGGAGGGTGGTCTTGCCCTGCCGGGGCGGTCCCACCACGATCATCTTCAGGAGCTTGCAGCGTTCGGCCTTCCTGAGGTGGGCCCTGAGGAAAGCCAGCACGGCGGCTGGGCCTGAGGAAAGACAGGGAGCAAGGTGAGGAGGCACGTAGGGTGACGTGTCACAGGAGTCAGTGGACGCAAATCTGGAGTCATGGTCTAGCTTAGCATAGAAGAATGTAACGGGAATCACAGTCTCACAAGAGAGAGCATGTTTGAAGTTCAAGTGGATGATAAAAGAGAAGGCCAGGAGTCACGGTCGGTCATGACAGAACGTGGAACGGGAGCGAGGCGTAATAAGATCAAAGCCAGGAGAACAGACACTGGAACTTCAAGCTCACATATAACCCACTTAGTACGTCGCTTAGATTTCACCTGCACACTTTAGTCAGGTCTGGTTTGCAGAGGGCGTCAGAGTGACTTTGATTTGATACCACATTTCCGCCCAGGCTCTTCAGCTGTACCTTCACTGCGGACCTCAGCTGGGATGTTGCTGATGTTCAGACCCTCAATGTCGAGCTGCCAGAGGTTGGACAGAAGCCCCAGCTCTGCAGGTAACTCCCGAATGGCAGGGTTACTGCCAGAACCAAGAGAGAAACACACCGGTCAGGGCAGGCGGCGTCACAATACCTACGCTTTTCAGGTTACAGGCCAAATACGCACGACGCCTCTGTGTTTCAGGAGAACCCCATAGGGGGAGCCACTGGACTCACTTTGAGAGATAGAGCTCAGAGAGGTTCCTCAGGCTGCACACTGACGAGGGCACACACTCTAGCTGGTTGTCGCTCAGTAGAAGCACTTCCAACGTGTCCCGCAGACTTATGGGAAATTCGATGGGAGACACTGCCAAGGACGCTGTGGGCAAATGAAGATGAGGCTCAGTGCCTTAATCTAGGATTAGCTAACGGGGCTGTGCTCTGGTTATTTCCGACGGCTGGTCCAGATGAACGAACGAAAGTTTATTTACCTGGTTCTGGGTCCCTCCTGCTCCATGTGGTGAGGAAAGGCAGTTTTCTGGTCTTCAATCCTGTGTCGCCTCTAGAATAATTTGATTTTGCAATTTATTGCCGAAAAACAACTTCTGAAGAGTAGAAATATTAGAATAAGAAGGGAATTGCATGATTTATGGTTGTGATCTCACACCAGTCAATTTAACCTCAACTGTTCCTGGCAAGCAACCGACGACAGGAGTTTCGGCGCCACCTTAATGCATAAACCTCAGAGATGGACAGCGGGCCGCGCGGCGCCGGCTGGCCGTACACTCGGGGCTGCAACACCTGCCTGCATTTCCCCAGCTGGTTCCTGGACAGGTCAAGGCTCTTCAGCTGAAAACACTTCCACCTGTTGGCCGGCGGCAGGGAGATGAGCTGGTTGCCGCAGAGCTTCAAGGAGATGAGGCCCTGCAGAGGAAACAGATGGCCGTCAGCCGAGGCACTGGGGATGTTTAAAGCCGAGGGTCTGCCCACACCCCCAAATGTCAGCAGTCATTTTCCTGTGTCAGTCACATTCAGATATTCCTAATCCCTTTTCTCTCTAGAAGATAGTATACTGAAGTTTTAACTGACACAAAACATTTCTCAATCGTTAAAGAAATATGAATGCAATGTTTGGGAGGCAAAACATCATAGTGAATCTGACCAAAAGTGTTACACTTTTAACGTATTACTCAAACATCCAATTCTACCACCTACCTACCCCGTTTGAGATATACTGTTACCAGTAAGTGTAGTTTAATGCTCATTTGCAGCACCCAAGTAAAGGCTAACACAAACACGCCATCTTGTGGAGAAGCAAAATCCCTGGCTCAAACTCATTCAGAGACGGCATGGTCATTTTGAAGGCTTTCAGCTCTTCCTGTTAAACCAGACAAACCTCGAGCTCAAAGATGTGCGATGGCAGCTCTTTGAGGGCATTCTCTGAGAAGTCAACCTCCTTCAGCGTCTTCCAGAACATGGAGATGGTGTCGGGGAGGAGCTCGATCGCATTGCCGGAGGCCTTGCAATACTTCTGCGGGGTGAGAGGATTGCTGGATCTTAACACAGCTCCTACACTACAGAAGCAAGCCGCTAGAAATGCTGCTGTAAGTCTTAATTAAACACATCTGAGAGTAAATAAAGACCTCCAAACAGCTTCCCCATGCACAGCTCAGCGATAAGCTACAGCTAATATCAGGGATTACAGTAGGGCTGTGTCAGCAAACCGGCAGGGGCTGCCTCAGCATGCACCCCGCTGTGCTGTCCCACGCCTCCCCAGGAGGACAACCCCCCACCGCACTGCTACACCCATCAATCCATTTTCTAATTGGTAATCCCCGACAGATTGGTGGGGGGTCGGGAGCACAGTCAGCACAAGACAAGGCTAAGGTACACCATGGATGGACCACCAGGCCATCTCAGGACACGTGCGCGCACACACACACACACACACACACACACAAACTATATTTGGGCTAAAAGCAAATCTTTGGACTGTGGGGGAAAATTGAAGTACTGACAGGACACCAGCACAACATGGTGGGAATATGGAAACCCGCACGCAGACACACAGAGGAGCTAGGAGTTAGACCCCCAACTCCAGAAGTGAAGTTATGGCAGGCCCCACGGAGCCACCGTTCCGCCTGCAGCTCTCCAGTTTACCGCATAGCCTTTAAACGGTATGACACGGGCATCACTGCTATCCTGGCCCATACCAGCGGGCAGGCCCAAGGCTCTGGAAACTGGCCCAGCTTCATCCGACACACGTTGAGGCTGACGAGGGACTTCAGGCGGTGCAGCACCGAGGAGGGAAGTAGCGACAGGCTGTTGTCTGACACGTCCAGCTCCTCCAGTTTACGCAGCCCGATCCAGTTGGTCCCTGAGAGAGAGGCGGGTCCACATGAACACGTGGGACGCCTAGCAGGCCGCAGAAACGCCACCCGTGAGGGCTGAACAGACACCTGCAGAAGTCGTGGCTCATAACCTGAACCCCGCTGCTTCAGGTGCCAGGCACAAAATAATAAAATAACACCTAAAAATATCCTCTTATATAATGTACAGATAAGTAAAACTGTTAACTGATGCCCTTAATGAAAATCACCTTATAATTATACCCATTCCTACAAATACATGTTTTATTGAAGAAGTCCCACTTTCCAAACCCAAAATGATTAATCTATTAAATTATATTCAAGGGTACAACAGCACAATCCCTTTGGGTTTTTATCTGAAACAGTAGCCTTAGTGTGATACCGTTTGGTATTTCAAACAGAGAGGTCAGCTGGTTCTTAGAGGCAATAAGCTTCTGAATCCTGGTCAGGTGCAACAGGCCAGTGGGAAGGCTGCTCAGCTCGTTCTGGGAAAGGTTGACCTCACGCAGCCTTCAGTATGAAGAAAGATCAAAAACAGGGAGGTGAGAAATGTGAGAAACACTTTCTTTCCAACGTCTAACAACGTCAACCTACAAAGGCCACTAGAGGGCAGTCTCTATTCTCAATGTCTTTACTGAAGTAAAGGTATGTTTAACCAGTCACCCTATCTGGATCTTCAGGTGTAAATCAGAAATCACCAGCACCCCTGCTGGTCTGGGAGACCTGAAAATACTGACCCCTTTGCTGAGCTAAGCTGGTACTTAGAGTTTCTTTTAAGAGTGCAAGATGTAAAAATTAGTACGTCATCACATGTGAAAACTGCATATCGGCCAGTATGGCAAACTGCATTGTCCCCCAAGGTTCTGTGGCGAGACAAGCACAGCCCCACACATACAGCCAGCTCACCTGGTGCAGATGATCTCCTGGGAGGACTGCGTGTCCGGAAGCTCCTTCAGTTGATTACTGGAGAGGTCCAGGGTTTGAAGATGGATTATGCCCCAGGGCACCACAGAGGGCAGCGAGGACAGGCTGTTGGATGATAGGTCTAGGTGGGTGATCCGGGACGAGATGTCCATGAACCAGTCCAGCTCCAGCCATGGAAGCTTCAGGCCACACCAGCATACAGAGAGCGCCTGCACACACAGCCGGGCACTTACTATGGCAGCCAACCACATGTGGGCCATTTAAATAAAACAACCAATCAGGTACACAACTCTAACTAGAAGTAGGAGGTACCGAAAAAGTTGCCAGTAACCAAGACCAGATCTAGCCAATGCTTAGTAAAAAATTAAGATACTGTAAAAAACTGGCTTGAAAAAGGTGATGGTGGTTCAGAGTGTGGTTCGCTGCATCTGTCCTTCAGTCTGAGGGTTCTTTGTTTCTCAAACCCTAGTGTCCTGGTCAATCCCCTGATGTCACAGTCTGCTTCACCCTGGTCTGATCCTTAACCCCAGCTTCCTTTTCAGCTGAAATGGCAGTTCAGTCCTGTCCTGTCTGTACAAGACCCCTATTAACCTTAAACAGACGTGGTTAAACGTTTGCAGCTTGATCTTTTATTAGGTTTTGCCCTAGTGAAGATCCTGTTTACTGCTAGTTCAGGTTTGGTGGGACTACATTTGCTGGCCTAATTGAGGTTGATCTCACATTCACGGCTCCAAGCATCAACCAGTAAAAAGTCGACCTCCCCTCGTGCTAGAGAACCGGTCCGGAGTTTATGGTGCTTTAATGGCCTAGAGACTAACCTCACTGAGGCTCTGGGTGTTTTAAAGTCGTATCTTACAGCAGTTTGAAAAATCCATGATATCCCGAGAAGCGCTTATGATACCGCTTACATCAAGGTGAATCAAACCAAGTGTAAGCCAGGCCATGGGCAGGGACCCAGCCCCCTGCCGCTGCACTCACATCCTTGGGCCCTCCGGTGGCCTCTGCCTCGAACGGCTCCACGAACTTTGTCCGCAGCAGGTGTTTGGTGAAGGCAGGGTGGTCCATCAGCGTGTATGAGGAGATCCCGGCACCGTTCTGAAGCAAAAAACCTGAGATCTCCTCATGCCCTAGAAGAGAGACAAGTCCTGAACGCCAGGCGTCGAAAACCCCCGCAGCTCCCATTTCACTGGAAAGAGGAAGTAAAACTCCCAGGATTGAGCTCCAAAAGAGGAAGCATGGACTTTTTTTTTTTTGTTTTAAAGCGTGACAAAGTCCGACGTCCTCTCCATCGATTAATCTATTTAAAAAAAACAAAAAAATTCAACAAATGTATGAAACAGAATATCAACACTACAGCATCTCTCACCGAAGAGGCAGTGAAAAGATGAGTGAAGAAATGAATATATTAACACTACGGCATCCCTCACCGAGAGAGGCAGCGGGAGGATGAGTGAAAGAATGAATATATTAACACTACGGCATCCCTCACCGAGAGAGGCAGCGGGAGGATGAGTGAAAGAATGAATATATTAACACTACGGCATCCCTCACCGGGAGAGGCAGCGGGAAGATGAGTGAAAGAATGAATGCATCAACTCCCCTGAAATAACCAAACTAAAGTCTCAGCTCAAAAAACCCATAGAAAGTAGAATTCTGACAACCTGGGCCAGTGTTACTCTGCATGGCCCCACTTACCTGCGCGGGCCGCTGCGTACAGAGGCAGGCCAGTGATGACGGCAAACTTGTTGCTGTGGATGGCGCAGCCCTCTGTGTCAGCCTGGTAGCCGTAGACCAGCAGCCTGACCACCTCCAGGTGTCCCTGCTGGCAAGCCGTCGCCAGCATCCAGCTGAGCAGCTCCCTCCGTGCACATTTTGCTAAGGGGAATTTGGGATGGAGGGAGGGTTAGGAGACACTTCTCAACAAGCCCCTCCCCCGGTTCACATCAGGTGCGCCCACCTGGTAAGGCATCCAGTAGCACCTTCACCACCTGGTGGTGCCCGAAATGGGAGGCCAGGATGGCTGGGTTGTCCTCGCGGAGCTCCCAGGGGACAGGTACCTTGGCATCCCTCACCAGATAGCACACACCTTCAATGTCACCATGCTTGGCAGCCATACAGAGGAGGTCGTGCTGGAGGGGCAGATGGAGGGAGAGCACTGGACCATTACCGGGAGTGTGGTGGCATTCACTCCATCGTGCTACTGTCCCCCCAGCTCAGCCACCCATAGAGAGAAACACCCCCATGCGGACCTACACCTGTAAGACCCACACACAAATATCACAATAGCGTGTGGCAAACCCCACGTTTAAAAGGGCCGAGAACGACAAGAATAAACTGGCGGATTACAAATGTTGTAATATTCCGACCATACACTAAGAGGCAGTGTCACATGTCACTTAGACCAGCTGGAAGGCATTAGTGGCTTAATTCTTTGAAAGTTTAAACTTACCCTTGCAGTATTAATTTCAACCTTCTTAATTACATGAAAAATTTATTTTCATATAAAAACTGAGAAAAATCTAACATCACAAACTGATCACCAGTGAGAATGAAAATCATAAGAAAAATAAGTCAATAAAAAGACACAGACAAACTACTCATGTGCAGCAACTTCCCAAAAGCACAAAAACACTAAAATAATTGTTATACCAACCGCAAACTTCTTCAAAACAAGATGAAATTGAAACAAATGTTTCTCATTACCTGCCCTGTAAAGAACAAGCTGATTTCTCTATGTAAATGTCACACACAACTATGCCTGCCTCACACTTCTTTACGAACGTTGTTTTGGGCGAACAGCACCACGCCATCCTCCATCTTGAGCACGTGCTCCGTTACGACCCCTAACAGTCCAAGACTCCACAGAAAATGGAGAATGTCCACAGGTTCTTTTCTACAGGCTCAGAGCCGTTGAAGGGACCATTTACCATGTTTGGCTGGAATGTGTTTCACCACATGACAGAGAACAGAAAATGTGGTTAAGACCCGTTTCATTTCTGCTTCGGTCCTCTGGACATATAAGCATCTTCAAGCAGCACCGGCCGTCAGACATTAACCAGCAGGCACCTCTCTGGACGCCTTTAAACTCCTTCCCAGTCAGGTAGAAGAAGCTGCTGGAGGCTGGCAAAAGGCCATAATGCATTGCTACAGAATTGAGACTTTGCTAATCTCATGGAAGACACCATATGGTCTGCCATTGGCCTTTCCTCTACTTTTTAAGCCACTTAAGAGCGTGGGGGAGAATTTCTGGAACATTCTCTGTTGCCCTCCTTCAAAGAACTCTTGATGAGTATACAATACGAATCATATGCAATACTTACCGCCTGCGATGGAGATCGATTATCGTCACACACAAAGGTCTTTGTTCTGAAAAGCTCTTCCCTGTTTTCTGTTTAACAGCTTTTGACAAACCATTCTCTAACATAATTAGTACTGGTCAAATAAAACCAGAGGAACATCAGGTTTCTCATACTCTTACCAGCAAAGCTGCACAAAGTCAATGGGCTAACAAGAGACATGTAATGCTGCTTATTTAATAAAAGGTCTGATTTCCTTTTTGAGGAATTTCATTGATCTTTTGGGAAAAGGACACACTTTCAGATGTCAAACCTAACACAGATACAAGTGGTACCCAGAGCTGCTTTTTCGTAAAAAACAGAATTTAACTTCTGGAACTACAAACATCCTTTTCAAGACCATCTGAAAATAAGAATTTGCTCAAAGCTATTACGTAAACCACTGGATTACACATGGGTAGGCGGGCGTCATGTGTGTGCATGTTATAAGGTGGGGCGGGAGGTCATCATGCGTGCTAATCTAATGTGTGTGTACCAAAACATGCTTATCTGCCAAAAGGGGGCCTGACAGAAAAGGTTTGAAACCACTGGTGTACAGTCTCCTTTGAGAGATTCATTTTGCATATTCAGTGAGTTTTAATGATCCTATTAAGGAGCTGCAAAATTCCATATTCTAAGATATACGCACATATCATTATTCCATAATATCATGGAAATGCATACTGTCATAGCCTGAATACCTATGTCACATGTAAGATAACATGAGTAACTGGCACCCACCCCACCCTCACCGCCCACACTCTCAGTACCGAGGTCTAATGAAGATGCAGATCCTGGCTTGTAGAACAATAGTTTCTTTCACGACGTAAACCGTCTGGGCCAAAAAAAAAAAAAAAAAAACCAGGCTCACAACAAAACAGCCGTACAAGGTGCCTGGAAAAAAACAAACCCATGGACGGGTTATTTAACCGCACTGTTGCTGAGCAGATATGCAGCTGAAGATGCACCACACGCCAATAACCGCATGCTATCTACTTCCAGAGAGTTACAGTTTGCTGACGGTGAGCCACAGCAGGATGGGCAATATTTTGAGTATTTTACCTCATCGGAAACTTAAAAAAACGATCCAGAAGCCAAATAGGTGGGCCTCACCTCTCTTTAGGTAGGGGGATCGGGGTCAGATAGCAACACGGGCACCACCATAACGGGGATCGACCCACAGCAGCCCGGCGCCCCTTTCCTCGTTTGGTTTTCTGTGGGGCTGCCTTCAGGCCCTCCCCTTCATAACCGTGTTGTTTTCAGAACTAGGCCGGCGCCCCCACCCCCGGCTCGCAGCCACGCTGCATGCAGAGATCCCACCAACGGCTCTCGGCTGATCTCATTACCACTCCATACCTTAGTGCTTAGCCTGGCATTTCGGAGGGCCCTCATTCCAGGGATAAAGACCGAAACGTGGAAACGTGGTCTATCCGCTGGCGAGTGTCTGGACGGGGAAAGGGGGATGGTTTTGCAGTCGAAGATCACCGGCGATTACCGGCTCCTCTCAAACACCCCTTCCCACAACAGCCCCCCCTTACCTTTTCCGGTCGGTTTCCGGTGCTTTCCGAGCAGGAAATCTGAATCAGCTCGTGGGCCTTTCCACGGTCACCAGCTCTGTAGGCAGCCTGGATGTTCTCCAGAGTGGGCGACTGGCTGAGGACAGACTGCTTGCCTCCCATCCCCACAGCGTCTGAACGTAAAGACACCCACCCCCCCAGACCTTCCTGTGAGTAAAACTCAAGAGAAACTGTACATTCATCAGCATGCACAAGCAGCAGCCCCGGGAACCCGGGAACTAGGTCATGGCTTGAAGGCGACGCTCAGGAGCCTCTGGTGCTATTAATTCGCTGGGAGTGACGCTAACGTGGACAGACTGGGGGGGGGGAGCTCAGAACGTTCTGTAGTTCTGCGCACCGCGGCCACACGCTTCCTTCTCGGACACTCGGTAATGTATAAATAAGAGTTTCAAACCGACAGCATGACCGCGATGGGCATGCAGTGGGTCGAAACACAGAACCAGCATCTCTGAAAGAGGCACATAGAGAGAGAGAAATAAAGATTATTTCTGAGCTGTTCAGAGCCGTAAAGCCCAGCTGAGAAAATCGAGCATTTTTAGTTTCTGTAATAAAGGTGACGTGACCATTCTGCCCGTCAGCTGACAGTCATTTAATCTAAACAAAGTGGCTTCTACACAGAGCAATTTAAAAGACTTCCAGAGTGTCAATGTCCTGCTAGTTTGACTGTTTTTGATCCGAGACTTGTCCGTGCCGTAAACGAGATTAGGTTAACGAGCATCAGCTGACCCCCCCACCCCCTCAGGTAATTCACAAGTGGGACAGCTGAGAGTGATTCTTCACAGGTATTTTCATCCTACAAAGGAGCAGCTGGCCAGCTGTGTCCTCATGTAACATTCAATGGCAATGGGAAGCAGGACTATGTTTAGATGAACAAACATTCTAAGGTGCCCCTTCTTCCAAAGGTTTAGGATCATTACAGGATCTGTGTTTGGCTATTCCTACTGGTAAACCTGCAGCTATACATTTCCAGCATACTGGAGGAAAGTGGGACTCATTGTGGGAAATGGGCTTAAATCCACCCCCCGCCACACTGCTACCAAATGGCTATATGAGGGTCAGCATAAATAATTAAGAGGCTGAGTCAGACAGGAGATCTGAGAATTCCTGAGAGGATGTAACCATTAGAAGGGGGGTGTCTATCCCGCGTCGATATAGGCTGAAAACTACCCAGCCTGAAGGGCAAACGGGCACTTGGCATGAAGGAAAAACGCTTCCTCATCTGAAATCACAGCAGTCCACAACACGGGCCAATCAGGGAATGGCAGTTACACAGCCTTTGCCACAACCAACCTGGGCCACGACCGTGTCAATTAACGGTCGAATCATTTGACAACTGAAAACATTTGGTTTTTTCAACACCCAACGCAAACCCAAAAATACAAAAGCAGTTCTTAACATTTTGAGTATGGACCATGAGAAGCAGTATGTGAAATTGACAATGTTAACTGGGTTCCTAAGAGAAATTAAACTAAAGAGAGCATATAAATTGCCCAGCAAAGACTTAACGTCATATACCTCAACTAACATACTGAGTTTATACAGACAAGACAACACACCGTACATTTTTACAGCCTGCTGACAGATAACTTTGAGCCTTCGTCTCACACAGGTTCCTCATCCTGGGCCACATGAAAACGTCTCCTTTGGTCTCTCGGCAGCACTATTCACGGTCTCGAAAACGCGTCGTTCTCAAACTATTCACAAATATAAAGATGTAGAGGGAATAAAGGAATGACGTGTTCTACATTTACACCCAGGACCCAATAATATGTAAAAATCGACTGCTGTCCCAAAATCAGAGCTGGACATCTGGGTAACTGTGTTTTCACAAGTAACAGAAATGTGAAAGGAGAACATGCTCGACACACTCAGGAATTGAGAGAAAATATGCTGTTTTGTTAAATTATAAAATGTCTTCATGCTGCCAGTGATGCATTAGTAAAGTTCAGCAAGACGAGAATCTACACAGGAGTCAATAATTAAATCAAAGTAAGCTGAAACAGAAGCACAGAGGCAAAGTGATTCTTTGCTAAGGTTTGACAACACAGACAGATTTAGCAAAACTGACAAATACAGACTGCAGAAGACCATCTCACTCATCTGACACAACCTTTAAAGTGAGATAGAGGAAATCCTAAGCCGTCTAAGATCAAAGCTGTAGCTCATTTAGAAAAAAATTAAAATTAAAACTCTGAACTTGTGACTAGCAAAGGGGTGACATTCTAGTATCAGATGTATGCGTGTTTTTGTTCACAAGAGTAGCTACGCTAACGTCAAATGAGCCTAGCTGAGATACAAGTGTTCCCACCAGAAAAGCCGTCTGCATTTTGTCTAAACTAGATGAATAGTTGGAAAACTAATATGTCAGTTGAGGTGCCTGTTTAACTAGAGCATCCAGTGCTGCATTTGCTATAGTGAAGCACAGACACCCCTAAAGAAACACCTTTAACGAATGCTCAGGATGCAGATTTGGAAAACCTTCTCTCCCACACCTACCGTGTCATATTGCAAGCCCAAATCAGATTCTCTCTTGCGACCCTGGGTGCCACCTCGATGCTCGCATTGCCTGCATTGTCACCTGCGAGGGCTGGAGACCGTCTCAGTCGCTTGCCAAAACTGCCTCCTTCCAAGGACACACGGTTTGATCTGTGGGAATCTGGGCGGGGGCAGTTGCGTGGGATATGGGGGGGGGGGGCTCTTTGTTTATCTCACGAGCTCTCCACCGGCACAAGGCCGGCCCACACGTACCAGCTGCCAATTACGGTGAGACCCGATCCTCCCCAGGCACTAACCGGAGTATTATGGTAGGGGGCAGGGGGGACGTCGTCACCGGGGGCGACCTCCCGGCCCGGTTCACGCCGTGCCAGACAGCCTGAGCGCCGGTCTGAGAGCTTGGTACAGTAATCTCTTTCTGTTCCGTCTGGAGCAGATGAACAGCCCTTTTACACTGTATGGCTTTTCGAACAAGACACAGCGCGCACACACACACACGCACGCACACACATCCACACATCCCCCACAACAAAATCCCCTTCAATTACCAGTAACTTCCCACACTCATTAAATCCACATTTTCCTTCCTTATCGTGCTTCTGGAATTCACTACGAAATCAGCATCACGCAAACTTTCCATGAGGCCTGCCATTAACCTATAGCTCTGGGAGACGCAGAGACATGTGACCCTCTGCATGGCCCTACAGTGACGGTACAGCCATAGCATATGACACGCCCTGATTTCCCGATTAAAGACCCCCTTTTCCTCTTAAGTGGCAGGGCTGTCGAGCAGCACCCGGTCGACTTGAGATGAATGCAAGCCTCGACAGGCGAGTGGTGACATCAGCATGGTGGCATCCAAACACGTTTCAGTTCCCGCTTCTATTTTAACTCCACTGGCAGTTTCCGTTTCCTGGACTCAATCGCACAGCCCAACGCAAAGAAAGATCTGAAAATATTTTAAAGGGGTGTGCGCCAAAAGCAGCAGCATTATTTTTTTTTTGTCCCCACACTGCGTTTCTGACTTAAGATGATCGGAAGATGATCTGGAAACAATCAGCCTCCTTCCAGCTGATCACTCATCAGTGTCCATATCATAATGTCCGTTTTCGCAAGTCATAATTTATAGAATATGAATGCGTGTGACAGAAACTCAGTGTACAGAACAAGCCGAATTGTTATTTTTGCCATTTATACTACAGTCAATATTCATCCATCCATCTTTGAACCATTTATCTTGGACAGAGTTATAGATAAATGGGTTGAAAAGGGTAGAGTCCAGGCAACATAGGGCCCAAGGCAGGGGTATACCCAGGTGGGGATGCCAGCCCGTGACAGGGCACACAGAAACACACATGCACAATCACACGTTACAAAGACTTTAGAAAGGCCAGTTAACTAACTGCATGCCTTTGGACTATGAGAGGACAGCAGATTACACAGAGAAAGCCGACACAACACAGGGAAGAAAAGCTCCACACACACTGAGCCAAGGTGAGATTCGCACCCCCAGCCCTGGAAATGAGATGACTGCACTAGGCACTGAGCCACCATACACCCTTTTCGATATTATAAGCTGAAGCAACCAGTGTTTCCCTGTAACACTATGCTACACTATTGTTAAACTGCCATCACTCAAAGACAAGCAAGATTTGGAGCAGGGGTGTCCAACCCTCATCCTGGTGAGCTACTGTATTCTCCTGAAAAGTTTGGATCCAACCCAAATACAACACACCTTATTCTAGTGCCCTCATAGCTCTTTATTTAGCCGAAGTATTTGTGTTTCAAATTTGGATTAGATCTAAACTTTTCAGGGACACTAATTAAGTTAACTGAATCAGGCGCGTTGCATTTGGGTTGGATCCAAACTTTTCAGAAGACTAGCTGACTAGGGGGGTATTCCATTAAGTGGGCTTAACTAATCCTATAGCTAACCGGAATTCTGTCTGGAGAAATTTGAGGTGATTCGGGGAATTAACAAATCCTGAAGTCAGGTTTTCGGTTTTCTCCAATCAGAATTCAGTATTTAGCTATAGAATTTGTCGAGGACGCTTGATGGAAAACCCCCCAGGGGGAGGGTCCGAGACCCCTGATCAAGACACACTGAATATGGGCAGGTGTCGTAGCAATGGTGCTAAAAATGATTAACAACAGCGAGTGGACATAAACATAAATAAGGAACACAACGGCAGAAAGGCAACAACCCACTCGATTTCTTACCATGTTGTCCGTCCATGTCTTTCTTCGTATCACCGACAGACCAATACATTGTGGGCCAACTTCACACACAAGGGCAAGGCAGGCAAAAGTAGATGGTTTCCGTTTCACGTGGGAATCGTGGCTACCGTGTCACGCCAGGGTGGACCTGCAACAAAACAACCGGGCAAACAAATCACTGAGAACCATGGGCATGACCTCAGGCGCCTGGTGATGTTGGCCAATGGTGCTGAGCAAACATTTGCTGTAGGATGGCGTTAGTCATGATAATATGCTGAAACTACACCTCCTGCAAGTCTGCTGTCACAGAACTGGTCAAACCATCCTGGGGACCTGAGCTGGTGTCACGTGAAGTCCCCGCGCCAGCCTGTCAGTCTGTCTGTCTGTCTGTCTGTCTGTCATGAAGTCTGACGTGAAGCAGTCAAGCCTTTCTACACCTAGCCCCACTGAAAGAGACATTTCACCAAAATGTTCCGAAATCACGTCGGTCACTCGCTTTTACAAAGTGAACTCAAAGATGCCCGACTGCTGGGGAAATTAAAGTTCCATAAAACATCTCATCTACTGTATAATAAGGAAAATCTCAAGTTCAGAAGCGACACTTCCTTTTTAGTGCCTAATCTGAGAAGGAGCAGCGAGAGATCTTTTCAACTCGGGTCTTTTAATCGTTTATACTGGAGTTGCGGGTTCCAGCAAATTTAAAAACGATAACGTTAAGTTTGGCGTTTTTACACGAACCGACGTCGGCGATTAAACCTGGAAAGTCGACCGCGTCGACGGGCTCGCGCGGAGCCGTGTCCTCGTGCGCCGTCCTCGCGGCTCCGCGGACCCGCAAGTTAACGCGCGTCGCCCCCCGGTCTCGAGCGTTCCCACTTCTCGTGCGGGAGTCGGAGGCGTCGCGTCGGACTGGGACGTGGCGCTACGAGGCGACGCAGATTCCACCTTCCCTGCACCGCGTTTGACTCACCGAACCGTACGACCTGATCCGGCGCATCATGCAAATTAGCGAGTGCGAGCTGGTGCGAAGAAAGAGAAGTGGCGGTGGACGGGTCATTTCCCCGGGAACGGCGGGCTTTGCTGAAGGAGACGCGGCTCGCGCCGAATATTCACTTCCTCAATCCTGAGAGTCTGCGGCGTGTGCACGCGCTGCGAAAATGAGCGGCATCGTTACATTGAAACCCACTCTAACGCCGGTGTATCCATCTTAAAAGGCCACCCCCGAGTTAAGCTTCCGCCAGCTCCGTGAGGAGTTTGTCCCGTCTTTGCACGTAGACATGTACAACATCTACCGACGCTAGCAGCAGATTATCCCGCATGCAATCTGAAGATTTGCAGTACTGTCCAATGCAACTACAAACAGCTCAAATCGTAAAATCGGTGCCTGTTTATTCCGAGAGACATGAATGATATCAGGATTAACCAATTCATAGCGGCGTGGACCAAGTGTGGAATAACCACGCAAGTCTGAGAAGACAAGGCATTATAACCACATGCTCCTTAGTCTATTAATGACTATATTCTGTGTTCTGCATGGAGTTTCTCACTCACACTCCATATAACTCGAGGGCGCCTGTGGCCCATCCTCCTCCGATATTTCATGACACTATATAGCAATGTATTTTCACTAGTAATGTTTCTTCTCAAGCACCTGATACACATAAAGCCGTCATCATATGGATACAGATGACTGTAACGCCTACGAGGCCCCGCTGGTCCCTTCATCTCTTTGCTTCAAGACTGTATTTGAACACAGGGCATACGTATTCTATTGGATTCCCCTCTTTCTTTGTTGCAGATGGTCATGTGTTCTGAGAACGTTGGAGGTCTTGAGCACACACTGCGTTTCCCGTGACTATTGCTGGTCTTCCTTGCTAAAGTACATGCTGTGGTCAAGGCAGTGGCTCTGAGCTCTCTTGATTATACAGCGATGCAGCATCTCCACTCACGGTCCACCCATTCAATAACCTGATTATGTCGATTCATTGCGGGAAACCTTTCTCCCCACCCATGGTCACTGGTCAAAATCTCTAATAGGTCTTTTTTTTTTTTATTGCATTAATATTGATTAATTACATACACTTAAAATTTGGACTCATTCTCTAAATACCAGCATAGAGGTCAGACATGGGTAAATATTTTATTGTGCAATGAAACCCAGATGAGTAAGACCTTTCAGTTCCTATTAATACACAGAGAGCCCATTAGTACACAGCTTAATGTACATACTGGCTGCTGTTTTAACATCTGAAACATGATGAGTTAGCAACAACAAGCTATTAAAGGCAGCAGTATGTTCAGAGTGAGCCAATAATCATATTTTTGTACTTACGGTTCATGGCAAAATAGGGTGCCTCCATCCAGCTGTAAGACGTACAGAACTACCATGCACAGAAAACCTGTTTTATGACTTTTATTAAGACAAATTTAAATATTCATATAAAATATCAGTTACTAACTTAGAGGAAAAAAGGGACATCAGACCATGTGTCTAATGTTATCCATGTTAATTTTTAAAATTTGATTTTATACTGTAAATCGAAAATTTAAATTATACTCTTCTAGTGAACTGTTTTATATGATCTACAAAAAATATTTAAAAATTCAAGCTTCAATTTGAAAACAGCTGTACACGTACACTTAAAATTTTTAACAGAAACACGGCTATAAAACAAAACTGCCTTAATATGAAGAATAAAAGTTTTAAAACATTCAAAGGTTTACATATTTCATCACTGCAACAGCTCCTTTGACATATTAAAATGAATGTCATTTAACAAACTGCACTCTGTAAATTGGTGCATTTTTATGATGTGATAACGTAGAGCCTGACAAAACAATAAGATAAACACAATATAAAAAAAACATCTTGTATACAACTCATTAACTGCACTTCCTAGTTTGTGGTCGTTTTAGATAGATGACAATTGCAATGATATCAAAACAGTACAATTCACCTTATATGGTTTTGCACAGAGTATATTTTACATTTTTAAGTACATCATTTGCCTCATATACTTAACGTTAAAGGAAGGAACAGTAAAGTATGTTTGAACTGTTTGAACGTTTGACTGATTTTTGAGTTACCAAAGTGATTTTTCAGGCTACAGAAAAAAGGCTGCTGTACAGAAGCGGTTTGTTCAGGATTTCTAAAGAACAAGCAACTAAATCAAAATGATGTCAGCTTACACCTTGATCATATCTGCTGGGAAAAAAATCACACGAATCTCGGCCTCATTATCAGTAAGATCTTTAGAAATAAAATCACTGGGGCTGGTATGTCATCGTCATTTTCTTTCAGTTGCTCCTGTCGGGGGTCGCCACAGCGGATCAACTGTCTCCATCTCCTCCTGTCCCCCACATCCCGCTCTGTCACACCAACCACCTGCATGTCCTCTCTCACCACATCCATAAACCTCCTTTTTGGCCTTCCTCTT
>JAACJT020000007.1:4380361-4392818 GCA_009936485.2 Gymnarchus niloticus
TCTAATATACTCATTCCTAATCCTGTCCATCCTCATCACACCCAGTGCAAATCTTAACATCTTTAACTCTGCCACCTGTCTTTTCGCCAGTGCCACCATCTCCAGCATAGCTGGTCTCACTACCATCTTATAGACCTTCCCTTTCACTCTTAACTGGGGCTGTTACGTAAGCTGAAAAATCGTCACAAATTTTAAAAGTACATTTCGACTGCTATAGTAAATTTCCGGCCAGCAGTAAATCCCCATCGTTTATCAAACGTCGCTCTGGAACAAGATTTGTACTTGTGCAAAAAGTCCCTGAGCGAGGGCCAAAAGATGGAGGTGAAGAGACACAGGCGTGTGGGGGCGGGGTGCAGGTGTGTGGAGGCGGGATTGGCCGGGTGAGTGACATGTTCGTGCCAGGCACCCACAGGATGGCAAGCCCATCAGCCACGCATACTGACATGCTCAGTCTTGCTCCGTCACCTTGATGGTGACCGTCTTCACCTCGGAGTACTCGGCCAAGGCGTATTCACCACTGCGTAGCCAAATGAGACCTGCGTTAACAACCCTGCCGTTAAATCCATTAATAGGAACTGAACAATAAAAGAATCTACTCAGACTTTAAGTTTACATATTTGAAAATGTAAGTCAAAGATTCTCACACGCAATCTGAATACTTACGGTACAAGTATTCTCTAACATATCGTATATAACCACAAAATAGCCAGTAAATCTATGTATATTTTACCTATACGCGTATAAATGTTGCATTTAGTTCCAACCTAAGTTTGTTTCATACTTCAGTCTAAGTAATATTAAGATTATACAACAGAATACCTTTGATAAAACATACGTATTTCATAGACTGTCACTGAAACGAGCAAAGGAGAGTGATCTTACAGCTCTCTTCCATTTCCTGACATTTTGTAGCCACCAAAAGGGGTCTGGGCATGAAGGGCATTGTAGCAGTTCACCCTACAGGAAGAAAGACAGAGAGAGCAGGTCCACCTTAAAAACTGCTGCACCGTAAAACCAGGCTTACTCATCAAGCTCAGAAACAGCTGGGCCACCTTAAAAAAAACTACGGAAGCTTATTAGGGCCAATGGTTAGGAAAAAAAAAAAAAAAAAAAAACTTTTAATAAAAGTAGAAATGATTTTGAGAATAAAGTCGTAGCTTTAACGACATAAATATCAACATGAGGGACACGGAGGGAATGAGTGAAGTTATCCTTTAGTAACGGTTCCACAAACCAAGAAACACTTCAGCTTCTGATTAGCATTATGACGTTGATAAGATAACCAGGGCGTGTTTAGAAGGGAGAAGCACACGCCTTCGGAGGACATTGCCACCTTTGTTGAAAGGGAAACAATGTTATGGAGAGGAATTTATAAGGTGCAGGAGTAAGAAAGTAGGAGCAAAACCCGGCCAAAGTATTTATTAATAAGGCCAGAAAGAGGGGAGCATTTTTAGGAACACCTGCCCAGTGACACACTGTCTTTACCCACCAGACGGTTCCGGCCTGAAGGGCGGCAGACATGCTGATTGCCCGGTCCACGTCCCGGGTGAACACCGCGGCAGCCAGGCCGTACGGTGTGCCGTTCGCTCTCTCTACCACCTCCTCCTGGCTTTTGAATGACAGTATGCATTGCACTGGTCCAAAGATCTGCAAGGGTGACCATCAGTGGCAGATCAAGCTTTGTTACGTGAAAATATTGTGGAGACGTTTCGTTTCAAATCATCTGGTGGTTAGTGCCTGCACTCCCAAGTTTCTAAGTAATGGGAGGTAAAATCCTGAATGTTTCACATGTGCACTGGATATAATTCAAGTTACATGGATATTATGGAGGAGATCTTGGTAACAATTCAGGAAAAGTAGCTAAGCATCAGAATGGCCCCTCTCCCCTTAACCCTCATAGTGACATGTAGCATACCGGAAAATTCACCCCCAAATTACGCCGTGTTTATTCCAGTGTGAACGGCGATACATAGCAGTTAGCACGTTCTAAAAACAGTCTATCACACCAAAATCATTTAGAGTTTTACAGCTTGCAACACACACTGAAACAGAAACTCCACTGCACAGCTACCAGCAAGAGAGAAGCAGATATTTTTCAAAGGAAGTAAACATCTCTGGTCTGATTCATTAGGTTCATTCACCTAATTGTGACAAAGCAACAAATGTGAATTCAGCACAGTTTATGGGTACAGTAAAGACGGTGGTGATGCTCTCTAACACGGGTTAACGTCAACCCTTACTGGCAAATTAGCCAGCAAATACAGATTTAAAGCCTGATGTAAGCAATATTAAAACCTAGGTTTGTTTGAAGATATGATTGGAATATTAAAACATGAAATGGATGGGTGTTTGTTACACTTCCAGATGAAAATGTGGAAAAAGGTGCAGTTCACATAGATAACCAGAAGGTTGCACTATTGCACATTAAAAGTATTTACCCCGAAAAGAGGTACGAAGTCCTGGGAGCTGTTCCAGAAAGCAGGCTTAATAAATGCTGTAGTCAAACCTGAATTTTAATTAGAGAAATTCATTGAGATTCAGTGAATCGACACATCCTGAAGTTGAGCTTTTACCTTTCTCCAATGAGAATTCAGGTTTAACTAGAGGATTTGTTAAACCCGTTTTCAGGAACAGACCCCCAAACTGTTCCAATCATTGTGAGCTCGCAGTCTGATGAACACAGGGAGGAGTACCTCTTCCTTGGCAATGCGCATGTGGTCTTTGACTCCTGAGAAGACAGCAGGCTGAATGAAAAGGCCTCTGCAATCTATGGGTCGGCCTCCACACTCCAGTGTGGCTCCCTCTCGCTCGCCACTCGCGATCAGTTCCAGGATCTTGTCAAACTGCCTCTGGTCAATCTGTCTCAGCCGGACAGAGACAAATGTCCCGTCCGTCACAGGTGAGGGATCACGACCTCTCGTCATACTCAGGCTTCGAACTGGCAGCCGTTACAGCTGGACACATTACCGATACAATTGAGGTGTAGGGAACTACAAGAAACAAACTTACTAGAACTTACAAATCTCCTGCCTTAACCACAACGCCATCTGCTGTTATATTCAAGATGCCATTACTGCTACTGACAGATCAATGCTTGACCCTGACAGAGGAGAGCAGGTGTGCTGATGCCTTCATGAGAGTGATCAGCTCCTCCCTCAGTCTAAATGCTGATTTGTCCGCTGCCTGATCACCTCGTATCTCTTCCCAAAGATTCTGATCCAGAGAAGCCATATGCCTTATCGCCGTTCTCCTAAGTGCCGCTGTGTGTCGTCCCCCCACGGAGGTCCAGGAAGTCACCTGCGGCCCATGTGACGTGCACGGGTCCATCGGGTCCCCGGCCACCACCCACTTGGCCTTCTCCACGCTGCGCCGCACAAACTCCTCGTACACTTGCTCCTGCACGAAGACACGCGAGGCGGCGGTGCAGCACTGGCCCTGGTTGAAGAAGGCTCCTCGCTGGACCTCATCCACAGCCAGCTGCACTGTGAAAGCAGGGCAGGGTCGGGGGCCACACTCCCTCTACGTGAGGCCCATAACACACTGCTACACCCTGTGCAATGCATACATGCTGCCTGCCTGAGCTATGTTACAGTCCTATCAGACACTGGAAGTCATCCTGGTACACGTCAACAGTGTGCCCATCATTTAGAGGCACGCGTTTACACACCCCAGCTGGGAGAAAGCAGCCTGCAAGGTGTTTACCCGAGAGCCCGATTACACACTGCAGCCAACAGGCATGCAAATTCAGAGCAGAAAAACAGCGTGGTGAGTTAGTTAGCCAGGTATTAATCAGCAGAGATCCCGTCCAGTGGGAGGAATCCACCCAATGCCGTCTTACTCACGATCTGCGTCGGCAAACACAATGCTGGGGTTTTTGCCTCCCAGTTCCAGGGTCACCCGCTTTAGGTTACTTCGAGCTGCAGACTCCTTGATTAACTTCCCAACCTGGAGATTAAATGTCATCTCTCACTTTCACGGTCCTCTGTGACGGCATCATTAGACACAGAGCCATATGCTGTGAAGAGTCAGACAATGTTTTCATGATCGCTGGATGAGGAATTTTGATCTCGCAAAGGAACTTGCGATCTGTTGACAGTTAGTCAGCATTCGAAACCGAGTTAGCCTTTGATCAGTCACAGCCCTAAACGAGGCACCAGGAAGTCTTCAGCATTCACAGTCTTGCCGCCAAGAAGTTTACAGAAGGTGACGCACCTCCGTAGACCCAGTGAAGGCCACCTTGTCCACCTCCATGTGGCTGGATATGGCTGCGCCAACTGTGGGGCCAAAGCCTGGAAGGATGTTCACCACTCCGGGGGGGAAGCCAGACTACAGCAGCATGACAGGAAGGCGAGTCAATGAATCGAAGCCTTCCGCTTTATAAACATGGTCACTATCCACCATAAAACAAAACAGATAAGCAGCGAGAAAGACCTGATCTTTCTGTAGGGAACAAGTGAGACCAGCTTAGTCTTCAAAAGACAACAAATCCGAATACCCTGAATTCATCCCTTTTAGGGCCCCATAAGAAAACAAAGGCCAAGGAGATGGTCTGGTATGCAGCAATGTTAAACTGTGGTAAATATGGTACATTCACTCATTTATAATCACATATTAACAATGTGCAGTGTCACACCATGGCTATCTCAGCAACTAATGAGTGAATATTATGGGAGGTGCCATTCAGTGGTGCCTTTCTGTGAGGGAGGGGGCTCACCTCCTTAATCAGCGCCCCCATGTGGAGGGCAGTGAGTGGCGTCTGCTCGGCCGGCTTGATGACCATGGTGTTACCGCAGCACAGGGCTGGTCCGACCTTCCATGCGAACATCAGCAGGGGGAAGTTCCACTGGCGTGTTGGGGGTGGGGGTCAAAGGTGAGGTTGGAGAGGATGGGGGGCAGGAGGGACGCATCAGTGCAGGCAGTGAAGTCAGCAGGAATGACAGGCAGCAGGTTAAAGAACAGTCACCTGCATAGTGCTTTAAGACCATTAACTTCCACAGCATGCCATCTTCAGTGACTGCGATCAGAGAGTCACCTGCACAGCGCTTTAAGACCATTAACATCCACAGCATGGCGTCTTCAGTGACTGCGATCAGAGAGTGACATGCAATGCTGCAGGACCATTAATTTCCACAGCAGGCCATCGTCAGTGACTGCGATCAGAGAGTGACATGCAGTGCTGTAGGACTATTAACTTGACAGCCATTGTGCTGTCACTCTGGAAATGTTTCATCTCCCAAAGCCCCAATTCTCTCTCACAGTGACTCACTTTCACTCCATGCCAGAGCACTTACGGTAATCACACATAATTGTTTAGTATAAATTTCATCTTTATGATATAATCTCCCATGTCTGACAACTACAAGGTTTTGTTTCTGTGTTGCCAAAGCACCATAAACCCACATGCCCCAGTTTTTGCAGACTGATGTTGAACATTTACTAATATCTTGACAAAAAAATTCTGTACGGCTCAGCCTGACCCTCAGCTTCTGCAACGCCCCCCTGTGGCCAGACCCAGTAATGCCGCCATTTTGGTCCAGATGAGAAAGCCAAGCAGAGATATCGTACTGGCACGGATACAAGGAGACAGAAGCACTAAAAAGATTCGGCATTAAACAGACTTAAAAGCATTCATAATCAAATAAATACCATGAAAGGGTAAATAAGTGAAATCTGCAGTGACTGCCATTGCAGTGTGAGTTAGACTGCAGGGCCTCCCTAATTCCCCAGGATGGATGGATGTAGTCATGCATGGATGGAAATGAGCTGCACAGGTAAACTAATTAAAAACATTAAACAGTGGGAATAATTAATCCATCCCATTTACAGGGTGAGTAATCAGGAACCCATTCTCTGGGATCATCTCTTGCAAGAGGGACACACTCAAAGTGAGGACAGACCCCCACCCCAGGTGAAAACCCAGTCAGTGTGGAAACTGCGAGTTTGACAAGCTGTCTGAAGTCAACGATAACTCGGGTGTACGCAGAAGACAGCGCTGGCTTAACGATGGCCGACAGCCACACCATGAAGTCTGTTCTACTCACTGGTATGATAGCGCCACACACACCGATGGGTTCGTGCTTCGTGAAACACATGAAACTGTCATCTGGCAAAAACATGGAACACAAACAAATGAACAAAACAGGAAACAAGCGAGGAAAGCAGAAGATCGTTTTGCTACGATGCTCCGGTTTTTTCAAATTTCATCAAGCCACTAAAGGCCCACCGAGGACCAGCGTGTCTTGTAGGAGGTTTTATAACCAAAGAGCCATCCGGGAAAAGGTGACTTGGCAAACCCTCCGTTCACAGCCTGGTCCTCCTTTTTTGGGATAACTCAGACCCCCCAAGGCTAACTAGAACCAATCGCAGTGTATTGGTGGGGGCGGCTGATGGACCATAAGTATGTCACGCAGTCCCACAGTTTCTTTCAGGAATCGCTTGCAGACGTCGAAAACATTGTGTGTCATGAGAAACATATTATTAAAGAAAAAAAAAGAAAAAAAAAAAAAAGACTGTTATACTGGACCGCATCTCACTAATTCTCCTGCAGTCATGCAAGCGATTTTCAGGATTTTGCATTTGCATTTCTCTTTGGGATCCAGCAAAGCCCAACACTGTGACGTGCTCAGCCGGGACTTCCCAATTCCATTCTCATATTCCCGAACATGGCTGTGATTACAGACAGCCAGACTCCCTCACACAATGGGGGAGGCTTGAAACTCATTGTCTGTTGATTTCTCCAGGTGATACAAGCCTCTTCGTTGGCAAAGGTTAAGTTCACCTGGCACCAGGTTTAAAAATTTGACAGCGAAAGTGGAGGACTAATTAACTCGATTAGCTACACAAGAGCGTGGAGCAGCCTCAGAAGGTTATTAATGATATGGTCAAATGAGCCATTGTTTAGTTAAGATATATATACACTAAACCAGGAAAAATCCGGCTTAGTTAACACTATTTAATACTGGGTGATACAAGACTACACTGCTTCACTGTTATTCTTACACTTTCCCAGAAAATATCTGGTTTCATGATTCTTCCTCCATGTGAGTCTTGTGAACATTGACTAAAGCGACGTTTTAACCACAGAGAATACGTAAACGTAATTGTGCAATGGTGTAATTGTGAAGAGAATGCATTCTACAATTTGTGTCATTCCTGATGGATTCAAATATCCTTAAATCTGAACCACCGCAAGTGCTGCACTTACCGACCGGCATCGTCTTGCCGTGTATCTTGTCGGCCCAGCCGGCGTAGTATCGCAGGGTTTTGATGCTGCCGTCGAGATCGATGAGGTAGGAGTGCAGGAAGGGTTTGCCAGTGTCCATGGTCTCCAGGGTCTGAGGAGCAGCAGAGACAAGACATCCACAGGTCAGGTCAGTGCCCCGGTCATTACAGGTTTAGGGCTGGGGGAGGATATGTGCCCCATCCTTTTTTATTTATTATTTTTATAGAACATGTTTCTGTACATTCTCACGCCATGACATTTCGCAAACGCATGCTGTTTTACGCCCCTTTCTAATGCCGTGGGAATTCATTATCTTTAAAAATGCAGCAAGAGACATTTTAAGCACAGCGGATTTCCCTTACAGCAGAACGACAGCCTTCCCCATAGAAAGTGACTGTGAACTCGGCAGATTGTCACCCACCTGCCCCCCGACCTGATTTTCTGTCACTTCACAGTGTTTCTCTAATTCTCGATGGACATTTTAGCATTTTTAAGATGAATAACGTGACTCATTCAAACTGTAAAATCGTGCGGACGGCTGATCGGACTGGGATGGATACTTAAATACGCACGACTTTTAAAAGCACCGGCAGTAAATGCTTTAGATGAAGACTGAAGGTCATGATTGATGCTTAATTAAACTAATAAACTGAATTGGTCCTCCACACGTTCGTGTCCCAGACCAGCCCCTGTATACCACTAAATACACACCCACCGCTGCACACAGGGACACTTGGCCTGGAGTTCATCTTTAGCGGAGAGATTTGTCTTTTTAATGATTTTTAATCATTTAAGAGAAAAGAAAAGCCTGGCATGGGAAACCGGCGATGGCCTGGACCTACACTGAGCGCAGTCTTATCAATAAGGATTTTAAAAAAAAGCCAAAAAAATTGCATTATTTTCTAAGATTTTACTCGAATTTTGGTGCATTTATAGCATTTTTTTTCAATTTGCAAAGAAAAAGAAAGATCTGCTTGTATGCAACCTCAAAGACTGAAGTAATGTGGATTCAATAATTCAATATGCATTGACATTGTAAAATGTGTTTTTAATTTCCCCAGTATTGCTGTGCAACTAATAGACAGCATAGACAGCATAGACAGCTCAGCCTTTGTGATTAACATGCAAACTGCAGTCTTCCTATGATCGCATGTGCGAATTTCAATTTACAAACGTAACTGAGAATATGACATGAAGTGACATCTGATCAGAAGAAGGTTTTAATTGCCAAGGTTACAGCGAGTGTCTATGATGGGAATGGTGAGTGAGTGAATGCAGTCCGACAGCATTATTCACGCAAGCAAGTGAGGTACAGTGGATATTTACAAACACCTCGGGAAATTAGTCCATTATGAAATCAGCAAACATAAGTGGATTCCAAAAACACAGAAACATCGGAAAACAAGTCAATCTAAATATACTTTAAAAAAATAGTTAAGGGAATTTTACATGGTTTAATAAAGTTCCAAATATGGTCCTTAAATTCTGATTTCAAATAAATGAAAAAATTCACAATCCAAAAAACATCCAGTGGCAGATAAAGCTTCCTTTCGTCAGAAATAGCATCATTTCTTTAACTTACCCCCTTAACCGTCTAAAGTTACGCCGAGGGTGGAATAGAAAGGGGGACAAAAGAGGACAGGCGGCCGAAGGCTGTGAACCCACCGCAAGGAGAACCCGCTCCCTCTCCAGCAGATCGGCCAGCCTGTTCAGCAGCCGACCCCGGCTTGACACGTCCATCTTCCCCCACGCAGAGCCCCTTTTACCGGCCGACTTTGCCACCTCCACTGCCTTGTCGACATCCAGCTGTCGAAGCAAAGCTTCTCTGAGTCAGGCCTGCCTGAACACTTTCAATTTGAATTCATTTTATGAATAAAAAAAATTATTTAGAAGTCATATTTTCAACATAATTATTATTAGTCAGTGCAATTAATGGGCCGGTGGTGTTTTTGCATCACCTGGAGAGCAAATTTGGTTGAAATGCGTTTTCATTTTCCATAAATGCAAGCCAGTTACCTTGTCGGCTTCATCCACGTCGCAGATTTTTACACCCGTCGCTGGATTGTAAACTGGAAACGTCTTCCCGCTGATGGAGTCGTGCCACTCGTTATTGATGAAAAGCTACCAGGCCAAAGAAGAGCCATTTGGGGGGGGGGGGGGGGGGGGGGGGGAGACACAACTAAAACACAATCATAACCCCTACAGCCGAGCGTGGGGGCGGGGGGTGTGGCTCGACAGGGAGGAAAAGGTGGAGGGGGGGGGATGAGGGAGGGAAGAGGTGGGGGGGGAGGGGGGGGGGGGGGGGGGGGGGGGGGGGGGGGGGGTGTATAACCGATAATATTAACCAGGATAAGCACTTCACACAGGCTGAGTGGAAAAGAGACAAATACTTAACCATGGTTTTCTTAATCTCATGTTATTCCATATTCATTATTGTATTTCTTAATAATAGTAGTTTTCATAGTTGCATCAGAATAAGATGCAGAAAACACACAGGGACACAGGAATCAGGTCAGCATGAGCTCCAGAAAACATTTCCGTCACGGCTACAAAACAAATAAATATAAACAAGCAAATTAAAGTGCAGTCATACACTTAAACGGAAGGGGATGCTGCGATATCCGAAGGCGAATTGACGGGTTTCAGTAGAGGCTGCTGTACGCCGTCCATATTCGAGTCACTTCGTGAAATCCTGCAGCAGCACGGCGTCCAGACACACGTGTGTATTAAACTCACACGCTGCGTCCACCCAGACAGGAGATCATGTATGACACAGTAACGGGGGTGCGGCTCTCAAGCCTTACCTTGGTGTATTTCACCTCGGAAATTTTCACCGGGCAAGGAGGTGCGACAATGTCCCCTTTCGGCTGCCCGTTCTCCACGACTCCGTTCTGTGCCATGATGACCGAGTTCTGAAGCGAGCCCGGTCGGCGGTGGCGTCCGGACGGTTCATACACGGTGCGTCGGGCTTTATAGGGAACCGCAGGTCCTCCCTTCGCACGAGAGCTGCCTGTTTCCCCCCCCCCCCCGGCGGCTCCGCCTCGTGAACGCGGTCTCGAGCCGCGGTTCGCTCGTTCGGCAGTCACGCGGCGCACGCGACACCCAGACGGCGGCGCGGGCATCGAACACACAACCTACCGGTCTCGCACGGCACCTGAGCGATAGCTTTACGTAGCTCCTATATACAGTGGGACGGGCGTTTTTTTATCTTCTTCCACATTATTCCTATTGCCCTTATAGATGGGTCTATTATTAATATTATTTATTAAGTTTACTTAGCGCACTTGCGGGTTTTGATCACACACCGACAAGAATTTCTGGAGGGCTGTGGGCGGTCGAAAACGTGCAGTTGGTGGTTTGCTTTTCTCCGACCCCCTGATATACAGGAAGACGTGTTCAGTAACAATCCCGTCTTGATAAAATATTATATTGACAAGTAGGACAGGCATATTCATTCGTACATATAGAGTGCCAGGATTTAGTCTTAGCCTCAGAACTTCATATCTTTATAACTCTATATAACTTTTTATCAGTCCTAGGCCAGTTTCCCTAAAAAAATCTCCGTCTAGGATATAAACTATAAAGCCACGGAGATCACACTGTATATGTTCAAATTACTACGACAAGCCAGATGGAGTGGGTTTTTCCAGCGAGTTTTATGTGCCTATTGCGTTTAAGAATACAAACGCTATATAAAGTTCAAATGTGTAAGACGCGTGTAAAATGATTTGTGTTCTTGTTGACAGCTAACGGCGCAGCCGCCTGGATCACAGCCAGTAATACAGTAATGAGTGTGACTTGAGGTTAAAACACATCACCTACTGCAGGCCGCACTCTGGCTTTGATCTGATCCCGGAGAGGCAATTAAGAGCCCTGCTAAGGTGTGATGCTCGGCGTTGGTCTCCGCCAAATCGGTTTTTGCACCTGGCTCTCATGAACTTTAATGGACTTGAACACATGCAGACAAACCCCTTTGTTCGTGGGGACAAAGGCTCATGCCCAGACACTGTCCACATTGTTTCCTCGCCGTTGCGTCTTGTCACTGTTCTTGTCGGAGTTTAATTGGGACAGCGGGCCCTCGCTGGACCCATTTCTCACTCCAGCAACTTCGTGACGCCTTATAATGAGACGGGGACTCGGGGGGCAGACAGGAAGGAGCGGCGGACCGAAGTGAGACCAGCAAAGGTCAGCTGGCCGGGAGATGAAATGGGAAATTATTAAGAAATTATTAAGGAATTATTAAGGAGGCTTGGCGACCCTACCTAAATCCTGGACTAATACGTCGATACGTAATGGAAATAATGAAATGGTTTACCTCCTGAAAACTTTATCTTTAAAATTGTTTCTGTATTATTATCATTATTATTATTATTATTATTATACAAAATATTGTCGGCAGTTTCAGTCGAAAAAAAGCATACTGCTGCTCTTTACATTTTAACACATTTTTTACAGCATCATATTCGCAAAAGAAATATACACTTAAAACAAACTGTGATAACCGGTGCCAGGTTTTTTGAAACGAAAGCATGGCATGTAGTATACAACGTTTGTGTTCAATTTGAAAAGTTGTGCTTTATACGTAACCTAAAACGTAAGACTATCCGGTTAGTATATTTACGTACGAAAATGAAAAAATCTGACCTATAATATCTGGAGCGCCAGACAGCATAATAAACGCAAGCATATAATATGATATGAAAGTCTTAGTAATATGTTATAAATATTTAATAAGCATGATAATACCACTATTACAATGTTGAGAAAAGTACTTATTATTACATATCACATGTAAAAAGATACACAACCAGCATTTTCTAAAATGCGGCTGCGGTATCTTCGGCGGTCCTTTTATTCATTCATTTTATTTTATTATTATTATTTATTTATTTATTGCGGATGAATAAATTAGTGGATCACGGCACGCTCAGGTGAATAGATCTATTAGACACTGTGAGGCTGGTCGATCTATAACCCAGACAATAATATTATTCCGCTTGGGGACCGTCTAAATGTACCCTCATTTATACCAGGCTTTGTCCTTTATATATGAAAGAGATATCATATGAATGGATTTAATTTTATCACACTTATTTAATGTATTTCGGATGTTTATTATAAATTTATAAATTTATTTATTTCGTGCAATATGTTCCATACAGATGGACTGTGGTCTACCTACCTCATTTTACCTACCTCATTTTACACTACAATTCATATTTTGATATTTTGTGT
>JAACJT020000007.1:4396823-4431771 GCA_009936485.2 Gymnarchus niloticus
ATCTCTCTGACACAGGGACTGCACTTAATTTCGTTGTACTCGTTACAATGACAATAAAGATATTCTGATTCTGATTTATGGCCGCATACTAATATCGTTCAATTACTATTGATGTGTGGCCACTCTAAGAAATATTTAGCCTGCTCAGAACACAGGATCATTTTCTCAGAGGAAATGCTATTTTAAAAGGTCAGTGAACAAGTGGGGCTGCTCACAGGAGCCTGATCTTGGAGTTTGCCTCCATGAAACCTACAGAGCAGGGAAAAAAATCCATAAGCAGCTTCCCTCAGGGTCATTTATCATCTCACTAAGGCATGCTTAGCATTTTTTCTACATTTTACAGTAACCTGCTCTTTTGATCGCTTGGTTGAGATGCATTTGCACAAGCGCGCATTCGGTTCTATGAAATCCTCGATGGCGTGTTAAATTCGGGATGTCGTTTAAACGAGTTTGCCCTCTACTCCGCGCGCTTTCCCGAAATAAGAAGACGCGGAGCGCGGGACGGCCGATCGACCGGGATCGGCGCGTGCGGCGGTTTGGGCGGGAACGAGTTAAAGAAATGGCGGCTCGTTAGACGCGCTCAGATGACGGGGCTCCCAGCGCTTATCCCACTGTGGCACAGCTGCAGTGTAGCAGGGCCCGCGGAGCGGCTTGACCCCGCCTGAGATAACTCCCTCCAGGTGTTCGGGAGGAGAACAAAGGCCCTTTTCAGACCCTCATGGGAATGAAGAAGCCTCTCCTTAGTTTGGAAACACGCAGCAAGAGAAAGAACAAAACTTCAGCTGACCACGATGTTCTGTTACGGTACCAAAAAAGAAAACATTTATATGCGCGAGAGAGGTACTGCCGTTTAGCCTAGCTGGAGTTCTTCAGAAATAGTAATAATAACAATCACTTTATATTTGTTTAGCGTTTGGATAGACGTAAAAATGTAATTTGCCACGGTTAGTACTTTTCTTAGGAAATCTCTGGCCTCTTGCTCCTAGGGGTCACTGCTGGATTGATTATAATGAACCACCTGTTGGGTCCGGATTAATTCGGACGTAATTTTCATTTTGTCCAACATTTACAAGTTTTCAGGTTATACGAGAGAAATTCCGTGCTGAGTGAACCTCATTAAGAAAATCACACATTCATTTTCAATAGTACCGGTATCCATCCAGAAAAATGTTCCTACTCTGTCTATTTATAGAGTGAAAATTTGATTAAACATGATTGAGTCCTATTAGAAATGACCAAAAGCGTAGAAGGCAGAAGGTAAAAGGCACTCGCGGGAGGCAGGCGGGAATGAATGAATGAAAGAGCGGTTTACTTTATCTGACCTCACAATCTGCTCTCCTGTCAGACCTCCACATCCGTACAGCTGACAGCTCAGAGGGCCTCAGCTTTGATGTTGCAAAGAGGTTCTCATCCCCTGGCATTTCTGCCCAATTCAGACAATATCGAGACGATTGTTTACATTATGAGGGAGTGACAGGCCTGTTTACATTATGAGGGAGTGAGAGGCCGCTTTGTGCTGGAGATCAGAGCGATTTGCAAACGGATTGGGGTCAGCGTTGAAGGGGAGCGGCTCGCCCATGGGAGCAGTCATCGTGGGTCTTGCACCGACTGGCCATTGGCTTGCTTTCACTATCCAGGACACTGACATTGTCCCTTTTTACCCAGCATTAAATGCTTGCCATGTTTCAAAGCTTCAGATTCTGAGTCTGAGTAATCGGTCACTTAAGGTAATGAAGGGGAAGCAGTTTTTGCTGAGGCTTACAAAATGTTTAATGAGAGCAACAACCAAGTGCCCTTTTCTGCCAAGAATATATAGTATAAAGGTGACTTTATATAAATTAAAACTACTCGTTTACTCGTTAAATTTGACATGACTGGCCGGACGAAACCCAATTCCGTGTTTCAGCGTGATAGCCTGCAATAAGTCGCTTTTATGTATCTCTGAGGAGGTTTAGTGCGAGCAAAATTTCAGCAGAAATCCATAGATAAATACATTTATATGCAACGACAAGGTCTTTCCAGAAACATATGAAACGTAGGGGGCAGCCTGCTGTTTTATACCACACACCAAAAAGCATTTTATCCGAGAGACAATATGAGCGAATCATGAGCGAATCATGAGCGAATCATGGCTTTTTTGTTTCTTGCAGTAAATCTGGAGATGATACATTCCCTTCTGCTCATTCAGCCACAGTGATTATCTTTATAAATCACTTTGAAGATGTGACTTTACCCTAACTTTACCGTAACTCCCAGAAAAGCGACTCAGCTGGCGAGAGGCGGAGTTGATAATCAATCTCGTCACATTTTAGAATATCACCAAGCAGGGAGTTGATGTCCTCACTTACATATATGTAAGGAAGTTGGAGCCCCTGTACTCTTGGCCAAAGTTATCATTCTTTTTCCTCCAGGTCTGCATTTTTGTTTCACGTGCTGTCATCACGACCAAGCGGGCTTGAGTACAGATTTAAACGATATGGCCTACAGGAAGGTGGTCAGATGTTTGGTGTTACGATCCCGGTGGATTATCTGATGAAACATACATAAAGCAAAAGTATAGTATAAAGAATAGCATTTATTTTATTTAAAATCATAGACTGTAACTTAATACAATATGCCAAGTATTGTATCCATCCTAACATTTATTTGGAAATGAGATGGTATAGAAAAAAATGATTTTGCATTGAATGTAATTTTTATCAACTATAAACTGTTTCATCCACAGGACTTAGTAAGCTGTGTCTGATGTGTAATTTTTACGCCGGTGTAGGATCATATGTCATGTGTATGTATGTATGTATTATTATTACTCTGACAAGGTGTGTTTTGCATTTGCATTAGGTTGGCTGTTCAGATCAGTGGCTCGGTTCAGATCTTGTTCACGGTTTAGTGCCGCACGCTCGTGTGTGACATAAACATATTTTTCTTTACATGTCGATGGAGCATGTGGTGTTTGAGGAGCTGTTGAGACGCAGTTCACAGAAATCCCTGGAACCCAGCTGGTGTTCTGCTCCCAAAGCCACCCGGAACCTTCGTATCGCGTGTGTGACGTTCAGCTCCAGAACAAACACTCATTAATTTAAAGCTGAGAATGCCCCCCAAATAATTAGCCCCACGGGGTTTCACAGAGAGGGAGGTTTGGGAACTTCAGCACCGGCAGACCTTGGAGAAACAAAGAATATTTTGATGAAAAATGAATTCTTGCAGGATATACTCATCGATTTTCACTCCATCCCTGCACTTCTTAAGAATATGAATGTTAGTCGGTGTGAACTGTATCTTCATATACAGTAGTAAACAGTAAATGATTCAAAGTATCTTGACACACAGGCGAGTTCATATTTGAGACAAATAAGGCAGCCGACTCTGGTGTGAGGGAAAGCGAGGAAGAGGAGGCCTGGCCTTGCACCTCGTTCAGCTCAAGGTGGAAGAGGCGGGACTGGAGTGCAGTTTATACGGTTCTTTGCCCCTTCCTCAGAGGGCGGGCTCATCGCAGCGGCTGTCACAGTGGCCGATTGTTAAGGTGAAAGGCGGCCCCGGGGATTGTGTATCAGTAGATATGCGTATCAGCGTCTCATCGAGGGGAAGCCAAGTGTAGTCATATTGTCAGGGGATGCAGAATCCTTGGTCAGAAGCATTGCTCGAATGCAGGAGATTGAATGACTGAACCGTGTTTACATTTCCCCTTTTGCCCTGGGTGGACTGTTAGCTGTGGGGGAGGGTGAGAGGGCAACGGGAAAACCGGAGTGCCTTCAATGGCGACGTCAATGTCGGCTTTTGTTTAACGGACCACTTAACATGCACGGCATTGCCTGTGTTGTCACCGGCACAGGGGTACGGTTGTAATTACACAAAACTATGACTGTCCTGAGTGTAATGAATAGGCTCACTGCTTCACCACAGTAATATTGGAGGGAAAATCTTACATGAAGAGGTGGATGTTTTTGAAGAAACCCAAGCCCGCTTTTGACGTTTTTAATAAGCGGGCCTGAAGGATCGTTGACATGCCAGGAAGCGCTCGCCTGGTATTTCCGTATCATTTTAACGGACCCTCTGACAGGTGAGGACTGTAGCTCGGCGTTATGGTGTTCAGGGTGCCGCTGAAGGTTTTACTGACGGCGGTTTGCATTGTGGCTGACGTGCCGCTTCCTGTGTCCCTGTTGGCTAAATTAACAGGCCGGGAGGACCATCAGAGTCACGCGGCAATCTCATGGTGCAGGTGTTGCCCGGTGCTGCCACGGCATGAAATGCAGAAACCATCCGAATGGTACACGGTGCCATCACATGTCCGTGAGTATGCCAGAAGCCTGGAGAGTCACTTTCCAACAGAGATACCAGCTTCTGCCTAACAAACAAAGCCCAAACGTACTCACATCACTTTTGGAGCTTGTCTGATCATTGTCTGGAGCTTGTCTCTTCTGGATCCTACAATCCATGGCTTTGGAATACACCATTAATAACAAATACAATATCTTATGACATGTATCCAGAATTAGGCATCGCTTCAAAAATTATGAGGCCCCTTTCCTGGGGAAGGCTTAGCTAATTTTTTGTATTGATAATAATTAGCATGCCATTGAGCAGTTAACTCAATCATAGAACAAATGCAAATGTTAAACCAGAAAAACATGAAAGCTCAAGAACATTCCGGACTTTTCCAGTCAAATTTCTTTGGAACCGTACCATTCTGTTGCACTTTTCATTGTAAATTAATATTGGGGGGGGTTCATGCAGAAACCACACTCATGAAGCCACAAAAGTTTGGCTTTACTCCCAAATATCTCTATACCTACTGTATAAAGTTTTTGTCTCACGCATCCTACGATCCATCAACACCAATTCTCAGAATTTATGTAAATAACCTCTAAATTATGACCAAAAAGGTTTTAACTGTAATAAATACACCGGACAAATCCGAGAGTGGGGATCAAAGACGTTTATTAATGGAGCAAACACAAAGCTTGACAGTACAGAGACAGGCTGAACCGGAGTTGGTGAACCGGAGGTCCAAACCTCAGGACAAACAATCCAAAATGTTACATGAGCCACTCAAAAAGAGTCCAGGCAAAACAGGTCTCAAAATCCAGAAAGGCAACAACGAAGGAAGCATTAAAACTAGAATCTAAATAGCCAGGAAACGGTCAGGAACAACATACAGATGCTTACAAAATCACAGGCCAAACCATTCAAAATGGTGACAAACACGCAATACCTCAGACTGAGGCAAGGGGACCTAAGGTACGTTAAAGGGTAACTGCTTTATTCTCAGCTGTTGTCAATATTCAGGAGATGAGGAAGGGGGGTCTGTGGGCGTGGCTAGCTGGGGTGGGTGTGGCTGGATGGATGTGGGTGTGGGCATGACAATTAAGGAGTGCAGAAACCCTCTTACAAGGGTTGTCATGTGTTTCCGGTAATACTGAGTACGTTTTTTTTTTTTTTTTCTTTTCACTGTGTCACAGTCCCCAGGCCTAAACAAACAGCTGGGAGACCATGCCAGCTATTAAAGGTTTGTCAACAAAAGGAGAATTTGAATTTGCCAGGATGCGTTCAGAATGTTCAAAGACATCTGGAATAAATGTACAAAACTATGAATGATTTACTGTATATAATTCCAGTGGTGCATAAAGTGTTTAGATACAATGTTGAATATTAAGACAAATGTAGATTTAGATATGGGTGGTGTCCCAACCATCTTTCAGAAAATCTGAAAATACCCCTACCAACATTTGCACATATAAATGAAGCCATTTTTTGAAATAGTTTTGGTTCCCTACCAACTTTCAAGACAAACCTACGCCCCTGAACTAACGGATATAAACTGATGTAGATATTTTCACCCATGTAGCATAATTATTTTCGGCTGCAGACAGACTTGTAAAAACAGACACTTTGTTCCAAACACAAATGAAAGCTCTGCTGCACTGCTGCTAACGGCTGGAGAATTTACAGATGTGATGTCATCTAGAACAAATCCAAAAATGTGTATTATTTTATCGGTTGGGCACAGCTGCCAAAGTGATTTGGATAGTGATTTTGATTACAGGCCACAACACCAGTCAGACGTAAGGCTATCACAAAGTGTTTGTGACACAGATATTAAAATGATAAATAGACGGAAGACCCTAATGACGGCAACAGAGTGATCAAATTTATACTTTTGGTTGTACAAGTCTCTGCTGGAATATCAAGTACAGGAAAAGAAACAAATTCAGAGCTGCCTGTTTCCTTTAATGGTCAAATAGCCGACACCCAGAAGGTGTGTCCCAGGAAGGAAATACGGGTGTCTAGTAAATGGAGACACGTGAGCATGTTTGGCGTATGTGACTCATTCGAGTGTGGACAGAAGGTCCCAGGTGTCCTCCTTCATCATCCACGAGCGCAGGCCTGAGACCAAGACAAGCAGCTGGCACTGATGCTGGACAACCGGGCCCCAGGAGGCAAAGCCACATTCCGGGGTGGAATGGTCATTATCGTGGAATCAGACTAAATACGCTATGAATGGCTATTTCCAAGGAAAACAGATGTAAAAATATGAATGCTCATTACCAAGGAAACAGATAAACGACACTTGTATGGTTTCACATCCACATGAGGCAGAGCAGGTGTAGAACGCTCAGCTCTGACTGACCAACTTCAGGGACATCGTCTCAAAGTGCTGCGCTATATTGTCAAAGAGAGGGTGAAACCTCATCCTGCCCCCGCCTTAGTTGGCTTGGTGCGCGGTAGGCAGGTAGGCAGGTAGGCAGGCAGGCATGGATCCTTTTACCGTGAAGAATGTAGACCTTCTCACAGCAGGCGGTGAGGTTCCGTATCGAATGATCCTCGGGAGGCCAGCGTGGCAGTGCAGCGAATAAAAAACGCGACGTTCCTGACGTTGTCATCTCAGCGGTTCCCAGTTTCCCAGGAATTAAATCCAGAGCTTTTGCAAAAGAATTCTCGCACTTGACATCCTTGCCCCCCTTGGTATGGATGTGTAGAAAGCTCTTCTGGTATGGAGGAAGATTTCCACAGAGGAACTAACCTGCAGCAACATCACCTTCTTCAGGCTCCACAGCAACTCCAAGACTAAGTCATCAGAGAAACACCAACTTGAGGAGCGTGATGAGATGATAGGACTATGATGGACAAGGAAAGATAATCACCCCTTCAAAACCCCACTTACCCAGCACTTTCAGCCAACCAACCCACCTACACCGGAGTGTAATTGGGTTACATGCCGTAATAAATGTGTAATCATGGGAGAAAGGAGGCTTCAAAGTCCAAGGTTGGGTGGAATAATCAGGTCCTGGAAATTACTGCCCAATTGCCCAATCTGTCTAATAAGAATTCAGTTATCAGCTGATGATTCCCACCAGCCACAGGTCCTAAAGTCCAAGGTCACCTTTTGCTACTCAAGGTTACTATCAACAGGACCCCTCTATTGATCTAGACCTGAACCTTTACAAGTCCATGCCTTTAATCATCATCATGATCATCATCAGCCATTCATCTTTCAACCAAATATACTGGTCAGAGCCACTTAGGGTCTTGAAGCCTACGCTAAGCAGCTTTGGGCACAAGGTTACACCCAGGATGGGATGCCAGTCCATCACAGGGCACAAAGACTGGGGTATACCCTGGATGGCTTTCCAGTCCATCACAGGGCAGAAGGCTGGGGTTCACCGTGGACGGGATGCCTGTCCATCACACCATGTGCATGTCTTTGGAGTGAGGGAGAAAAGCCTTGAGACTTGGGAAGAACAGGCAAGCTGTACACAGAGAGTGGAAGTAGCCTCCTTTACTCTTCCATTTGAACATAACAATGCCAGCAAAAATGAAATGCTTCAAGGACTACAGAAGAATACAAATGACAAGTTCAGTTTGCCAAGGAAACATCGTGCTGACCCTGGAAGGGTATAGTAGGGTAACCTGGAAAATACCTTCCTGTTGAGGTCCCATCGGCAGGTTGAAGAAGTTAGAGCCAGGAAGGTAAGACTGGTGTAGCACATCTGAAAAGCAGTATATGGCAAGAGAATACAACACAGCTTGGAACCTCACAGCCTCACAAACACAATCGCACAGCGCGTTTTACGACGTGGATGGGAGAAGGTATTCATGAGCATGTGACTATGCGGACAAGTACAATAATGTTTTGTTTAAATCATGTGGACAAAAGCTGATGTTTATTTACTGCGTTATCAATGCTAACCAGAATCAGCAGGGTTTTGTTTCTTGATCCTCTGTTTAGTGACTCACTGTGTAAAATGATGCAAGCAAGCCGTGGTTTTGCTATGAGGCTCCATAACTGCCCCTTCCTGGGTGAACCCTTTCATTTCTAGCAGGCTGGATGATTAACCACACGGTGATCGCCTTATAGCGCGGCCGTCACTGTAGCACAGTTTGTTCCTGGACGGGTAAAAGCTGCGACCACAGGAGCTTCTTGGCGAGGCTGCAAATGGCGTAAATCAAAGGTGTTAGACTCACACCCTGGTTAGCTGCTCTCGTTTCAACCCATTACACGTGAATAATTTATTCTGATAGCGGGCAATTATGTGCATTTTCTATACAGATTTGTTTTTCCCAAAATACAACATAAGAAATATGGAATGTGCTGAACACGCAGTGTGTTAAATGAAAAACTAATTTTTTTTTAGACTACTAAAAGATGAGCAGTTGTAGGCCTTCAGCCCTAGGTGTTGTACCAGTTTAAGCTCTTGGTGTGCATGGTGGCTCGGGGATTAACATGGTTACCTCACACTTCCAGGCTTGGGGGTTTGACCCCTGCTGCTACTCTGTGTGTGTGAAGTTTGCACGTTCTCCCTGTGCTTCGTGAATTTCCACCTGTAGTCCACTCTGACGTAGGTTACCTGGTGTGTCAAAATTGCCTATAGTGTGATTTGTGCCCTGTGATAGGTTGGCCCCCTGTCCTGGGTCTCCCCACATTGTGCCCTAGGCTCTAGAAACCCTGCAGAGTGTAAGAGGCTTGAAAGGTGGATGGAATTTCTGGATGAGATTGAAAATAATGCCTTTTAGCTGCTGGTTGGATGAATTTGTTCATTTTAAGTGAAATCAAACTTATTAATAGAAGACTACTTTGTAGTCACATAGCAGATCGTTATCTGAGGGATATTCTGCATCTCCTCCTAAGAGTCTAAAGGATCTCCATGATGTGTGGTCCATTCCTCCAGGTCCCCAAGCTAACTGTCTTCTTCTTCCTTGTCATTCTCTGCCGTGTAAAGGTGTGTAATCCACTGGGCTTGTCAAATATCATGCAAATGCATACTGTCTTGTAACTGCAGGACAACTAACAACAAGGAACGACCTACGCAAGGGTCGTCCCGTAACGTACAACAAAGGGTTAACCGTTCGACTCTTAAATAAATCCAGACAGCAGTTTCAATCGCTTTCATGCCAGATAGATAAGCCAGCTGTCAGATTTTTAATACACCCAAGATTGTGTAATGAGGGTATGAGACAAGGACAGGAACCCCCTTTGTCTCTTAATCGGGCCCATTAATGCAATGTTACGGCAGACAAGAATCTTTTTCAAAATATGTTTAAGTCATAACATTTATTCAACTAAGTTCTCTGATTTCTGGCCTGAAAATCCATTCCTTTTGTGTTATTTTGGCATTTGTTACATAGCAACCAAGATACACATGAACATCATGTTTCATTCCCATCACCAACTCTGTATCTGTGCAGTTTGTATGTCTTCCCCATGTTTGTGTAGCTTTCTTCAGAGTACTACAGTTTCTGCCTGCAGTTCAAAAACAACTGCTTTAGCAAATTTGTGTCTCTCACTTGCCCTTAGTGTTTGGTTTTGTGTGTAAGTTGGCATGTGACAGTGTCCTGTGTTCTGTGATGGACTGGCGTCCTGTCCAGAGTGTCCCCAGCCTTGTGTCCTGTGATGGACTGGCGTCCTGTCCAGAGTGTCCCCAGCCTTGTGTCCTGTGATGGACTGGCGTCCTGTCCAGAGTGTCCCCAGCTTTGTGTCCTGTGATGGACTGGCATCCTGTCCAGGGTGTACCCAGCCTTGTGTCCTTAGACAGGCTTCAGCCTCCCCGTGACCCTGGATGGGAGAAGCACGATGGAAAATGGATGGCTTGGTTTAATTTTCAGCATATCAAAATCTTCAGCATTTAAATTTCACATAATGCAGTGTTATGTAACCAAGATAAATCCTAAAAATTAGGGTATTCAGTACCCCCGTGGTGTACTACGAAGCGAGTTTACCGTACGTATTAATTTTCCCTTTGTTCATATTGTATTTTTTTGTTCAGATTTTCTCGTGGTTCTCCGAAACCTCGGTGCTTCTTTGGCATGTGCTGTCCGGTTTTTGCTCCACCTTTCCCGGTTTAGATGTTTACTCAGTTTATTTATGCTCATCCACCCGTTGTATATTAAATTCTTTGATCTCTGCTGGAACTTTCAATGATAATGAAAAAAGTCAACCGTCAACAAAGGATCACAAGGAGGCTTCTGTTTACCTAATATTTGTAAGGCCGAGCGACTGCTTCATTCAAAGGTATAAGCATGTCGGATAGCACAAATTGAATCCCATTCGAGGCTACAATTAGACAGCTGTTTTTATGCCTGTTTTCCCACGTGTGCAGTCTGTTTGTATTTCTTACCCGTAATCATCTTTTACTCACTAAAACAAAATGTCTGTCTATTTGGATTCTCCCCTTTTTCATTGCTAACCAGGGTCAATACAGTATGTCGGTATTTGGTTCCGGACCGGTCCAGTGTCCACCCTGATGGTTTTTATTTGTTTATTTGTTGTTCCATTGGGAGCTTACCCAGTGCTGCCTCTTCTCACCCCAAAAATATCTGCCCTCTTCTTTTAAATCGTCATTTTTCATTAAGCTTTTGTCTTTCTTTTAAACAATATTACCTGTGATTTAAAACAGGGTGCTGTGAAGGTTTAAAATCATACAGTAAGTTTATGTATAAAACATAAAGGTTTCTTATGCCAGAGAATGTACCTGTCCAGCTGTTCTTCACTGGAAAATATCTGGAAAATATATATACACAGTCCTGTGATTATTAGACTTATCTAAACATTTGGGGCATTTGAGTCCACAATGAGTGCATATTTTAAGAGCTATTTTCACATTGCTGTGAGTATTTGACAATACAATATGTTTACAATGCCGCTCCAACATGATCTCCTCAGTCAAACACACAAAACGGGCAATCGAGACACAAATTCACTACACATCATTGGATTGCGAGAGATGAAACCCGTGGAATAGGGAAGAACATACGTATATGTGTTTCTTCTGTGACCTCAAGTTATTTACATACAGCTTTGGTTGACGTAGCAGAAACAATAAATGAAAATACTATTTTAGCCTAACTGAAACGACAAACCTAGTGTTGAAAAATATGTTTAGAAAATCTGATCATAAGCCTACACTAAACGCTGCAATTAATCTCGGCTGTGATTTCAAACACGGGGCTAAAACTAATCGCAGAAGTGTGGCGTAAACAACTCCAGTTTTAATAGGCACGTCTTCACTGTTAAAAAAGATTTGCGTTGTACAATCGAATGATGAGGAGCCAAGGCCAGCCCCGAAATTATGCTCCTGGGGCATATCAGAAATAATCGGAGAGCAGTTTTATCTCCGGCGCGGCATATGGGAGACAGGCGGCACACGTAAAACGAGCATGCGTTTGATCTTGGCGGGAACACAGCGAGCCTGCGGGCTCCCTGTTATCTCGCCGAAAGCCTTTGTGCCCGTGTCTAGCAAGAAGCGACTGGCGCCCCGCACTGCCATACCTAGCAATGGGACGAATGAAGCTTCGAACCCTGTGATGGGTGGAAGCATTCTGAAGTAACCAATCAATGCTGGTACTAAATGACACTTCAAAACCCAGGGTGGGTAGGAGTATCCCGACTTAATCAATCAGTAATGGTGCTAAATGAGGCTTCAAAACCCACCGTGGGTCGGAGTGCCAACTGAGATTCAAAACCTGTGATGGGTGGGAGCATCCCCAATTAACTAATTCGTGATGAAGCCTCATTTGTTCAATTACTACCCATATCTACTCAAACGAAGCTTATTAGAGACGTGAAAATAAACAGACACCTCAAAGCTAGGGTCTGCTAGCTTGTTAGCACGCAGAAACATTCCCAACGGCATTTTCCAATTACTATAAAGGTACATCATTTCCTATAAATTAAAATAGTCTATATAAAATATAATTTTAACTAAAGTGGTCAAAATATTAAAAACCTGAACACAAGAAAGACCAGCACCCGTGAATGTAAGCCGTGATAAAACAGCCTGTCTGGAACAACTGAGGCAGTCCGCGTGTCACTTCGTTTCACTCCCTTTTGTTTGAATTACCACACCTTTAACATATTATCGGTCAAACAATGGCTCTGCTGCATTACCCCAGTTTATATGTTTTACCATGGCCCGGTGGCAGGGAATTCCACAGCCGGCTCTGCAGTCGTCTAGCGCTTTGCTCATTTAGTGACGGAACAAGAAATTTCGTCTTAAATTAGAAGTTTGATAAAGAGCGTTTTTTTACAATTTAGGCCCAATACAGACAGCCTCGCATAGCTTCTCACAGCTAAGCGTCAGAAACCATCCCTGTTGAGTCTGATTTGGTCTTCTAACCCTATTGAAACCCCTTCTTGCCTACTGAACTGAGAAACAGAGGTTCTCGTTTAAATGCAAAGACAAAGACTCCGTTCTAGATGCCAAGAGATTGTTGAGTCTCTCAGTGAAAATGGACGTGTTCTGACACCATCCAGAAGGACATATCGGCTTGTACGAGATAACGCTGTAAGATGTCTGTGTCACTGCAGATCAACACACTTACTCCTCTCAGCAGTGTATCTAAAGTACCCGTCTGAGCTCAAACACTAGCACATGCAGTTTTAAATTCCACTGGACCGTTCAAAGACAAAGGTCATCAAAGGTCCAGTTATGGTTAGGAATATCTCTAGCAGACTTCTGGCACAGTTTCTATGAAGATCATTGTGGACTCAAACTGTATAAGTCGATTATTCTGTTTTTGGACAGTTCAGTTGATAACGCTATGGTTTGGGGGCTTGAATCATCTGCAGTTCATAAACATGTGATTAAGCTAACCCATGTCTGCAGTGTACTGGCATCTCATCTCGTCCTGTGTGAACCCTCCACCCGAATTACCCTGTCCAGGATGTTGGAAGGTGAGTGGATGGAAAAGAACCATTTTCTTCAGTGGGATTTATGAATGGAAAAACATGCAAGATATTATTTCACTGAAGAGTATTTAAAATGATCTCAATCCACATTAGCTAGAGATTATGTGAAATATTGCACACTGACTGCAGACTCTGGGTTCTCTGTAGCCTGAACAATGGTCTGATATGTCCATTAAAAACACACAAGTTACCATGGCATCTTAAGACAGTCCTGGCCAGAGTCACTTCCAGTCAGTCCCAACGCACAAACAAAGCGGGGTTCCTCTCTACCACTGCGTCGGCAAGAGCTGAACTTCTCATCAGATGAGAGCGGTATTTTTAGAAATGCGAGGGACACTCCAGCTAAACAGGCTCGACCACAATAGCAACATTGTCCCGTCCATCTGGCGACGCCATGAGATCGCAGAGAGGACGCCATTGTTTTATGAGGTAATGTTACCTGTGAGTCACTCAATGGAAGCGCCTAGCACTTTGTAAAGTAATCCACAGATACATCTTTGATGCCATGGAGCTTGGCCATCTTCGGCTGCATGCCGGCTGAGAAGAAAGCACACCTCCCACCCTATTCGAGATGGCATTCCTGAGAACCGGGCAGAAAGGAGGAAAATGGACCTCGATCCGGAGTAAACGATACACACGGGCAGGATTCCACAGCCACCTAGTTCCTTACAGGTGTTCCCACTTCGAAATCTATATGCCTCTATGAGGATTGCAGGGCAGAGAACATAAGCACATTTTTGGACACGGCAGGAAGGAAATTAAGACCGGTGAGGATTCTCTCTCTTCCATCCCTGAACCTGAAGCTCCCAGTCCATCATTGGCCATTGGAGGGGAACGCTAACGGGCCCTTGCTGTGTCTGGAACGCCGTCGAGGAAAGCGGGGAGATCGCTGTCACTCACAGGTGGAGGTGGGTGGTTAGGTGGAGGCTACAGGAATGGAAAAACACACAAAGACTATGCAAGCTGTCAATGTCAACGTGGGCAGGACAGTTTGTGGTGGTTAACCATGAACAGATATTCAGGTGGTGTACGTTACTGTACTGTAAATATTCTACATTTCTGTACAATATAAAAATTCTGTAAATAACCTCCAATGTTTGAACTAAAAAAATATAAGCAAACGTACACAAATGCATTACATTGAAGCATCTTGTAAAAAGAGCTGTTAAAATTTTAACCGATAAAATTCCCTGTGCCCCAGGAAGACAGAACACAGCACGTTTCGTACATTTAGTTTTTATTCACACGTCTTTACAAATCTGCAAACAACGAATCTCGTTTTCAGACGATTTTCAAAAACAATTAAGTTTGGAAGACTCTGGAACTACAAGTGGCAAATCTGTGTCAACAGAAGTGTGAGCCCAGTTCAAGTACGTTTATAAAACGTTATACTAATTTTAATAATGAAAAGCCACCAATTTGCATTTCACCAGCTCGAGAATACCTTCCAGAAATTGGACAATGGATGTCAAACTTATCTGCAGGAAAGTGCAGTATAAAAAGAAAAACACACACAGAAGTGCGACCTTGAAAACGAACGCTGAGATTCCAGCGTTATCGACACGGGGGTTTTTTGTAATAAGAGCAATGATTTTTCTTATGTCATTATTTTAGTGAGTTTGTAAAGAACTAATGTGGATTTACAAAACAGAGCTGACTGTGTTTTAAAAGGCAGCAGGTACACAAGGAACACAGTACAAATCCAGATGTAGACCACTAAAGCTCAAATTTAATCAAGCTTAATTACATTTTAATGCTTTAAAAATACAACATTTTTAAGGAATTCAGATTAACATGGACAACAGGCAGAAATGACAATGTGTATGGATTTTAGAATAACCTGATCTTCAGGGTTACTCCGATCATGGGTCCTGAAAATGTTAAGCATTGTGTAGAAACTATCTATGCTGCCTTATAAGATCACATTTGTAATCTGGACACAGGAGGTAACTAATGCCAGGTTTAAACCGATTTCTTGGACATCACAAATTTAGAAGTCCCTGCACCCCAAACAACAATTTGCAAGAACAAACACAAAAGCTATGTTTTATCAGACGCTACACTACTATTTACTTGACTGGGGCCAAAATAAAAACGGTTTCTCGCTATACATGCCTTGCAACACGACTCCTTCTGAGAACGGAAGGCTACACGACAAATTCGCCTTTCCGGATCGCTGCAAAACATCTCAGGTGAGCAAAATAGTGATAATGAAAATCAAGTCAGATCAGGTTTCAAGATCACGAATATGATCTCTGACAAGATGTCTGGAATACAGTAACTCGATGAGAGAAATCAACCTGGGGGGGGTTACCTCTCACGTTTCCATTGTTATCTGGGCCACGTTAGTGATCGAACACACCACTCAGTAGGGGAAATAACAACTATCACCTTGAAAGACCGCAAATCTGCTGGGACACTACACAAGCCATGAGGAACGAAGCACGAGACTCAACACATTTCCGTACATTTTATATCATACCTTTTAAATTACTGTAAAAAAAATATCTCCTGTACATATTTACAGTTCATCTGAGCCCGATGTCATCTGTACATCGGAGCTGAACTCTGAAATGTATACACGAAGACCTTTCGTTTACTCAACCCAAGAATGATTCCCGCGAGTTTTATGGAGTCAGAGGTCAATATTTTGAAAGACTTTTTTAGTGTCTTAATAGAAGGGCAACATACAGGATAAATGAATTTGTACATTAACTGCAAGTGTATCAAAATCAGTCATTTTTTCTACCCAATTATGATAACCTCTTGCTTGCAGTAGTTTCTCAGTCTGATGATTTTACTTTAATCTTAATTCCCACAAGCAGGTTTGCTATTTAGGGCCGATAGGATTAAATTGTGTTTTTGCTCGCCGAGGGTCCTAGTCCGCGATGCCTCACTGCCTTTTCTCCAGCTCCACAAGGGCAGGCCCACCCTGGTGGACTCTGTCCCCCAAATGGAGGTCGCTGCACCTTCCTCGAGGTTGACCTCAGCTTGTTCGAGTCGCTAGCTCTGCCAAGCCAAGGTCTGACTGGGAATCCCTTTCTGAAATGGCTGATGTAGGGCATCATCCAAACCAGAAATGTGGAAGACACTCAAATGTGAAGTCTGTACCGGGGGACACACACGTAGATGTCTTACGGGCTAGGCCTATCACATCTAACGATATGTTAATAAAATGCTGCATTGATTTAACTAGCTTTTTACAGACGCACAGGGGAAACGTTCTATAGTTGAATTGTGAAACAGTGCTCTTGACACGTTTGAGACAGAGTTAAAAAGGGACTGAGGTCTTCCAGTGAGAACTCAGCAATTTCCAAACATGCTCTGGTCTATCGTAGACAGAGACGAGTCTTTCAAACTGTTGTGTATTAAAAAAAAAAAAAACTTTTAAAGCATTACTGGTGATGAGCATGACCCAATCATCTTTCACCAGTAGATGACCACAAAACTAATGCAGGAGAATCCGCTGTGTTATTAAAGACAAACATCATACGAGAAACATTCTGTTGGCCGATGGTCAAGATGCAACAAGTCAGTGACACTCTACTAATCTGTTAATTTTCCTGGCCTTCTTTTTTTAATATCACAACTTCCCATTTGTTCTATCACGTGCCCCCAGGGTCACTGAACCTCAATAGCTAAACCTAAATATACAACCACTCCTGGACGGAATGAGAGGAAGGTAGACTTTGTTGAGACACCTAATCAAATAATTATGGTTTTAAAAGCTAAGACGTGAGGTTATATAAAAACTCTGTACCTGTGCTTTGCACTCATGTTAAAAAACAAAAACAAATAAAACAGCGTTTGCATAGTCTGTAGGCGGAGGAGCAGCACCGTGGCGCCACTCTGTTGGTTGCGGTTAGAGGCCGTCCAGCTTGTGCTTCAGATAGTCTTTGATCACCTTGGCGATGGGCAGGTCTTCCAGGAGCCGCAGGTTCTGAAGGCCTATGCAGTGACGGATTTTTATTCTGCACAAATCCTGCAAACACCGGGGCTGTCCTGCAAAGGCAAACGAGGCGATACGTTTAGAGGCACGCGTCGCAAACCAGACGGAAATAAACGAGAACACCTCCAGCCCGCCGTAGGATCGTTAAAAAGGCTTCGCCGGCGGGTTCAACATTTTAATAATGCTGATTTATTTGTTTACACTACAGCGACCAAAAACGCTGCCAATGTCGTTAACTGATATGATAGCGGAGCATCACGCCAGCCATACATATAACACTTTTGCAATGAAAGCCTCACAGATGCATCAAATTTACACCACGCATTTCTGGAAGTGTTTTTCTGACCTTCTTGACCAAAAATTGACAGTGGTGGTAGCTGTTTTAACGCGACCGCACACGTCCAACCTCACTACAGTGAAAATAGCGAGATAGGAGTGCGAAAAAAAAATGGGAGGAAATGGTTCAGCTGTGGAAGGGAGTGCCTGCGAGAAGATCGTGTGTCTGTGCTTTTTGAAGATTACCGGGGGGAGAGAGCAAGCTCAAGGGAATCCAAAATACAGGGGGGGGGGCTCGTATGGTCATGGGACGCTGACGACCCGAGGAATGGACTTAAGGGTCGATAATGTAACGATAAAACGATACCAGAAGTTACATTTACGAAGGCCTGCTGCTGAGGCCTAAACTTCAAGGCCACCGATTAGGCTACCCTATCAGCAATTTTTGGAACTTGATTGGGGGAAATGGAGCCGTTTGAGCACATCGACCCACCTCCCCTTCGCATCTGCGGCCCAGCGTTTTATACGTGAGCCGCGCAGGAACAACTCCAGCTTGAGAAACTACAACAAAATCATAGCAGCAGCCATCTGCCGGTCTCTCTCTTCTGTCGCCGTGAGCACTCTGTTTACTCCCAGTCTTTATAGAAGTCAGGGGAACCCCCCCCCCCCGCATTAACAGCAGGTGGAACGACCCGGTCATTATATAAACTTGCATCTCGCTAACAGCAACTACATTCCTGCATGAGCATCGTTAATGTAAACGAGTAGCTGGGTGGAACCTGAGCTTGCGGCTCGGCCTGGCCCTTAAAGGTGGCGCTCTGAGACCGATCCCGCTGATATTTCCTGCAAAAAGAGACGAAGGCCATGATGGCGGACGCCAAATCATCACCCTCATCCCCCCCAAAGTCCTCAGTTTACAATCGCACGCTGCTAGCCTTAAGCAGTAACTTGACCTCTGTTTATCTCTTCTGTGGGAGCAAGTAGCATTTAGCCCTCTGTACACACTGCTTTTTCTAGGACTCTGAGGGAGGATAAAAATCTGATCTTCCATGACAAAAGCCCGTAACTCTCCAAGGACAATGGGCATACCGAACCTCAGCTCCCCGGATGTAGACTTTGGAGGAAACTGTGAAGAAACGACTGATTTTCTAGCCCTGCTGGTCCACGTGAAGCCTAAAGGAACGCTCAGGTGAGCGTGTTCGGCGTGACAGAGATGGGACGCGACAGGAACACCTACTAGTGACTTCCTGCAAGAAGTCGAGGCAGGGCCGGCTGGTCCCGGACATACTGACGGACACGGCAACGGGGGTCTGGCCCTCGTAGTTCCGGGTGTTGGTGTCGGCCCCATAGGCGTACAGCATCTGTGCGCACAGCACGTCGTCCCGGAGGGCCGACAGGTGCAGCGGGGTCTGCCCGTCCTCCAGCCGCCCCAGGTTGGTGTCGGCGCCCCGCTGCAGAAACATGCGACAGTACGAGTGGTTGCCCTTGATGACAGCGTAGCGTAGCAGGAAGCCGTTCTGGATGTCGATGTTGGCATTGTGGTCCAGCAGGATGCGCACACAGCTGGAACGCTCGCGGATGATGGCCAGCTGCAGGGGCGTGGTGCCCTTGTCGCTCAGCGGGTCCACGGCGGCCTTGAACTCCAGCAGCAGCCGGACGAAGGAGTCGCGGCCGTAATGCGCCGCCACATGCAGCGGTGTCCAGCCGTCGTTGCTCTTGGCGTTGATGATGTCACCGCGGTGCTCCGACTCCAGCATGAGGCGGGCGATCCGCGCCCGGCCATGCATGGCTGCGTAGTGCAGTGCCGTGAAGCCGCCAATCAAATCCTTCACCGTGGGGTCAGCTGAACAAAAAGGCAAACGGTCATGAGGTGAGGTGGGCTTTGGTTAAAAGAAAAAACCCACAGAGAGGATCTAGCAAATAAAGTATAATTATTAGCATCAGTCAAGCATCGGGCAGGGGTTAATCCTACCGCTTCAGTTAGCGTACAATTAGCCGTTTTTAATCTCGCTAAGAACCAAACATGGCTAGTCCTGGATGCCCCGGGCTTAGCGTCTCGCGACATTTGTGAGCATGTGTGCGTCGTTCCATTTACGGGATTTAACATCCCACAGACACCTTGGTATGGACTGTCTTTTAGAGGAAGAGAATAGCCTGGACTTTGACTAAACGTCACACCACAGCCTCACGTGAGCGGTCATTAAAATAGATAAATAAATAAACAAGTAGTAAAAATGCCTTAACAGCAGTCTGGAACTGAATCAGTGCCCACCATCTTCAGCTAACTAAAAATGTATTTACATCAGTATTTTAAGTGAAGTTCACAAGGTCAACAGAAATTCCAAATTAAAACATTGTACTGCCATTTAAGTCTAGGTAAAGCAATCGAAAATGTCGTCATTGAGTTAATGGGGGATTTTTAACTGTTTTTAACTCCCAAATAACAACCAAGCATGCCTCTCTGGGCCTGGCCCCCATTCTCCAAACCTTTGGACACAGCGCCCTCTGCTGTTCAGTATGAGGCACTACACCAAAGACAAATAAATACATCCTGAAGTGAACAATGGCTCATTTAACAAGGTTCATGGTTTTATCAAGTTACAGTTTCACCTTAATTACAGTAAGTGAGCTGTCTGCTGTGCTGCTTAACCTTTTCACAAGTTTCTTTTCCAGGACAAAGCAAATCAATGACTGAACTTATAAAAACAGCTTGACAAGTTCCAGTAATGCTACATAGAACAGCCTGGTTGTTGCTGTTAATAAACGCAGCTAAATTAACATCCTGGTTTAATCTGTCTGCGTGGGTCAAAGGCACCTGTTGTTCATCTAGAGCGACGTGCGGCTCATTGAATCTGTGCCCATGCCCAGTAGGTTGTGGGGTCGATTCCCTTGAGTAAAACCCTTCACTCCTAACTGCTTGAGGCTTGCTAGCTGTCTCCCTTCTTTGTTCTTACCTCACTTGTACATCACTTTGGATCAAAGTGTCTGCTGATGAAATGCAAACAAAAAAAAAGAACATGCGCGAAATGATTTCTCACTTGCTGGAAGCTCAGCCTAGCAACACTCATACCAAGACTGGCTCCTTGACAGCTGTATGCTTGTGATGTTTTACCTGCCTCAAGAAATGAATAAAGGTAAAGTGACGGTGGTGCCGCACAATGGAAGCTGCCAACCTCCGTGCTCCAGGAAGACCCGCACGCATCTCTCCTTGCCCCTCGCGGCCGAGAAGTGGAGCAGCGTCCAGCCATTGGCGTCCCGGATGTTTGGGGAATACCCCTGCTCCAGCATCTTGCGCACGACGTGCACGTCGCCGGCGGCGACCGCAGCCTGAATCTGCAGCTCCTCCTGCAGCTCGGGGTTCCTTCTGCAGTGATGGTGCAGCATCCTGTCACATCTCGTCGGGGAGGGGCCACACGTATCCGGACCGGCCCGCAGACTGGAACGCAGAGATACATGCGTGACGAGCAGTGTCTCCCGGAGGTGTGAAAGCCCTCCGGTGGGAGGAGCTAAGATCTTGACCACAAAAGGCTAGGTGGAAGCTTGAGAAGGTCAGAGGTCAGCCACTCAACACTAGTTCCACAGTTTAACAAACATCCAAAAAAACTCTTTGTGATATCTCTACTAGATGGGATTAAAAATAAGAAGAACTGCTGGCAAAAACAAAATGGCCAATCATAGTGTCCTATATTAGACACTGACAGTCCCTTCATCAGTTAAACCAAAGTCCTTTACACTCAGGCCTACTTAAGAAAAGAAAATTAATAGAATTTGATGCCAAAATATGCAAAACAAATGAATGAGTCTGTAAATAGGGAAATTAAGAGTCAGACACTGCTCTAGGATGAAGTGTCAAATTCACACATAGAATATTCACAAGATCTGTTTCTCACAATAAGCCTTCTATCTATACAGTGGGTGGGTCATACCTGGCAATTCAGATGCTCGTCACAATTATTCACTAGGATGAACGCATACTACCTTTAGTAATAACTTGTCAGACCAAGAGATCTTCCAGTGTACCGCTGGTCAGCACATATCTGTTCTGCTTTGAAACCTAGTCAGCCTCGGTGTTTTCATGTGACTCCGCACCCTGATCCACAGTCAGATCACATACAGTATACCCCCGGGCACCCTACCCAGCCATTGTGCTCAGTGCGTTAGCCAGGGGGCCAGGCTAACTGGGTGTATTCATGCAGATCACCGCGTCTTTCATTTGGGGTGTGGGGAAATGAGGGCGAAAGTGGGGTATCCCACAGGGCGAGCACTGGCAAGAGAGGGGTGCCCGGCCAGGACAGGAACAATGGGCTGCTCACCTTAGAGTGTCCGAAGCCCTCTCGGGTTCCCCCTCTCCGGGATGCCCACTCCGGGTCCCCCTCTCCGGGATGCTCACTCCGGGTCGCTCACTCTGGGATGCCCACTCCGGGATGCTCACTCCGGGTCCCCCACTCCGGGATGCTCAGTCCGGGTCCCCCACTCCGGGATGCCCACTCCGGGTCCCCCACTCCGGGATGCTCACTCCGGGATGCTCACTCCGGGATGCCCACTCACGCGTCCCCGCCGGCGCCCCGCATCCCGCGGCCACGCGCTCCACGTGCGGCTCGAGGACGCAGGCAGGCGCGCGGCGAACGCGCTACAGAAGGGAAACAAAAACACAAAAGAGCTCAGCGGCCGACGCGGCAGCCAGACACTCCGGCAGCCAGGCGACCCCCTTCGCCCCGACCGACGGCTTAGCTAGCCGAGCCGCTGGTCGACGGCGAGCATTTCTCTTCCTAGGCGATCGGATACGGCCGAAAACGCATACGCTGGACGCGCCGCTTCCGTGGCGTTTCTTCTAACATTCAGCGCAGTCGATACATGCTATTAAAAGTGCATTAATATTTTATTACATTTGTGCAGAGTTGACTAGCACCGTCCGAAACCAACCCCCCTGCCGTACGTCACAACAACATCCTGCTGCAAAAACCGGATTGTAGGATTGCGACCCGTAAGTCATCTGCACTTCGGCCAGATGGCTAACTGGTATTTTAATTGGGTGGCGGGATCGGAAGAGCGGACTTTCCAGGTTTTCGAAAAGAACGACGAAGCTGCCGTCCTGGGGCACCCCGAGGAAATCCGCTTTCGGAGATCGTTGGTGTATCGAGCCGTACGGTGATTCTTTTTTTGCACTACAACTCCCGGCATGCAATGGGAGGAAAACCGGAAGTCGATGCTTGCGTCGCCTGCGACCCTGCGTACGTCAGTGCGCGCGTCCCAGTATTCTATACTGTAAAGTAGTATCACTAACAAAGTAACGTCAAACACAAATTATAGAGTGCGTGAGCCACATTGTTTGTCAAATAGCTTTAAATACGCGTATAACCTGTTCGTTTGAATTTCATATTGACTTAGGTGCCGAAATTCAAAGGCATTGGTGGACGCGGTGTAAGACACTGCAGTAAATCCTGGGGGGTAAAGGTGACACGGTGCACATCGGGGGGGTGGGGGGCAGCATGGACGTGCTCCCATTTTTACAAGACGTGCATGAATGCCTGCTGGCGGGGAAGCGTCCAGTGATGGGGAGTCAGGAGCTGGCATCCATCGTCTGTTCAGTTATCTGTCCGAGCTGGTGGGAGACCCCTGTACCGGCTGGGCAGACCACCGGCCCTGGGAACGCTTGTGGGGACTGTGGCAATGGCAGATGTCACCCCCTGACCACACGGGGTGGGCAGAATAACATGGGCATGGTCTGCCTTGGGCTCAGTCTGCTGGAAAGCATGAGTAACAGGCAGCTGTCTGGGGGGCTTCAGGAGGAAGTCAGGCTTTATTACAAGGAGGTTCTGATGAAGGCATCTGGAGACTGGGCTCTCTCATCCACACTTGTAAGTTGGCGAAAATTAACCGTATTTGATACAAATCCGCTTTTGGAAATATTCACTATGATATACCTCTGATTTTTAGATATTCTCTGACAATTCAAGTTTCATATATAGAGTCAGAGAATTCACTTTTCTATGTAAGTAACATTTAATTGGATGACACCTTTGCTGGACGTCGTGGTGAGTATGTTTACATTGCTGTGTTTTTATTACAGCTTAACTTTTTTGCTGTCCAGGACACGCTACTATCTCACTTTGCTATGAAATGTATGTCATCAGTCGTCCTTTTTCAGCTCTGTGAGTCTGTGAGTATCGTCACACAAAAGCATTTGATGCACTCTAAGCACTGGCCACTGCTGGTTTTCAAAGCTTCTTTTCTGGAAGAAACTTTACAACTGTTAATAAAGTAATCATCTTTTTCACATCTGAACAGAATTCATTTGACACAGCTTGGCAGGAAAAGTGTATAGACGTTCTAAAGAATCCTCACCCTGGCAATGAACTGGCCTGTACCTTGTGGTCTCTCACTGGTGTCATCAAAGGGCTTTTGACAGGAGTGTATAGACGCAAGAAAGGTACGTTATTAAATTATCAGAAGCATGAAGTAACAGATGAGAAGATCCTGGGTGATCAAACAATGTTTTAGTAACTTTGTAATGGTATCATATTACGTATCCTTTCATGCTTTTCAAATGTGAACGTTTTTACTTACCTAGTTCATTTTTATTTATGTCTAATCGTTATTTGTGTTTTAGCACCTTAAGATTGCTGCTAAATTTTTGCTGTACTCTCTGCAATGACAATGAAAGGTTTCCATTCTACTCTAGTCTATTCTTTTGAACATGTGACTTCCTGAGAATTCTTTCTCCCCGTCCAGATGCCCTGGAGAGACTGGTCGTCACACTCAGTGCAGTTCTGCCTGGCTTATACTCTGGACTTCTCGTCTGGATAGAGAGGGGAAGGGACACGCCAGGGGTACATTCAAATGACAGTTTTGACTTGACGACAAACCTGGTGGCGGTTTTGGACTTACTCGAGGCCCTCCTCACGGCAAGGCTCAAGGTGAAGGTGTGCTTGTCGAGCCAGAGGCTATTCTTCCAGCAGGCCTCTGTGGCCCTGCAGCTTGCCTCTGCTCCTGTTCACTATCTCGTCCAAAAGAAGGCCCTGCTGCTCCTGAAGGCGTGCCTGCTGCTGAAGGTGGGGGACGACTTCATGGCAGGAGGGGCGGAGCCTCCGCTGGGAGGGGACCCTCAGATGATCTCGGACATCTTGGCTCTGGCGGGTGCTGTACTGTGTTCCGTCGCCGCTGGTTGGCTTCGGCAGGTGCCGGTCAGCACCGAAGCCGCCTTCTTCGGTGGAAACAGCCCGCTGGGCCGTACCGGACCAGATTCTGTAATGCTAAGGGCGGCGAGCCTCATCCTGCTCAAATCTCTGGAATATAAAATCCAGTATGGACGAGAGGAAGGTAATTTAGTGTGTCAGATATGTTTTTATGTAAGGTTCATTGGGTTTAAAAATGCGCTTGTTTTTATTGGCCATTTCTAAACTGGAATAAAGATGTCGATTTCAGAAGTATATGTGTCAAAAATGTCAGGTATCGTACAGAAGGGGGCGATATTTGATAAGAACTGACAAGCCAGTGTGTTTCTACTGCATGCCAGTCCATAATTATTTCCAGGTTGCATTCGCCTGGCCACGCCTCCATCGGCTGGCGAGTGCCTCACACACGACTCTCCCTCGCCATCCCTCTGTCACCGCAGGCTTAGATTCCCAGTCCTTCTTGCTCCCACTCTCGCTTTTTCTGAACCGGCACCTTTCCGGGTCGCCACGGCTGGACCACCCCTGCGTCTGGGTCTCCGTGGTGTTCGGGGAACAGGATGACGACATGATCGAGGCGGCCCGGATCTTGCTAAGCTTGTATTTACGTCAGAGGAGGTACGGACCTGCTGTTTACCCTCTGGTCTTTCCTGCGGTGGGCGTGGCTCTGATTTTGGAGGGAAAATAAAATGCTAACAGCCTTGCTGAAAGATGAAGCAATGCTGTCTCTGTACCTACCTGCCCCTCCAGGTCAAGCGGACCCTCCGACCTGAAGGCTTGTGTGACCGGCTGCACCCCTCACTGCCACTTCATCTACCTGCTCAGGAGCATCACCTTTGACCACAGCGTTCTCCTCGACTTTCTGATCTCCTCCGAGACCTGCTTCTTGGATTATTTTGTCAGGTACCTGAAGCTCCTGAGGGAGAGCTGGGGAGACTTTGAAGTCGCCTGTCGACGCACGGAGGCCCTCGAGCCAGACGCGGCGATGGAGCGCCCCACCTGCGGGATAGGACTGTTGACAGCACCAGGTGGTGCCATGAGCACTGCTGGGGGGGTGGGGACTCCCCTTAACGAGTGGTGGGCTTCCGGGAACCAGGCTGCACCTTCGTCGGGTGGAGCCACCCGGACCCCCGCTCGGCCGTTAGTGAACTACGACAGCTCTGACGAGTCAGACTCAGAAGTGCCGAGTGCAGAGTGTGTCCCGATTCGAGGAAACGAGCCCTTGGAAAGCCTTGAGTTTGGCCAAGTGGCCGGACAGTCCGGGTGTCTTTGTGACTGCACTGAGCAGCGTCTGAGGAAAGACCCCTGGACTCCCGCCAGGTCCTGTAGAAGGGCAGCTATGTGCCTGAGGGAGCTGAGAAAAGTCATATTGAGGCTTCAGAAACGAAAACTGTTCCCCTATAAGCCGGACTCGCTCCTGAAACTACTAATGGAGGTTGGCATTAAAAGTGGTTTTGAACCTCAAGCAGCATTTTGTTAAAACCTGCCTAGATTCCTGTCCCTCTGATATCAGGGTGAACATTCCTTTGGACAATCTGCACTTTAAACTACACTGACGTAAGTGCTTAAGCACTCAAGATAAAGCCTGCTGTTTTTATCTGTATCTGGTTTGTTGAAATAATTGCTGTATTTAATTAAAGTAATGAACTTTGGCAGCTGGTTACCATGCCATTCTGCATTTTTCTGCCCTGCCTTTTCTTGAAGGAAAGTAATAAATGTCTTCCTTGTAAGAATTTGTGTTTTTATATGTAAATAACTTTGGCGTAAAATTTGTAGAGTAAGCAAAAAGTCAGATTATGTACACAGTCTTTGCTGTGAATGTCCCGCCGGACGATTGTTCCTTGTAAACTATTCCCGCAAGAATCATCACCCACAGGCTGGTGGTTCAATATGAGTATATTAATATTTTATCAGTATTTCGTTACGTATGGTCTCTTTGGGGTTATTTAAAATTGGCTGTGTGTATGTGTACAAAAGCAAGGCTTGTGTTGAAGGGTGAAAGTCACAAGAGGAAGATTAAATTGCAGCTGTGCCCTAGATTTTGACATATTTGTTATCACATACAAGTTCTCAAGAGACATACAAAGACTTTCACTAAGGCAAAACATCTGCATTATCAGAACAGGACAGAGTACCCATTAAAAGTGTTTTCTTTAGTGTACTGATTTTGCCTTTTCAGAGTTCCTGATATTCTTCCTCCTTTCTGGCATTGGAACAGCACAGCAAACTGTAACAGAATCCTCAGTGACCCGCTAGAAGGACAATGAGGGGACACACACACACACACACACACACACACACACACACACACACACACACACACACACACGTACGTACGTGTAAATCACCTGAATCAAACAGCCAGCCACCCACCCAGTGTCGTCAAGAGACGTGAATAGGATCTGAGCCTGGGTGTGACCCTGTGGTTCCCACACAAAGACACAGAGCCTGCCAGGGCTGCCACCATGCGTCCCTTTGGTCCTCATTAAAGCGTGAGAACCTCGGCAAGGCGACAACGTTGAGGTAAATAGGGATTTGCGGGCAATCCGGGCGACGTGGCTGGACGAGGGATTTCTTTTTTTTTTTAATTTAATTACTTTTACATTTTGTTTCGTTTTCCTTTGAAAGGAGTATCTTTGTGGGATGGCGTGTCGGGTCATTTGCGGGAGGTGTGTTAATGCGCTCCGCTGTCATGAATCTGTCCGGCGACTGGGGAGATAAGTTTATTATAAGGCAGGGCGAAATGTGCGCGGTCAAACAGAACTTATCGTAAGAGGTATTTTAAAAGGACACAAAGAGCGGCGAATTAGGTGAGTTCACGAGTTTGTGAATGTGTTTGAACGTCGGCAGGGGCATTTTTCAGTCGTTTCAATCAGAACCGCCGTGATGGTTGACTGCCTTTAATTCTCTTGAATGCTACATGGACCTCTGAAAAATAAATGCATGGTTTCCATGGCCGACATGAATTTGAAGCCCAGGGGAAGCGTCACACGAAGCAGGTGCAAACCGCCTGGGTGGGCTACTGTTTGCCCTCCAGAACATTCATGTCGTCTTTCCAGAACAGGCCTGTATTTACACGTCAAGCTCCTTAACAGCACCTACCAAATGATTTTAAGTCTTGTGGAATGTCGGTCTAAAAATCCAGCCAAGCAATTAAAACTAAAAAAAAAAAAAAAGACAGCATGCTTGAAAGTTTGGTATACTTTATAGTTTTGACAATGCCTCTTTAATTTCCTTGTGATTCTGGATCTAATTAACGACATGGCTGGGTGTCATATGTAAACATTCACTTATTAAAAGGATGTACAATTTTATAGTTGATAAGTCATGCTATTTTCAGAAAGTGGAAGTGTCTTAATCCCTCATAACTTACTCGAGGCCGTGGACCAGCCGCAGCATGGGTCAAGGTGATTTCTGTGTACTTCTTTCATAGTCAGTGCTGTTGTGTTTTGTGCCTCTCTCTCATAACGAATATCCTCCGCTTCCTTCCTTCCTTGCAGTTGATGTGATTGCCTTCAGTAAAAAGGAAGGATCCAAGCCCATGGTAGAATAAGGCAGCAGGTGAACTCATTGCCTGTGTGTGTGTGTGTGTGTGTGTGTGTGTGCGTGTGTGTGTGTGTGTGTGTGTGTGTGTGTGAGGGCTCATCCACACTGCAAGTCCCTCGTACTGCAGCTCTTAAATGGTACCCTGGTACCGATTCAACCTTCCGTGGATAACAACTGCTCAGATACAGCAGAAGTAGTTTTCCTTTTTTTCAGGGCATTCCAGAATTTTTTTTGTTATTATCAATGTTATTTCCCTTATTATTGCTGCTGCTGTTGTTTTGCCATCACCATTACTGAATGACTTATGTTTTTATCTTACTTGGTTTGTCCTGAAAGATGATTTCTAGGTACGCACAGTTTACGACTTTCTTGACAGCTGTTCACTTCGCTGTCTGATTTTTTTGTTTATGTTGAATTCAGTTTGTCTTATATTCATTCTTTTTATATTCAGATGAACAAATATTAGTTAATCTTCCAGACAACATGAAATATGCTTACTGGGAATACTGGTTGTCAATAGAAGTGAATTTGGGGGTGATTCTGACCTTGACATCACCCCCCCCCCCGAGTTCAACATTTGTCTCCACACATCTGGAGTGTTGCAGTGTTATAGGATCTAAGGGTTACGTTAGTTATGCTTCCTGCCTGTGCTGGCTAGGGAGTAACTTTATCAGCTGACTTATCCCACCTGCCTCCACATGCACTGGTTTTGTCTCTGCGGGTCCAGGCGAAACCTTCTGTCGTTCCCAGCCTTGTCTGTCTCAGTGCGTGTGTTTTGCCCACATCATCCAAGGGCGAACTGCCTGTTAGAAAGCTTGTTTGCATCCACCAGGACAGCAGATCTGCTCATTTGAACTCTGACCCTGTTATTGTTATGAAAGGCCCTTTGAACGTTTCTTACCGCCGATCAGATGCCTGCTGCTAGGCTCCAAGCTGGCCTTTTATTACCCCGAGGATCAGAATGGCTGAGCCTGGCACTGCTGGCTGAAGGCGTGGGGAGCTCTTTGGAAAGCTGCTTTTTTTCCTTCTTTAAATATTAACTGTTGAGTCAATGTTTGCCTTGCAAATAAGGAACTCAAAACATTAGCTGTTTGTAAACCTGTTAATGGCACAGGAATATCGTAAGACTGTGGACCTTGCCTTTCCTCACGACCTTCGTCAAGAAAAACAATCATTTTTCCCACCTTTTCTTCGCCACTGAATAATATTTCTGCAGTTATCATAAGCGTGGGTTCGGTGACAACAGAGATGGGCTCCGGATTCTGATCATGTGATTGTTCCCTTTTGTAGCGCTATGTTCCAGACCATCCACGAGTGGTTTTGGTGGGACCGCATCTGGCTCCCTGTGAATCTCACCTGGGCCGATCTGGAGGGCAGAGAGGGTTATGTCTACGCCCAGGCTTCTGACCTTTACGTCACGCTGCCTTACTCCATCGCCTTCCTCCTGATCAGATACCTGTTTGAAAGGTAAAGGTAAACACAGGGCCACTGAAAGAAGACACGTAGGACTTAGGTCACCATAGGAACAAACCAAACTGCTAAGACTACAATTATAGGCTTATCTTGTAGCTCGCTAAGCTGTTCGAACGGCTCGCAGGACTGTTATAAATCATTTATCATATATATCGTAAATGTTATATATCATTCATGGTATATTCACTGTTGCCTGGTTTTAATCTTAGGCAGTGCTGTGTAGGAGTGACATAGTGTAAGACTGTCAACGATATAAACCTACAACGATGTGTTTGGATCAAAATTTTCATCATTGTTCAGTTTGATTGTTTCACGTTGTCAAGAATCAGACGAGGAGTCGGATCTTTCTGTGTTGCGGGGTGCACTTATTAACTCCTCAAAGAGGAGATTGCAGCAGGAACAATGATTCACTAATTCCATCACGATTTCTCAGTGGACGGAAGCTAATTAACCTTCCACGTGGCGTTCGGCGTCCTTGGTTCCTCGTCCCTGTTGACCTATGGCTGCTGGGCTGTAGTACCAGACCTGAGCTTAGCCCTGGGTCTGTGATCTTACAAGCTCATGCACATAAGAGCCCAAGGTGGCATCTGGTTTGGAATTCTATTCCCTCCCTTCATTCCCTCCTTTCTTTTTCCCAGATTATTAGCCACACCTCTAGCGGCTTCCTTTGGAATCAAGGACAGAATCCAGCAGAAAGCTGTCACCAATGTGATACTGGAGAAGTATTTCAACTCTGTCTCCCAGAATCCAGGACAGGTAAACATGGCCTTCCAAGCACCAGGGCTCACCTTAACAGTGGCTTGCACAAAGTCACGCGCCGTTCACGCTCGCTTAGCCAAGTTTGAAGTGTCTTACTGCATGGAACGGTTCGTGTTAACCGCAAGAAGCACTCAGAAATGTGGCTGTAATGTAATGCCCAGGTTTGAACAATCCTTTGCAATAAGTGACTCATGCCATCTCCAGCTCTTTCGTGTACTGTGGCTTTTGTTAAAAATAAATAAATAAATGCATCCCCTGTGGTGAAGATCTTTAATGGGGCTTGGAATTCATTTGAAATGATTATTAACATTTCTTGACTCCGATAGAATTGTGGGTAAACTTACTTTAATTGAAAAAGCTTGAAAGCTTTAGAAGGGAGTGTTGCAGGCTCATTATATCGTAGCCTAATGCTGGTAGTTGAAATGAATGTCGAGCAGTGTCTTAACCTGAGTCATGTAAGTCTGACATAAGATGTGGTTTGGCGTGCTCGTCCCAGGACCGGGGGTTGTCAGGTAATGATTGTTTTTATTGTCTAGGCCCAGACTGCATGCCCAGACCCCAAAACCTGGCCCCGGACCCCGAGAGCAGCCCTCCCAAAAACCTGACATCCACTTAATTTTCCCTTTATAACTTAAAAGGCTTAAGTCGTGCCTCAGTTTTTTCCCTCCGTTCCTTTAGATCCGTTGGCGTGCTCAGGCATAATAAAATCCCGTGTCTCCTGCTCCTGTTTTCCAAGGGAAGCAGTCTCACCGATGTCTGCTTGTCGTTTCTCACGCAGACACACTTCGACGGACTGTCTAAGAAGTGCGGCTGGACCAGAAGGCAGGTAGAAAGGTGGTTTCGGAAAAGGCGTAACCAGGACCGGCCCGGACTGCTGAAGAAGTTCAGGGAGGCGAGGTAGAAGGCTGACTTCTCCCTGGGTGCCATGTAGATCCCCAGAACATTCCGTATAAGACCACAGCGCACGAGAAATTCTGTGTTTTTTTTCTGCAGTTGGAGATGTGTCTTCTACCTGTCTGCTTCCATCGGAGGCTTCATAGCCCTTTATGATGTGAGTATTATTCTTATGTTGTAATATACCAATCCAGCTCACCCCAATATTATTTGGGCATTTTTAGCTCCCAGCCTTCTGAGTTTTCCACTTTTCACGGACTAGCTCCGCCAGCGTGGCCAGGTTACAGTCTACTGCGTTGCCCTGCCCAGTTTTCAGTTGAGGTTAAGGATCTCCTTTCCTTTAATCCTCCTCTTTGGAATCATCCACTCCCAGTTTGCTGGCTAAGGCTTAAAGGGTTCCTCTCGGTTCTTGAAAAGTCCCAACTTTCTTGTGCAGGACCCTAGAATAGATCCACAGCCAGGCCCATTTCTGCCTCTATGGTCATGACTAGGTACAGTGAAACCAAGTGTTCATTGCTTGGTGGTGCTAACCCAGATGTTCTGTGGGAGACAGACCACTGAGAACGGTGACCCAGAGACTAACCATCATGTGTATGGGGGTCACTGAGGAGCTCAACTCTCCAACCTGAGCGTTGTCAGAACTGGCAGAACTGTAAGCACAGCCAAAGTGAAACAGGGAAGCTTAGATCTTAGATGTGGTGGACAAGGAAAAGTGGGTTGCTATGGGAACCACTGTTTGAGGCTTTGCATCTAGACTCAAGGAGCAAAACAGAGTAGTGATATTTACATCAGCTAAATTGTATGCCATAACTGAAATTTGTTTTGTCTCGTTTTCAGCACGCCCTGATCTGATTTATGCTATGTTCTGCAGAAACCTTGGTTTTATGACACTCGGGAAGTGTGGGCCGGCTTTCCAAAGCAGGTGAGCATGTTTCCCGGAGTTACACCACCAGGCCCATGTAGCTGACGGTAATTTCCCGTCCGATTCCAAACAAAACAGCGCTTCAGCGCACCACTCCTTATTTAGAAGTACGGTCTTGGATTTGTAACATAAAGTGAAGTTACTCACTGGAATTCCTCCCGTTCTCCACTCGGTGCCAAGGTGCAGTCAGGCGAACCTTTATGCTAACTGCACTGGCGTAGGCTTTTTATGATTGTGCTGGATTTCAGCTACGGTAAACCACTGCAAACAAAAAAAAAGTAAACAAATATTTGGCTCAGTCTGTATTTGATCTGTGCCGTTCCAAACTCGCTCTCGCTCTCTGGTGATTTTTCAGACAATCGCTCTATTAGGATTGCATCTTCAGAGTGATGGCAAATAACCTGCATGATTTATAGCTGATCTAATTTCCGCGTCTCTCCTGTGTCGTTGCAGTCAATGCTGGACTCCCAGTACTGGTATTACATCCTCGAGATCAGCTTCTATTTATCTCTGTTCTTCAGCATCACTTTTGATGTGAAACGCAAGGCGAGTTTCGGCATCCCTCACGCCCGTTCGTCGGGGGGGAAATGCGTTCGTCGGCTCTCAGAGGCAACAGGCCCTCTCTCACGCATGGTTTGGTTTCCCATTATTCACTGTTCACCTGAATGTCTGCTGATCCGGTTTGTTCAGTGGAGTCGGCGAGCGGCTGTTTACTTAGCTGTTCCGATTCGTCTCACCGAGTCGGCATCTCACAGCGGACTGTGGCTCATTTACTCTGTTTTGCTTGGATTTCGGCTGCCTTCTTAGGACTTTAAGGAGCAAGTTATTCATCATGTGGCCACACTGACCCTGCTCTCCTTTTCCTGGTGTGTGAACTACATCCGGATCGGCACCCTGGTCATGATCACACACGACGTCTCTGACGTTCTGCTAGAGGTGAGGCCCACATCACAAAGAGTACGTCAAACTATTTCGGTTTTAAGACTTTTAAAGACGGAAGACTCCACACGCTGATGGCGGGAGGGCGTGTGATCACTGATGAAATGGCAGCGGCGGTCAGAACATGAATAAATAAAGACACGCCCGCCCGAGTCGACGCTGTACCATCGTCAAGGCCATTAAACGAGACCTTCAGCTCTCGCTCGTCTCCTTGCAGTCGGCGAAGCTGTTCAACTACGCCAAATGGGAGAGGACCTGCAATGCCATCTTTGTGCTGTTTGCCATGGTGTTCATGGTAACCAGGCTGGTCGTCTTCCCCTTCTGGTGCGTCTGCGCTCCTCCTCCCCGTGTCACTGCACTCAGAGCTGGGGCACGTTGGACTGGGTGTATGGTGAAGGGGCGTGCCTTAACAGGCGGCATTTAAGGGAATATAAAGTCTTTAAGTGAAACGCAGCCATACGATGTGGATTTTTAAGTCACGAGCTGAGTACTGGAATAATGTTGTGATTGATAATCTTTCAAAAAGCGGCTGTGCTAATGCAACTTATAATGGAGAGATTACGTTAAGAGGAGAACTCAACATGAAATTAAACTCCAGGATTACTTGATAGGATTGTATGTATTCTGTGGGCAGTATGGGGGCTCACACGTCCAGGGCTGTGGGTTCAAGTTCTGCTGCAGGCCTGTGTAAACTTTCACGTTGGTGTTCTCTATAAACTCTGGGATCCCACAGGTTTAGGTGGATTGTTAAATGGCCCTTAGTGTGTCAGTGTGTGTCTAAGTGTGTGTTTTTGTGTCTCTGTGTGTGTCTGTGTGTGCGTGTGTGTTGGCCTGGAATCCTATACATGGTAACTCCTGAGACGCACCCAACATTCTTGGGTTACGAAACGCGTTTTGGGGAATGAATGAATGAATGAATGAATGAATACTGAAATCAGTCATCTCAATTAGACACATAGCAGGTAAACAAGCACCTCATAGATCTTATTTTTGAAGAGATTGTGTAGTCATGTTTATGCAAGGATGAAACGCCTGCCCATCCCATCCATACTCGTAACAACTGCAGCCTGTCTCTCTGCTCTCTGTCTACTTCAGGCTCATCCACTGCACGTGGGTTTATCCGCTGCAGCTTTACCCAGCATTCATTGGTTATTACTTCTTCAACGTGATGCTTGTGGTCCTCCTACTTCTGCACGTCTTCTGGGCGTACCTGATCCTCTGCATGGTGAAGAAGTTCGTCTTCGGCAACGTGAGTGTCCTGTCCTGCGTATGAGGGGCCACAAACCCCCCCGGAAAGAGACCACTTCTACCTAACATCTTTAGCGTGTCAGTCAGCGGGAAGTTTAAGCTCAGAAGTCTGCGGAGAGGGAACAGAGAGGGAGTGAGGGATGTCGGCCATGGAGTGGGTTATGGTCTGGCAAGACTGCACAATGGGGTATTGCCTCTCTGAGCTGTCGTCCTACACTGAGAATCTTGACTGACAGTTTTATGTGAAAAAACTAGGCACCTTCAAGGGCACCATAGCTGGGTCCTCCTTGAGCCGGAGGTACTGACATCTAGGTTAAAAGGTCACCGTCTTAACCACAACTCCGCTTAGTGTTGTTTTTTCCATTATCCGTAAAGGGGGGGTTTGAGTTTGGGAACAGCTCCCCTGTGTTCTACACGCCCGAGGTCCTGGGGAACGCGCCTGATCCCCTGTGTTCTACACGCCCGAGGTCCTGGGGAACGCGCCTGATCCCCTGTGTTCTACACGCCCGTGGTCCTGGGGAACGCGCCTGATCCCCTGTGTTCTACACGCCCGTGGTCCTGGGGAACGCGCCTGATCCCCTGTGTTC
>JAACJT020000007.1:4438147-4457774 GCA_009936485.2 Gymnarchus niloticus
TAGGCTGTGGTGTTTAAATGATGCTCAGGTGGTACTAAGGGGCCCAAAGTGTGCCAAGAAAATATCCCCCACACCATTACACCACCAGCACCAGCCTGAATTGTTGATACAAGGCAAGATGGATCCATGGTTTTGATGCCAAATTTTGACCCTACCATCTGAATGTCACAGCTGAAATCAAGGCTCATCAGACCAGGTTATGCTTTTCCAGTCTTCTGTTGATCGGTTTTGGCGAGCCCCTGCCCACTGTAGCCACAGTTTCCTGTTCTTAGCTGACAGGAGTGACACCTGGTGTGGTCTTCTGCCGCTGTAGCCCCTCTGCTTCAAGTCACTTAACTCACCTCTCTTTCCCATTCTGACGCTTGGTTTGAACTTCAGCAGATCCTCTTGACTATGTCTACATGCCTAAATGTTGAACTTCTGCCACGTGATTGGCTGATTAGATATTTGCTTTAACAAGCAGTTGAATTGGTGTACCTAATGAAATGGGAGTGTATGTCTTCATTGTAGCCGTATTTCATTCCATTAATTTTTTGACCTATAACTACCAATAAAATGTGAAACAGGAAGAGGCAGGTGTACAGCATTTTGAGATTTCCACATTAATCATTAACCATTATCACAGGAACGGTGTATATGTTACTTGACGTAAAATAGGTGAATGCAAATCATGCAGGGCCCAATACAGCGTTTCGAGGCCCTCATACGGCAGGTCTACTATACAGGTACTTAAATTTTGTTTCAAAAAGTCATGTGTTTCTCACTCTCAGTGCCTAAATAAGCTCACGCGTGCCATAATTTGCCGGGTTTTCGTGCCAAGTTCCATTTTATCGCTCAAGCCAATTTGGGGATGAAGAAGTGAAGGAAAAACCTTGATGTCAGTTAAGGAGGCGGGGGTGTGAAAGACATTCATGACATGAAATCATGGATATTTGACACACTGCTGAGTACCTGCTCTATGAAAATGCACATTCAATAGACTACACGCAGCACACATGGGTGGGTATGCATGCATGCGTGTGCGTGTGTGCGTGTGTGTATGAAATACATTATACACACATTAGAGGCAAACCACGTGCACTGGGTCGGCCCACAGACATGATTGGCGTGCCTGTGGCGAAATCAGCTTGGCAGGACCGCCCTCGGCGTGTCGCTCTGGCCAATCCCGTCCCGGCGGGGGCCGTCCTAAGAGCGGGAGGGGGCGTGCCCGTCGTTTCAAGTTGACTTAGTCTGCAGCTGATTAATTTCTCCAAAGTTTGGAGAAGTTCGCCGCAGCCCGGGCTCCTCCGGCTCCTCCGGCTCCGTCATGGGTGACAGCGGGACCCTGCGGCTCCTCGGGCTGTCGTCGCTGCTTTTCAGCCTTGGACTGGGGGAGGTGGCAGGTAAGGCAGGGCTGACAGGCGTGCGGCTGTCACCTTCTTCCCTTAAAGTTACGCACGCAGATTGCATGGGAATCGCAGGCGTTTGTGGCGCAGGGTCTCCGTGTCCACGTATGAGGAATGGTGTCTCTCCCGCTTTCATCCATGCCCGTCATCCTCAGGAGCCGCAGGCTTTTAAAGCCGCACTGACAGCCGGAACGTGACGTGCTGGGCGTTCAAAGCAAGAAAAACACCTTAAATTATAAAAACACCATTAGATAAACCACTTCAAAGCCAAATTTCAACTCACGTCTTTAAAAGTGTGTGTGTGTGTGTGTGTGTGTGTGGGGGGGGGGGTCTGTATTAATTACAGTATCCGTCACACGTGTCCTGTTGTATTGGTAATTATATTTTGCAGTAATTGGAATGAATTATGTATACCAAACGTTGCAGTTGGCGTCCTCCCTGATGCCGTCCCTCCCATTTCTTCTTCTCTTTGCCCTGTGTGTGTTCCAACGTTGTGTCTTCTGTCTTAAACAGCCCATCCGGACCAGGCTGCCCTGGTCATCCCCATGCTGTTAACAGAGGACGAGGCTCACCTGCTGATGGCCGGCCCCGGACGGGGTCGACGCTCTCTGAGCGGTCTGGGAGAGAGCCGAGACCTCTTTGTCCTTCTGCCCGCCTTTGGCACAGACCTCCTTTTACATCTCAGAAGAGACGCCCGCTTCCTGTCTGAAGACTTTGCAGTTGAGGAGATGGGAGAGAATGGGAAGGCGCTGGTGAAGCCTGATCCTAACGCTGCGTCCTGCTTCTACACCGGCCGGGTTCTCAATCACACTGGCTCTTTCGCAACTCTCAGCACCTGTGCTGGTCTGGTAATAACGGCTACTTCCACCTTCTCTTGAGTTTATGCTTGGAATAATTTGGCAAACACGCCCATTGTTAGAACGTGTAACATTGGCATTACAGCAGTATGTCTGTTGCCTAGTATATTTTCCCTCCACCAGCAGAACTTACAGTTGTGTACTCGGTAGAAGATGACAGAATCATTTGTTGTTGGTCACTCCTAGGGCTTAGACAGAGGGACTCACTGGCTCCACAGTGCCCCCCCCCCCCCCCCATACACAAGCATGACCACAGTACATTGAGGGCTGTTACCCTGACGATGGCAGAGCCCACATATATATAGGGGAGGCAGTTAGTATGGTGGCCAGGAGGTTGTTGTCCTGTGATTGCTCGGAGTTTGCAGAATTGTACTCTCCAGGAAAATAAACAAATCACCCCATTAAGTCACTGACGGAAAGTGTCAGGTGACCAGGTCATGATGCTGTTCCTACTGACGATCTAAAATTGAATAACTGGGCTGTCGGTCACATTGCATGCCCCTTATGTGCAGAGTTGAGCTGAATGTTTCTATTCGCCACATTCACTGGGTTTCTGTACTCTGGGTTGGGCATGCAAAGGATGGCCCGTTGCTGGGCTTGGTGTTGGGGGGGGGTGGGGGTGTCTGCCCTGGATCAGTAGAAGTATCGTAACGAGGAGATCGACAGCTGATTGGCTTGTACTCCCCAGAAGCCCACCCACCTTTCCAATAGCAGGAAGGACGCCCCTACTCACAGTCCGGGCATTCGGACGCGCCCTGCGTGTGAGAGTGGTTTGGACAAATTCGTATTCACCACGACTAGCTGCTCATCAGCTATCCCACCTTCTAAAACTACACGCTGTTGACACTGACTGGAAGCCGGGGGAAATGTTTTCGACTGCCATTATTACCTCAGTCAGCTGTGTTTGTGAAGTAGGTGGTTATGTGGAGAATGTTAGGTCACCTTTGTTTAAACTCTTAAGCCCTACTGAAACGCAAACTGGGTCAGGATATTTAACACCGCGACAGCGCTAAAGAGGCAGCGATTCTGAAGTGTGTCTCTTTCCATCTGGAGACCAGTGGAGTAATCGTGCGTCTGTTAACTGTGGATCGGACTGTTCCGGGACATCCTGGGCTGCATCTCAGTTGAGGGGCTTTGTGTTCTGCTGGGTAGGAATGTTTGCTGCTTGAACATAAACATCTACAGTGGGGGCACGATCCCACTCTAGGCTACAGTGGCGATTTAGGGCTGTTTTGCCGTTCTCGTAAAATCTCCATGCTGCTTATGGCGGGACATTGCCGAATTCGCTGTGTGAAAGGCCGTGGAGCGTTCACGGAGACAGGTCGGGTGACAGATGGGTCACGGCCTGCTCGGTTCCTGCCAAGAGGAGGTTTCCAGTTCTCACAGCAGCTTCCTGGTGTCATTCGGGTCTCCAGCCAATGAACTGGTGTGTCGCGTCGGACTCGGTCAGACTCGGCGACTGCCAGCCGCCCTCCCGGAGCACTTACGCCTTCTGGAATCACCTGTCTAAACTGAACACCCCCCCCCCCCGTGGCAATCAGTGCTGCATGAAATCCGAGGACTTCATTTTTCTGTCTCCTTCACCCAAAGAACCCTACAAGACAAACTGTGGTGTCTTAGCTCCTGTGGGCTCTGAGGCGGCCTGATCCTGCTTCCTTAAATGCTGCAGTTTGATGCCCCTCTTATCTTAATCCTCTTAGCCAGGGTACCCGATTTCCGTCTCTTCCCTGCATTTATTCTCCCTGCTGCCTTTTCGTTTGATGTCGTTCACTTTTTGAAACCGAGATTCCTCGACTTCCCTTTCCGACCGCTCGGAGAAACGGGGTCCCGGAAAGCGGCATGTATGCCCCCTGTCCACGGCCGTGACCTGGAGAATCGCGTGGAGTCCTTTTGTCGATGTGACCCTGATCGCACTGATTACTCTGAAATATCAGCCAGGCCGTTTAAATATTTTTGGTACGTATTAACAGATATGCCCCAAAGTACAGGTTCTGTCTTCAGGGGTGCATTGCTCATTTGAAGAAAAAGAGGCTTGGTGAACTTATGGTTGGGAATTTGAAAGCCAGACCAAATGCTTATGAATAGTTCATATTTATAATGAAATTATTTTATTATGGATGTCCAGTGTTAAGGCAGTGTGCTTTAATAATGTAAGTTAGCCAGTGTTTAAAACACAGCTCAAACGGGGCCGCGTTGGACCACAGGTTTGTGTATGGCATACGGTAAATATTTTCCACCAGTAGCTGTTGTTGAAATGTTGAATCCCGTATGTTAATCTGTTAAGTGGGGATAAACCGACCCGGGTGAGTGGTCTCTGTTCAGCCTTCAGTCTCCTGGTCGCGGCGCTCAGGCTGCCACAGCCGCTCACCTCCGTCTCCATGCACCAGGTCTGTAATTGGGTCTCCTGCCCTTCGGTAGGTTGGGGCGGGAATCTAAGGTCGGTGTGAGTCAGTCAGCAGAGGGACTTGCAGATTCACAGCCTCCTGTCTTGCAGTATGTCTGTCTGTTTAAGGCAAATTGACAGGGTGACATGACATTCTCTAGTGCGCACTCAATCAATGGAAATCCACTGGCTTTTTTCGGACTTGCGAAAGGTTCCTGTCCAATGATGGCTTTTTAACTTTGTTGTTGTTGTTTGCTTGCCACACTTTCATAATTTTGGCAATAATAATTTTTATGACTGCATTGTTGCTTGGCTTACAGAATGGAGCCTCAAAAAAGTCTTAGCTCAAGTTTGTTTGTGGGGAGGGCGGTCCTTTATGTTGATGGAACGATGCCATCCGCACACAACTCGACGGTCCTGGTTTCTGCGTACAATGATTCCTACGAGCTTCTGTGTCTGTGCACGTGTGTGGCTGCTTAGCACTCTCTGTCTTCCTGCAGGCTGGGTGGGTGCAGACCCAACACGACAGCATATTTATTGAACCCGTGGCCAACTCCACCGCTTCCTTTGGTGTGGAGCACAGGGTGATCCGTCGGAGGCGATCCCTCAAAGCCAGGGCTTCCCCCACGGAGACGCAGACGAAGTTCTGCAAAGCCATTCCAGGTATTCTCCAGACTCCCCTCCCCCGGTTCAGTGTGCCCTTTCACATCGCCACCGCCGTTGATCTTGTCCCTCCTTCGTCCCTCCACACTTACCTTGCATGTCCTACAAACTGTTTTCCATGCTACGCCACTGCACGCTAACCTTCATATTTCTCTCCAGGTAGACGCAGCAGGCAAGCTGTGTTTCCTAGCAGATGTCTCGTACGTTACTTGGGTTCAATTTGGTGATCTTTGCTCACCCTGTTCCCAGCATCCTACACCAGCTGGCTTTCTCAAAGATGGCCCCTTTAAGATGGGCAGCTGTTCATCTTTTTTTGAAACGTGTATCTTGCTGGAACCTGTTATAACTTAGCCTGAATGCCATCCAGCAGTCAAAGTGAACCTCTCTGCAGCCTCGTGTCTATAGATATTTAGCATATTCCTTAGCCCCGGGGCGCCTTTGTGCCAAGTGCATGGATTTCTCGACCGAGAGGAATTTATATTATCGGGCTCACCGTTTTCTCAAATGGAGCCAAATCTCTCTGGCTCCGTGGCTGAGGTTATTTTTCAAAAAGAAAGAACTGTGGAGTCCCGTTGAATTATGGGATGTGTAGTTTTGCAGCCGCTTAGCTCGTCTACACATCTGGAAGCATTTACCAGGAAAAGAATTTGGTAGAGATCTTCCAGATCACTGTACTTTCGTGCAAAATCTGAAAAGTTGCTCTGCTAAAAACCGAGAAGGAGCCAGAAATAGATGCCTGATGGGCGGTCGTAACCGTGAACCGAAACTGCTCATTACCAGTGCTGTCTGTCCTTTGGGAACTAAGAAAAAACAGAAATGTTTTCGGTGGTGGCTTTACTTGGCACGGAGAAGAGGTTTTGTTTGTGCGTTAGTTTGCTCTTATCTGTTTAACGTGCGTTCTTCTCGCCGGCGTGATGACATGTAGCTGCGTACCGGAGAGAAGCGCGTTCTGCGTTGTTACGTAATTCCTGCGAATGGGAGACCACCAGCACTTTTGACAACCTGTGTAAATAAATTCTTTCCATATGTTCGCATCGGGGAGAGACTTTGGACTTCTGTAACTGGAACTGGCTCGTTATGGAGGAGCCGCGTCGGTAACCTGATGAGTTTCAGGCGGCCCGCCTGCCACGGCCTGGTACTGGGTTCGCGACCCATTCTACCCCCCCGCCATTGAGGTTATCTCTGGCGATGACAGCGGCCCAGGTGTCACGGACACTCTGTGGAACCCACCACCTGATGTCTGCCCCCCCCCCCACTTCTCCCCGGCGGCCTGTTGAAGAGGCTGAATGAGAAGAGCGTTTTGACACCCCCCCCAGCCAACCGCTGCGTTCCCTTGAGGAGCCTGAGACAGACTGTATATCCATTAAAAGTCCGCATCCCGAATACTTCAGAGTTCACCCGTCTGCCGTCGGTCCGTTCCAGGGCTCTTTGTAATGTGGCGTGGTCCGACCCGGGGTGCACCAAACAGACCGGGCGAGGGGGGCCGAGGAGGAGGCGGGCGGAAGTGACGGAACTGCGTTTTGGCTGCAGCAGACGCCGCTCTCGTGAATGGGTGCGGTGCTGGGCGCGGGAAGCAGGTCATGCAGGGTGTCTGACAACCCGAACAGATAACGGTTTGTGGAGTTTACAGCTACTGGCATCAGCTTGCTAAAATAACACACACGCATGCAATTTCCTTCTGAATGTCGTTCAAAAATTCCTGTTGCGTCAGAGTTCAAAGGCGATATGGACATCTTCTGTGTCTGTGGGGGGTGGATGGTCATTAAAATGGTACTAGAAGCCCTGTGCTTTTGGAAAGAGGGTACCAGATGAAATGCAGGGCGGGACGCAGGGAAGTGGGCGTCTTTGGCTCCAAGTTGGCTTGTAGTCCTGGCCAGGCCTTCTGAATCCCAGAGAGGGCTGTCCTGACGGACACCCTCGGCCTGAATGGAGGGCAGGGAGGGGAAGGGGGTTAACTGAGGATTCAGTGTGTATTCCAGGCCAGCAGTCCATGTGCTTCGCGAGGAATTGAAGACCCCGCAATGTTTCTCTTAATAGTTCTTGCCCGCGCTGGTAAGGAATGAGAGGTCGGCCTTGAGCCAGGCTCTCGGATTAAAAAGCCGGACTTTTCTGCGGTCTGCTTGGAGAATGAGACGAGAATCTGAAAAATGTTGGAACGTTCCGTGCCGCTATGAAGCGGCCTCCAGTTCCCGAGAAGCCATCCTCCACTAGTTTCATTGTACCTCTGCTGTGCTCCTCACTGCTTGGGGGCTTTTGAGTTTAAAGTAATAAAAATAAAAAAAAATAAAAAAACAACGGAAGTATCACTAGTGTCTGTAATATTCTATTGTAGGTCATGCCGATCTTGACCGGGGAAATGAAGGATATTACCATACATTTAGAGGTGGGAATGCCTTATTTATGGTGCATCTCTCCAAGGTCTAAAGGGTAGCCACAGGCGGTCATGTGATCGGTGTTTACCAATGGGAATCGGTTAAGGTTTTATCTTCAACAGAGAGAGACTGTGCATTGTGGGTCCTAACAGAGAAACTGAGGCACAATAAAGTAAGCATTTCTCCTGAGAAAACAGAATTTAAGAGCCACATTAATTTTTGTTGTGTCTTCTGCTTTCCTGAAAGGTGGCAAAGTACGACTGTGACTTTTTTGCTAAGCGTGCCTCCCCACCTCTCCTTTGTATGTTTGTTAGCTGTTATAGGTGGAGTCGGAGGCACTTCTGTCTTTAGCCGACCCTTTAAGTGTCCTTGGGCCAATGGTCTGGGCTAATCGACACCTCTTGGTGTGTTCTGCTTATCATGTTACTGAACGTTAGCGGTTATGACAGGAAGGCAAGCATGGACCACAGCTCTCGCCGCTGCAAACTCTGGTTGTCGAGCTTGTAACTGCTATGCCAGTGGTCCTTTGATTAGTGCATCACTCCGGCCTCGAGTAGGAACTTCTTCAAGCGAACGGCGGAGAAGACGTTTCGCGTTTAATTGAGTCCTTTCTAGACTCGCCCCTTCCATGATAGACTGACCTGTCGAGATCTCGGAGGAAGTTGATGGCCTTGGCATCATTTGGTTTTGGTCCGAGGTAATTTATGACTGGGTCTTTGAAGCGGTAAAGCGGAGAGCACGAAGGGACCCTTGGCCCCCGAGTGGGATTCTGGGTTGCGCGTTGGCGACCTTCAGAATTCTGGAGGTCGCATGCTTTCAGCAGGTCTTAATGACCTTGAGGCTTTGAGATCTATAAACGCTGCTTCACACTCTCCATGTGGAACTATCTTTTCAGAATCATTAAATACTGATTCCCAGTGGATGCTATAGTGCCCGGTAGACCTCTGATTTCCTGAGGCAAAGGCAAAGATTTACCCCAAAAGTTCTTCTGTAGTCGTTGAGGGTGAACGATTTGAACAACAGTTTGATATACTCTGTTCTCCTTGAGTGGACTTACCTCACTTGTTCCATGCTGGTAATAAAGACAAGTCATCGACTTGGGGTGGTCTGTATTTCGGGGTCCTCGCTATCCAGCACGATAAATTCATTTGCTAAACAGTTTTAATCTGCTGGTTTAACTTAAGCTTGGATTCAGCGCTTCGCAGACCTTGCGTCATTTATCATTAATGTGGCGACATGGAAGCGCTAGGTTTGTAGGAGCCTCAGGTTTTTGTTCGTTTCCTTTTGTTTCCCAGTGGTTTGGCACTGTGACGGTCAGATTTTTCCTGAGCGTCTGCTCCGTTGTGGAATGGAAAGCATTAAAGTGGGCCTCTTGGGCCTAAGGGTGGTTTTGTCAGTGAGATCCTTGGCTCCTGCTTGGTCCTCATGGTGACGGTCAGAGTAATTACATCAGGGATGGTTAAGATTAATTGAGCACGTTGTGCGTTGTACATGTGGTGACAACCCAAGGCCTGGCATTTAATCAAAAGAGAGAGAGGAGAGAAGCCAAGCCAAGGTCACGTTCTTGTTTATGGTTCTCAGGGTCGCTGTAGGCGGTAGCTCAACATGAAAGGATGGGGAGCAGTCTACTGTAAATGTCTCCCAAGGGAGGCCTGCCTTGACGTCAGAGGAAATGGCTTTTGGGAGCGTTTGGGCAGCCTGGGGTGGGGGTGGGGGGTGTGGCACAGGAAGTCTTTCTCAGTTTTGCTAGAGTCACAGGATGCCACCGCTGTGCGCGATGCCCGTCAGCTCTCGACTGGGCGAGGGTCTCCATTCAGGGTCGGCCATGAAGAAAACACCGGAATCGGTGGATGGGCCGTGATGTCTCTGCATGAACTGCTGCGTGTGAACTTCGGACCCAGTTTGGCCACTTGCGGTCGTGGTCCTTATTTGTAGTGTTTTTGATCTCATGGGGAGTTTCCGTTGGGCAGGTAGGCGTGTATCGCAACTCCGTTCTCATGCCGGTTGGGTTGAGGTGTCTCGCTTTGTCGCAGCCTGTCGTGTATCTCTCTCGTTGTGTCCTTTTCAGGTTTAACATAACGTCACCCCAGTGCGACGCTTGCCGCATTTTTCCATCTCCGTTTAGTGACGTGGGGTCTTTCACAGGGAAGAAGAAGGAGAGGAAGGCTAAGGACCGGGACGACCGTCGGGGCCGCAGAAACGCCATCCAGCTCGGGGGAGATTACACAGTGGAGACGGTGGTGGTGGCCGACTCGGACATGGTGGCCTACCACGGGGCCGAGGCAGCTCAGAGGTTCATCCTGACGGTGATGAACATGGTGAGCCGCCAGGTGCCCACACGCTCACGTGAGCGTATGCCGAAGCACTTAGACATGCATATCCTAGTAGTCATGGAAACCCAGAGACATGAGCAGATGCACGGACAGGTACGGGCAAACGTTTGGGAGGGAAAATCCCCGCGCTCTCTGGTGTAACGCATGTCACGAATGGGATTTTTGTACCTCATATTCCACAGTGAATGACAGCCCTTAATCCTAAGAGGCCTTGAATAAATACCACTGCAGAAATTATTTCGAACATTTTTTCCAAAGTACGTTGACATCTTATTTTGCTTTCCCTGAGATATTTCCCTGGGAAGAACACATCAGAAGGGGGGGGGGGGGGGGGGGGGAAGGAAGGTCCAAGCACCACAAATGACACCAAATCCAGTGTGCCATCCGGGGATGGGGGGTTTTTGTTTTCTGTTTCTCTGTGTTCCAGTTGTGGTAGACTCTGCTGGGCAATCGGATGCAGGTCTAGCCAATCACGATGTCCTTCTCCCCCCCCCCACTGTGTCTGTGTCTGTCCTCCACGGTCACACCCAGCCCGCGGTGGGTGGGGCTGTTCTGCGTTGTTGGGCCCCTACTGCTTTAACCAGCTTCGTTTGGGTTTTTTTATCGTTTCGGTTAAATCAGGCAGAGCTTGAGGATGCCCGATAATTACTCACTCCAAGGGTCTTGAAGCTTCCTGTCACTCAAACGAAGTCCTGTGGCAGAGTTATCCTCAGTGGAAGCCGTGCCAAATTATTAAATCAAAACGTTCGGTTTGGTTTCACTGTCTGTTTCACAGAACGTGTTAGCGAGCGGAGATAAATACCTGCGTTGAGTGACTGGCTGTTAATTTAACAAAAAAACGAGACGCCTGTCGTCTTTTTGAGACGGAGAAGGCGTCTTGGGGCAAGAAGCCCCATCATTCCTAGTGTCCTAGGAGAGATGGTGTCAGGTAGGGCAATCGTGGTGTCGTCGGCGAGACTCGGCGAGTCGCCCACTTTGTGTGGAAGGTCATGGGATCGTCTGATCTTCCAACACTTTTCTAAATGGGAAGACTGTCCTTGTAGTGACCTTGAGGATTTCAAAGTGGTGGTACTTGGTTGCTAATGGCCACTCGTTACCAAAGGTCTGATTTTTCCAGCTCGCTGAAAGTGTAAAGAAGTTGCATTAAAAAAAGACATTAAACGTATACTGAAAAAAATATACCAAATATTCATTGTGACTCTTCATATTGACATAAGCAGAGGTGGTTAGAAGGGGGCAGGAGTTTGGCCCACCCACATTGAAGGTCTGCCCCCACCGAGAGAACTGAAATAAAATCTACGTTAACCTTCCCTGACACATTTGCCATCTCTCTCTCTCCTTTGGATTTTGTGTTTTAAGTGGTGGTTTGCTGTCAGCCGGTGAGGTGGACACCGCTCCTGGTTTGGCCCCTTCGCAGCCTTTTAGCTAGGGCCGGATGCTGAGTCTGGCTCCGTGAGACCTCGATCGCCTTACTTTCAGGCGCGGTGCCGTTCTGTTCCGCTTCCCTTCATGGCTGGCTTCTTCTCTATTGGCGAAGGTATCTTCTCCCACAGTAATGTCTCGCTCAGACCCTCAGGCCTAGTCTTCAGACCGAAACAGAGGTTTTCTTCACTGAGTAACCTGGAGACCTTTTTTATGTGATGTGTTGACACTGTTAATCTCAGATCTGGGAGGCCAGTTGTTTGCACTGTTGGCCTTTAAAGTGTTTTAGCTCTCGCTTAAGTGCTTGACATGACGCGACTGTTTGGGTGAGGATGTTTTATATGGCCTGCACTTCAACAGAGAATTTTTAATTTTTTAATTTTTTTTTTTTTTGACTTGTTCCCCTTTGCTTCCTTGCGGCATGGCTCCACACGCCTGAATTTCCTGCTGAGAAGCCGGTGAATCCCAGCGGCAGCTCGAGGAATGTATGATTAAAAAAAAAAGACCTTCAAAGGCATCTCTGCCTTTTGGGTTATTTATGGATCTTGTCGTCTACCATGTGAAGCCGGCCAAGGGCACGTTGCCAGCTGCCTCCGGCGGGTGTCTAGACAGGAATGCTTCAGTGTTTGTCTTGGGTGCAGATCAAAGAGGTGGTGTGACCCTCTCAGGCTACTGTAGCTGTAGTCCTGTGGTAAATCAGGTGATTGGTTGGTCCTCACTGACACTCTGTGTCCCTATAGGTTTACAACATGTTTTGCCACAAGAGCCTGGGAGTCAGCATCAACATCCGGGTGACCAAGCTGGTCCTGCTTCACAGCCGTCCGGTCAGTCTCATTTTTGACCCTCTCTTGTTCACACTCCCGTTTTGAGGCTTCGCTCTCACTCACATTTTTGTCAACTGGACGACAGCGCCTTGCATTTTTGCCTGGGTCTCCTGAGTTCATTGATCTGCCTCCCTGAGTTATTTACGTAAATCTGCCATCTGAGATTCTTAAAAACGCAGTACACTTATCAAGTGATCGGCTTCAAAGAGCCGTCTTCTGATTGGTCAAATTCTTCCTCAGGAGAAGCTGAAGGTGGGCCACCATGGAGAGAGGTCCCTGGAAAGTTTCTGTCAGTGGCAGCACGAGGAGTTCGGGGGCCCCCGTTTCCTGGGCAACAACCACGTTCCAGGAGGACGGGACGACCCGCCCGCGATGGATGTCGCCGTGCTTGTCACCAGGTGACCATGACCTCTTCTTCGTCTTTCCAGCATGTGGGTGGGGGGGGTTCGGCTTGCTACATTTTACCTGGCTTGACTTTGCTGATGAATCTCGGCAATCTGCCCGCTTTGTACCTCTGTCAGCAAGCGTGGTTTGTAACCAATTTTCTTCCTTCACTCAAACCCTTCAGTGCTGGCATGAAATGTTATTTTCCTGGTTTCCGATTGCGTGTCATTACCAGATATAGTTCTCCATACAAAAGGAGTCCTTTTGTTGATATAAATGCTCGTGTAGCCTGCCAGACGATGTCCGTGATTGTAAACTTCTAGACACGGGGGGGCTTTTGTGATAAGCCCCAGCTGAAAACACGTGAAACGTCAGCTCGGTGCCGGTGTTGTTCATACCGGGACGTGGGGTCGCCCGGCACACGGCCTGCTTACGTATTGTGTGCTCAAGCACTGGCGTTGACGTATGTTTCTCTGTCATGGTCTTGGCTTTCGCCACGTGTAAAGTGGGGCTTTTTTTTTTTTTTATTTTAAAAAAAGCACATTAGCTCTTGTCACTGGGTGGAGAGAGCTCCTTTTCTCAAAGGAAGTCATTTTTGTTGATTAAATTTGAAAAGGATTAGTTACGGTTATCTTCCTAATGGACTTTTTGTTTTAACACGCTAATTGCCAGAGTAATTAAAATTAAAATAAATAAAATAAATAAAACAGTTGAAAGGGGGACATTTCTGTCACGTCTCAGGGAGACGGAAGAGCAGTTGCTCCAGGTTAGTATTTCCGCCATCATTTCTTCTGTATTAGCTTAGCTTGGTCCATCCCATTTCTCCCAGCTGAGTTTTGCAGCTTTTTCTGTGCCCTTGTTCAGTTCTTTGGGGAAGGACACTGACTGCTGTATCTGGGAGCTCTGAACCTGCTGTTTAAAGTTAGTCTTTTAAGTAGGATGACTATGTCTGGGCAAACTCAGGCTGGAAAAAATGTGGGATGGACGGGGAATCCCCTTTCCTGTTAGCGCTTGTTTGATGTCTCTATCGGCTATACGGTGAGGGTACTTTGTCGGAAAGAGGCAGCTCCGATCGCTAGTGGTTTAAGCACAGCGGCCGGAGCAGGAATAGAATGACCGAGTCGACGTTGTGCTCTGTCAGTGTCACTCGAGACGCCTCAAATAGACCCCCTCCCCCAGCCACCTGGAGTCTGATCGCATCTACACCTGCCGAGGGGAGTAGGTCTTCGCTGAAGGCCAGCTGAGTGTCGCTTCTTATTTGGCCTGACAGGTGATGGCCACTCAGGCAGGAGATGCTCAGCCATCTGCGTCCGCTAAACATTTGGAGGGAAATTTGTGGCTTAGCAAAAACAAAAAAAAAAAAAAGCTCGGAGTATCTCGTTTTATCCACTACATGGACTGGGAATGGACTCGGCACGTGGATTCGTGTACAGAGGCAGGGTTTATGCACTGTACTGGGTTTCCCTTTACCCTCGATTTTCAGTGCATCGTATTTTTCGTTACTGACTGAAAAACACTCCTTTTATCGTCCAGCTCCTGTCACCTGTTACTCATCAGTAGGCCTTTTAAAAGCATTCTGGTTAGCAAATTGACTGGGTTCAAAACCCTCCCCCCTGAAGTCTGATTCCTGAACTTTTTGATTGCAAGAGGTGCCAATGCTGACAACTGCAGCCACTCAGTTTGTGGGATGGAGGTCATCAATTACGAGATGACCTGAGCTGTGACAGGACAGTGCTCCCCGTTGTACTCCAAAATGTCATCACTGAGATTCACGCATTTAAAACGAAACGTGACTGTAGTCTTTCTCAAAAGCAAAAGATCTAGGGTTCGGCCACCTCTCCGCTTTCCGACACTCGGTCGAGTTCCCCGTTCCACTTTCGCGAAAGTTCCTCTAACAAATTTCAGCCGCTTGCGTTCAGAACCTCGTCTTTGCTACGGTTGTGACTGGTTTTCCTCCTCAATATCAGCTGTGATTCAATGCTGGCTCGGGCTGCCGATTTCAGCCGATGGATGAAGATTTCCGGGTGGAGTTAGTTGGGTGGGGCGTGGGTCACGTTCCCGGGACACATGCCAGCTGGGAGGACTATTGCGAATGGCCGACTGTCTCATTATGACTCCTGTAATTGGCCTTTGTGGGAACTGCGTCCACGTGAAACAAATAACTGCTGGATGATTTATAGCTTAAATAACAATCTCGTTTTAAGTGCTGTTTGTTAGTTTTGATGCCAAAGTCATTCAGTCAGAGAGGAACGCATTTAATCCGCCCCAGCAGGAGGAACGTGCTCAGGCCGTCTTCCTGATACTCCAGCGTTAAATCTGATTCGTTAGTAATTTATGCTCTGAAACAATGCACGAGATGGTCGGGTCATTTCGCAAAGTCGCTCGTGAGTCAAACGGGGAAATGCTGGTGCTGTGACCACTTTGCCCACACCAGGTTATTTCCGAGTGTGACGAGCTGGGAAGTCAAAATGTCCTGGGTTTGGAGGGTGAATTCCACTGGAAGAGGCAGCCTTCCGAATGCCTAGGATGTCTCTGTTCACGGTGATGTTGTTGATGATGATTTAGTACTGAATGCCATGCAGGATTAGAAATTCATGTCTATTTAGGCCTTATAAGTCACAGATGAACTTGGGAACTGGGGTAAAAGTCTTAGAACTCTCGAAAAAGAGATTATTATGCTTATTTTAGTATGATTAGTGTGTGTGTGTGTGTGTGTGTGTGTGTGTGTGTGTGAATACTCAGTGCTAGTTTATAAAATGTGGTTGTCCGATGTCAGCTAGTGATGGATGTCGTTCCTTTTGCAGGACTGATTTCTGCGTCCATAAGGATGAACCCTGCGACACTGTTGGTAAGTGATGCCCATCCGTTCAGGCCCAGTGTTTCACAGAATTCGGATCTTCTCAAATACCGGGTTTTCGGTTGACGTATCAGCCATGCAGTGGAACGGAAAGGCAGAGCCCTGATGAATGAATGTATCAGATGATCAGAGGCAAACATGGCCATGGTTCCAAGGATGTGCTGTACTCTGTTGGCTCCCTGATTTTCTAGACGTTGTGTTTTGTGTGGTCGTTCCTTAAAGATGCCACCTTGTTGAGCGCCGCTCAGATCAATTCTGATGGCTTGGCCTTCCTTGGCTCCAGGCAGGAATGCTTGGGGAAGACCCCAGGGTTAAGACCCCTTACAGCACTCAGAACCTAACTTTGTGTAACGGACAACCTCTCAGTTTCTCCTCAGGTTCAGCTAGCTAGCACGCATGTGGTAAAGAAATGGGGCAAGAGTTTCTGGTATCGGCAAGAATTTAACGAGGAGTGTGAAGCTGCAATTTTTAAGAGGCCTTGATGTTTTATAATTTGTCAAATTTACGTGGGTACGGATTTGCCAGACTGTAAGGTTTATACACAAGAGACGTTCCTTAGGCTTTCTGGGAGGGGAAAAAAAAAATTTTTTTCTGACTTCCAAAGCCTTCTGCTGTCTATCTCACAGCTTCGTTCTGCAAGCCCGACAGAACAGAAAACATGTCTCTAGAGTTTCACGGGACAGCGTGTGCCCGTGTGTCTCATCACGTTTACCTGTTTTATATCCTTTAGTAGATTGCACTGTGTAATACGGCCAGTCTAATCTAACAGCCAGAATGTGTTATGCCTGGTGGCCAAGTTCCAGCGTTGCATGATTTATGTGTCTGAAAGGTTTTCTTTTTTTTTTTTTTAAAAAAAAAAAAAAAAAAAAATGGCATTATTAGTATTTGGGGAAAGAGAAAGCATTGATCCTTTTGCTTTTTTAATAACTAGTTTTGCAAACTAGCTGTCTTTTCTGTGTGGGGAGATTAATGATGCAGAGAAATATGTTTTTGTTGGGGGTGTAAGAATAATGGGGGGGGCGTGTGACTCGAGACGAGTGCCAAGGAGGGCTGCCGGCACCATTTACGAACCACATGTATGTGCTGAGGAATCACCGCGGAGACTTTTGAACGGCTCGCGTCGTTTATCCTAACGCGTCGCGTAATGATAACTTGCAAGGGGGATCCACCTGCTCGGCGGAAAAGCTGCGTGAAGGTGCATCTGTGTAGACTCCCCACCCCGGAACGATCCGATCCCAGAAACGATAAGCACGACTTTGGGGCATCAACGTCAGGCAGTGAGGAAGTTGGCTTCCCTCCTCCTGAAGCTCTCATGTTTTGCTCGGTGCCCTCGTTCGTGCGTGACCACGGATGTAACCTCCCACTCCTGTCTCCCACGGTCCGGGCAATGCCTGCCTGCACCTCTGTCCTTTACGTGTCACCCGCTGCCTCATGTAAAACAGCCACTTTTTTTTCTTCAAGTCGTTCTGCCTGTAACCGCAGAAGCTGACATTTTTCCAGAGTTTTCCATGAGGGAGAGGCAGGAGTGACGTGTCCTGACATGGACGGGGGGGCTGTTAAGTCACGGAGGGTGACTTTTTCTCATTCCTTCCAAGTACTAACTTTTTTTTTTCTTTTTATGTCGTCTTGGCTCATTGTTTTCCCTTTCCATTTCTCCTCCTCGCCTTTACTTCCTCCAGAAAGGCGAGTCCCGATACGTTGAGCGACTCTCTGGGTGGTCTGGGGGTGTCGACTGGCATCCTGGGGCTGGCGCCTGCTGCTTGTGTGGTTTTTTTTTTTCCCTGGCTCCACCCCTGCCTCTGCCCATCGTTCGAACCCCTTTTCAGGGTTGGGCATCCGGGCTTGCATTTCATGTTCCCCGCATGGCCCTCTCATGTTTAGAAGGCCGGCGAGTTGAGACGGTGTTGTTTTCCAGCCCTGAGACCAACTCTTTGTTCAAATAAATGATAGCTTTATCTCCCTTTGCTGCGTGCTGCGGTGTGTTGAAGGCGGGACAGGCCGGAATGCTGGAGAGATGGTGGTGCTGTTTTTCTCTGCCTCGTATTTCCTCAGTAGACCCTTTTAGGTCAGAACTTTACTCACTCTACTAATTAGCAGACACAAGACTGTATTTAGATGGTAGTAGTTCTTTATCTGGCTTCTGCCTCTGTGCGTCTGACCTGGCTGTCACAGGACCTGCGTCCAGCGGCATCGCCTGACTGTTACCCGCGTTGTTGCCGGCATCGGTGAGAGGCAGGGTTACTGAAGCACAGTACTGCGATGCATTCTGGTGTGGGTTCCAGGTCCCGCCAGCACGAGGCCTTGGCAGATCCCATTCAAAACGTGAGGCGATTTGTTACCGAGAGAGTGCGTGCGGCAGGAAGGACAACATTCCAGGTGGTTCCCTAGAGCCTGGGTGGCAGTGATGGTATCCCTCGATGGCCACTCTACTCTCTGGCCATTCTGTGGCTCCTGATCACGGCCTGTGTCTGTGATGTTAGGGAACCTCTCATTTAAAAGCCGTTATTTTATTTTAAATTTTATCTTGCTGTAGTGTGAGCTTTATATGAAAGGACAACGAGTTCCTGATTTTTTCTTTCTGCTGTTATTGCTCTCCTTTTTTTCTTACTGCTCTTTTTATGAGATAACAATACACACAGACTGACTACTTCCCGTGTTTGACTCGGGGGGGCGGGGGGACCACGCCCCCCTCTCCCCATTGGTCGGTTCAGGGCTGTGGGTAGGGATAGGATTCGGTGCAGTCTGCAGCTGAACGAGAGCCCCTCCGTAACGGGATGGCCAAAGTAATCGACGGGACGCCGTGGTTCTGGACTCCCCCCCCGGCTGGGCCCCGCAGGGGCTATTGAGACCCCCGTATAGCACCTGCCCAGCGGGCACTCGCGAACGCTGAGTCAAGCCCCAGCAGCTGTAATCTCCCCACCATTGTCCCTGGCTTTGGCACCAAGGCCGCCCTCAAAAACGCGCCTGTACCGTGTGACCTCATCCATCCCCCTCGGCTCAGTGTGTTTGTTCTGCCTGTTTCTGTGGTACGATGTTGCAGCCCAGGACCCCAAACGCTGATGCCCGCATTATCGGAGGGCTTGGGTGTTGCACGTAGCATCTCCGGACGGACTCTGGGTGGACCGCCTGACAGATAGACAGATGGACCCTCTCCTAATGGGGTGGGCGGTGTTGCTTTTCAGACCAGCTTTGATCCGGGGAGGAGGGTTAGCTTTTCAGCAAGTAATGGCTTCTTCAGCTAAGTATGTGTGGTTGTAAAAAATCGGGGCGGCAACGGAGTAGCGAAACAGCTGGCTGCCTACACAGCCAGCCAGTAACTTGCATCGCCCCAGAGAGAAGAATGCGGCGTTTTATTTATTTATAATTTTTAGGGCAATATGTCGTTTTATTCTCTCCATGGTCCCACCGCCCCCAGGTGTGTGTGAAGGACACACGCTAGCACTTCCTGCTGGTAAAACGGGATCACGTCTTGGTGTGTTTCCGTCAGGCTGCTTTGCTCACCGTGCATCTCTGAAGCTATGTCTGTAATAACAGGGTTAATTGACAGGCGTGATCTATGACACGTCCATACCTCAATTTTGAATGTCACAGACATCAGTCAGCCTACCTGAGATATTACCATCTGAGGGACGCTGTAGGACGTCTGGGTGTTTGGTGTTCTCTCTCTCTCATGTACTTTTTGGGGGTTTGAAGCTATGTGAGATACTATTTTAAGCTACTGCCGATTTTTTTTTTTGGGATTCAGTCATTTTTATCTGACTTTATTGTAGATTTGAGGGTTACCTTTTGTTTTTATTTGTAATGTTTGTTGCTGGGGGTGGGGGTCATCGTCGGGCAACTTGGTCTTTGCTGAATACTATCGGCGTTTGACATCAGACTGCCGACTTTCGACGAGGATGTGTCGGAAAGGTGAACCTCGTGACACTGGGACACGATGACGGGGCAGCGTCTTCATTTGGCATGCTGATTTAGCAGAACGGGGGATGAACAAGACCATTGATTTGACATGAGGGTGGTGCCGAACTGCAGAGGGTCTGAGGTAACAAAGTCCAAGTTTTTGGATCTGGGGGCAATTCAATTCAATTTTATTTATATAGCGCTTTTAACACGGAGCGCGGTCACAAAGCGCTTTACATAGTCCCGGGCC
>JAACJT020000007.1:4457874-4475047 GCA_009936485.2 Gymnarchus niloticus
CAAAGGGGAAGCCCGTCCTCCTCAGGCCAGCACCGGGCAGGACAAATTAATTAATACAAATCAGAACAATAGATACAGGACTTGCTCTTTTGTATCAGTCAGGGGGACAGCAGGGTCTTGCGGGTTGCAGTCCGGTGATCAGAGCAGGCAAGATAAGGCATTGATTTTTATATAAGCAGTTATGCCCATGGTACTGAATGGCTTGGTGGTCTAACTTTACCCTACCTTTGGAGGTCACCCCCCTCCCCCCCACAAAGGGTCGAAGAGCTGAAGAAAACTCACGCTGAAAGCCCACCAGACAGGCTAGATAACATGTCCTTATTGAGGCAATTGTTCGAAGCAGAAAATCCCTCTAATCCATAGCATTAGCTTAAGATGGGTTGAAACATAGCGACGAAGATGACGTGATTTGGGGGGGCGTCGCAGCAAGTCTGAACCAAGGCATCTCCACATCCCATTTTCAGACCCCCTGTTGGAGGATGTTTTTTGGGAATGTGGCTGGTAGACCTTCAGTTTTCTCTCTAAAACCAACTGAACTAGTTAACCCCCCCCTTTTGACTATTCTTGCGTGTTGATTTGTTGTTAGTCTGCTGGTGAACGTGACCATTACAGCACCAGGCCAGCGTGTCCTTGCTACGCCTCTCAATGAAGGCGTCGTCCAGTAAACGTCAACGACAATAGTTCTCAGAGTAATCAACACGTATCAGTGTCTAGGTTAAAAATGCATCGCAAAGACAACGAAAGACGATTCTGTCTTCATGTAGAATTTCAGTTCAGATTTTTTTTTTTTTTTGTAAAGTGCTTTTAACAAGGAGCTTTGTGCCAAAGCGCTTTACATAGTCCTGGGCCCAAAGTCCCCAGAGAGTAAGCCAAGGGTGATGGTGGCAAGAAAAAAACCTTGGGAGGAACCCGACTCAAGGGGGAAGTCAACCCCCCCTCCGGTCGGCACCAGGCAAGATTTAGTTCATAATGTGAAATGTGTACATTAGTACAAAATATGAACTTTTGTGTCTGTAAGTCATTGTTTATCTTGCAGTTCCATACATGCATCCATCTATCCCTCCATAACTGCATATTTAGGTTGGGCTCACCGTGAGACATCCTAGACAGCGCTGTGGAATTCTCATTACAATGTGACGGAAATCGGTGAAAATCGCATCTTCTGGAACTGAATCAGAGCTGCTCCAGATTGTCAGTCAGACTCTTAATCTTCTGAGGTAGGCTTGTGTAATCTCCTGGCCAGTTAGCAAGGATATCGCATTAAAACAGATGAAAAATGTTTTTTGAATAATAATAATAATAATAATAATAATAATGGCTGTTTATGTATATTTCACTTTGGGGGTTTTGCCAGTTTTGTCACCCAGTGAGGGGAATGTGTGTAGTGTGACAGTGGATTTTTGGATCTGAATGTCCCAGGGGCTTCCAGAACCTTCTCCAGGGCTCTGCACAGAAGCGGCATTATGTGACAGCAGATGGCAGCCAGTTGTCTCTTGTTTGTTCAGTGCGACCATGTGACTCGGATTTCTCCTCGTTTGAATCTTGAGGCGCTCGGCAAGCTGAGATTCACGGTTACGTTTGTTTGGACTCCTTTGGAGGGGGCTTTGCAGTTCAGCGTTCCTCTGCTGATCCAGGCAGCCTTGACCGTCAGGTCTCTTCATTTTTATCACAACGTGTGTGTGTGTGTGTGTGTGTGTGTGTGTGTGTGTGTGTGTGTGTGTGTGTGTGTGTGTACGTACACAGTGTATCGTACTGTGGAAAAGTCTTGCTTAAGGCCCTTTTAACTGGGCAGTATATTTCTGCTCAGAAAATAACATCATTAAAATATAGACAAACAGTTACACAGAAAAAGGTAAAAAATTTCACGTTCTCCAAAATATTAGTGATATCTGGTCGGACGGCTCGACCAACGCGACTCGAACCTCTCCAGCCATTCCCCGTATTCTTTGATTTTCGCCACCAGCTCACTGAATTTGTGAACTTTAGTCGTTAATTCACTTTGAGGTGTTGAGTTAGTAAGTTCATGATTATGCTGGATGGTAACGCTAAATCCTGGAGTAACATGGGGAGGTGCTTTAAAGAACGTAAACTGATACACTTTGATCAACAGGAAGTCAGTTTTACACTATGATCATCAACATTATCTTTGTTGGATGACTTGTACAGTTCTTTGCATAAGTCTGTGATATTTCACATTACATTGCAATGCTTAATGCGTGTTGCTGTCTGATTTTGACGTCTGTGAATGCAGTGCAAGGTTGTAGAGTCCCCAGTGAGAACGCAAACAAACGCAGGGAAACCAAACGCATTTCTCACGGAACCAGGGGTGGGAATAGAACCCCCATCGTTGGAGGTGTGAGTCGCCCTCGTAATTGTTCCCTCTTCAGTCAAATAAACGTGACAGTGTTTACAGTCGAGCTAAATTGGAATCATTTCCCGTGTTTCGCCGTGGAGTCTGAATACTTGCACACAGATCGTGCTGGGTAGCTCCACTTTAGTAATAGGTTTTCTGCTAAGCTTTCGCAGCAAAAATCTGCTCATCTTCTAACCACTTATCCTGGTCGGGGAGGGCCTGGAGTCTATCCCAGACAGCGCAGGGATAGAAACTCTGGAGAGGATTCCAGTCAATTGCCACGCAGAGTCACGTGTTGTACACAACTACTCATCATGGGCAATTTACCAGTTAGTCAAGCTGCATGTTCTTTGCCTGCAAGAGGAAGCCAGGGCACCCGTGGGAAAGCTCCATGGCACGCGGAGAAGGTGCTAACTCCACTCGGGGAGCGAGATGATTTTTTGATCGACAGACCGCGGAGGAGTGAGGTTACAGTTCAGCCCACTGAGCTGCCACACCTTCCCTGTCAATTGAGATTTCAGCGCCTAAAATGTTGTTTTGTCTTTCCGGTGGAACGTGACCTTTGGCCGTGCGGAAAACGTGGATACAGAGGTAATATGATGAAAGGTACACTGTCATATGTTTGCCGTGTTGACTGCCTTTCCTCTCGGGTGCTGCGGTCATATTGCTGAAGCTCTGCACTCAGAGCGGGGCCTCGCTCCTGTCACAGGGAGCCCGGCCTGTCCACCTTCTTAATGTGCCTTGCTGATTTCCTTATTTCTGTTTTTGTTTTCCTGTTTTTCCAAGCGTCTGTGGGAACTCCTCTTGAGTGCATTCCTCTTATATACAGGCATGAGTTCCTGACAAATATCCCACGTGGGCATTTTACTGGATCCCGTAAAAAGACGTATCCCTTGTTCACGGGTCACAGAGTTTAAATTCGTGTTGTCGAAGGCCATAAACTCTCAAAGGAGCGGGGAACCACTGTTGAAGCACTTTTTGGGGGGGGGGGGAAGACAGACTGCCGGGGTCGAACAGCTTTGTGGGAACAGCACGGTCTCGCGGAAAATCAGGGATGGGCACCGAGGAGGTGCCGACACTCATAAAACGGCATGCGTGTTTGTTTCTTTGGTTCTCATCTGAACGGCTACGAATAGCCAAACAAAAATAAGCACGAAACGCTCATCGGTAAGCATGGGATGATTCTATCCAGATGTTCCGCTGTTTTAAAAAGTCCCTCGTGCGTCATTCTCGTCTTCACGGTGCGCTAGAACGCAAAAACAGAGGAGGATCTGGCCGAGGAGGTCACGCCATCTGATCGATCACAAGCTCGCCAGCGAGAAGTGTCACCTCGGAGGGTACCATGACTGGGGGGGGCTTTTCTCACCTGTGTTTAACCCCCTCCCAGGAATCGCCTACCTGGGTGGGGCCTGCAGTGCCAAGAGGAAGTGCGTGCTGACAGAAGACAACGGATTGAACCTCGCCTTCACCATCGCGCACGAGCTCGGCCACAAGTAAGACCTACACAGCTGCTGTTTTTTTTTTTTTTTTTTTTCTTATTAGTCCTTAATTATCCATTATTAACATTAAACCACTTGTTGACCAGGTTAGTCCAGTGCAGTTTACCGAGAGAGACCTGGCTAACGTAAGCAGCAGTAAAAATATACACACAAAAACAAGAAGATAAACCACGACAGCAGAGATGTCAACTAAAAAGTTCACTTTAAAGCAAAGAAGCTAAAAAATAATTACACTATTAACTCAAATTGTCTGCTAATTTATAACAGTGTTATACAAAAGACTTTAATACCATGGACCTTACGGTAGTTATAAATTCTTGTAAACATGATTAGAGTTTACTCAGGTCCGGATACGACCAGACGGAAGCAGTGAGGTCAAACTGACTGCCCTCAGACCTGCCATGGGAAAGAAAGACAGAGGACAAGGCTGGGGGTGGTGGTCCTTTAAATGCTTGTGGCAATCAGCTGATTTTCCTTAAAACCCAGTACTGCACCTCAAAATGCAGCTGTCGCATGAAATGCGTTAGGATTGCTCTACATAGGAGGACAGAATTTGAACTTCTCCCTTCAGCTCCTGTTCGAGCAGCTCTCAGGAACTCGCCGACGTTCTAATCCCATTTATCACAGAATGCTCCTGTAGACAAATGCTTCAGTGTGAACGGCTGGGAATGCTGGTTGTAAATATGGTGTTGGGGGGTGGATCACATCACTGGGTGAAGATCTTCAGGGCCGTCTCTGCATGTTGGAGGTGCCACAGAGGTCACGTCGCTAAGCTAACTCGCCTTAACCTGCCATAAGCTCTCCCCTGATCTCTGAGGCTGCACTGCACACAGAGCTGATCAGCATGACCTTGCTGTGGGCCCTCACCCACATTAATGTTCTAGGTTCCTCTTTTTAATTTTTTTTTTTATACCGGGAAGCTAAGCCTTGGAAAACACATGACTGCTTCCCATGTAAGGTGACACGTGGCTTATTATATTTGGGATTAAAAAAAAAAACCTTTTGACATCGTGCTGTTAGCTGTGGCTAACCCTAAGTGGATTTACTGCAGATGCAAAAGCTCGCATTTTAATTTGAAATGTGTGAGTAATGAGCTTCATTTGAATAGTTTAATTCCATCATTTCTGTAATTTATCGTTTTGCCTGTTGGCTGCAAGTCAGAGTGCTATGTTACTCATTTTTGGTGCTGAACTATGAAGGTGTTTACCAGATTGGCTGTAATTTGTTAAACAACTCGTCTTTAAAACAGCTTGAGGTGCCTCATTATCATGGGCTCAGTTTACGTTCACAGAAAGCTTTTATTGTGTCACGGATAATACACGTTCGGCTCCAGACTTGTTTGGAAATGTTGCGAGTGCAAGCTGGCATGGACAATGGCCCTAATGGCCTGCCAGACTCCTTAGAAGCCATACCGCGTTTGATCCCTGGTCACTCGGTGTAACTTAATCAGAGAGTTTCTCGTTTCAACGGCGCCGCATACTGAGATGGCAGAGAGCCTTGCTTGACTGGTACCTTTAGCCCAGGGTGTAACCGTAAACTCAGCGCCGCACAGATTACGCAGAAGACCGTGAAGGCTCTCCTTAAACCTCCACTCCATAAATCCGTCGTCTTCAAGGAGACACGAGGCTCTCGGGCAATCTGCTTTAAGGTGCGGCCTGCTAAACGCATTATCCGCTGTACAGCGCCGTGGCAGGGCGAAGACCGTGGGTCCTCATGACTCTGGGGACGACTGCATCTCTGCAGACAAACGTTTGTTCACCTCCCGAACGTTTGAGGTGAAATGCAATTCATGGTCAAGGTGGGACTAGAACCAATCCCAGAAAGGTGAGGCACAAAACAGTGTGCAGTCACCGTGGACAGTTCACCAGAGACCTGATGGGATGTTTTGGGAAGAAAACAAACCTAGAGGTGGCGTATGAACTACCCATGCTTGAGGTATCAGTGATGCCCAATGAGCCTCCGTGCTGTCTGGGTGTCTTCATGATGCCATTTGAAGTGTAACAGCTTATTACCTGATATTATGAGACCTATTGAGGCAAATACTTCAGTGCCAACGAGAATGCTGCTGTTTAACTGCAGAGCGTTGCTACAAAGGTACTTCAGATGACAAAGTGCTTGCATGCATGCAGGAGCTCATCAAAACAATGCACATGCTCCTTTGGGTAATTCTCATGTGGATTGTGTTGATTGGGAGAAGCGTCACGTTCAAGACGCACTGCTTCATACTTAGAGCTGTTCATTTTGGTGTCTTCTGACCACAACCCTATTTTCCACATTTTTGGTTCCCTTATGGGCTTTGGTATAGCCTCCATGTGGACCTGGAGATGGCATATTTTGAGAGAACGTTTTCCCCTTGTCACCCAGCCTTACATTACCTTTCCGAGGCGTTCTGTGTTTTGTTGACGGATGTCTGCTTTCTCCCATTGCGTTCCTGGTCATGCTTTGTCACCAGCCGTAGAACAGCTACCCTCACCACCTTCCTCTTAGCCGATGGCTGTCTTCAGACTGATGGGCTGGCCATTTTGGGGGCTCTTCCATTTCTCAGTAATTGCAAAGCCTCTACTAACAAGGAGGTTCTCGATCTCTGCTTCTTTCCTCTCGCCTCTACACCGGCCCTGCTTTCGAATTATTCCCGTCCCTGACTTGCCTCGAAAGTTCCTCGGTTTTTGTGACGCAGCCGTTTTTCTCAATTTTCCACACAAACAAGGACTTCAAAGGCTGGTGTGACTTCGGATTACGAAAAGCGCTGTTATTACCCAAAGAAATCGGCTGCTCTGTTTCTTTGGCTTACAAAGATAATTTTATGCACATAACCGGCTTTTCCATGGCAAACGGATTGAGTAATTAGGCAATCATGACTTTTTAATATCTTTTTTTACATTTAATACTTTTTTTTTACTTGCTCTGAATGCTTGAATTACGTTGTCCATATTACACGTATTAATTACTGTTTCCAAACACTGTAACTGTGAGCTTTGACAGCACTAAATATGACAACACTGAAAGAGTCTGGCTCAAGTCACTGGATGTCAGCATGGATTTAAGAACCATAGGAGTGTTGACTCACTGACAAGGTGAGCTGTTTATTCTAAAAACAGTCTTTCTGTTAGAATTGGGCCTTTATAATACTCATTTGTCTCTCTCTGTTGATTGAACCAGTCTTTCCAGGCGTAGGAGACGCCTTGTTGGACGGGCAGGAATGATGCCTCTTTCTGTTGGACGCTGTCTTGCCCACTAGCCCATTTCTCCAGATTAACTGATCCACTCACCAATCTTACCTTAACAAGCCACACTGATGTACGACACTCAAAGGTGGTATTTCCAGATTTCCACTTAACTGCTGTCTTAACTGTGCTGCCCCATTTTCCATCATTATTTCATAATTAGAGCTAATGATATGATTAAGACAGGGTAAGCGTGCACAGTTTGTCAGGCATTACGTTTGACAGTCCCACCCAGGTGGGTGACTGTCTGAACACGACCCAAGGTCTTTGCCCACCCCCCTCCCGTTCATTTTAGACATTTCATTTAATGGCTTTTGATGTGTGGGCTAGCTTTGAACTTTTTACAGTCCTGAAATCAATGGAAGCCGCGCCTCAAATTTTTAATCCTTTCACTTTGAAACGGCTCCTTTCGACTGGAGTTGAAGATTTCGCGCATAGCAGGGTGGATCGAAAAGAAAATTTCAAGTCACCACCAGTGCTCTCTTGTGGAGGAGCATCAACAAGGGCTTTGACACGAGCCACCTGCTCCATTAACCCTATCCTTGTCGATCCTGATTGCAGGATGCTGGGTAAGATGAGGCCGGGCTTCTCTCCAGTATTTGTACAACTATTTGGTGCAATAGTAGGACTTCACGAGAGAAGGTGTGGTTCTACTGGATCTCTGCGGCGTAAAATGGGGGTTTAAAAAGACGCTGCTCAGACATACGTACTGTATTTCATGAGAACACTATACCATACTGTTAAGCCCTCCCTGGCTGTCTCATGTTGGTCTCAATGAATCCCAGTTCTGGCAGGCTGGTCGAATGACTGCATGGTTGGACTTGATGGTAAGTTTGGTTTAAGCCTGTGCTGCATCATGGAAAAGGTCTGATGTATTAGAATGCTGAGGCTTGCTCAGGTTGGTGAAGTTCTCGTTGAACGCTCCTTCATTGGAATTCATGCCGTCGTACGCAGGATCTCAATGACCCCCTCCGTTCTCAGCTCTGACTGATTTTCCTTGGACCTGGGAACAGTTGCTCCGTATCGACTCCAGGTTTTCTTCCTCTCCTTATGAGTTGGTGTCTGAAGTTCAAACGTAGTTGTACTTTTCAAATGTAGGTCATGGCTTTGGAAGTAAGACGCGGTAATTATCCAAAGCAACGTGCCTGTTATTTCTTTCTTGTGGTAGTGCTTTTAAGCCCTTCTACACGTGCCCCCCAGCGTCGGGTCTGGTGACATGTGTCTGTGTGGCGGGTGGGGTTGGGATGGCGTGGAGGGTGATGCTGGCTCCTCTCCTCAGCATGGGCATGAGCCACGATGATGACCACGCCACCTGTACTGGGCACTCCCACATCATGTCTGGCGAGTGGGTGAAGGGCCGGAACCCGAGCGATCTATCCTGGTCCTCCTGCAGCCGAGACGACCTTGAAAACTTCCTCAGGTAAGGAGGGTGGGCCCACCGCCGCGTCGGCGTCATGATGGCATTCTTCGAAAACGGCAAAGTGGAAAAAACCACTCGAGTCATCTTCTGAACTGAGAATTTGGCTCTTGGTTGGCTATCTGCCCATTAGGGTTTAGTGAAGACACTCCGCTGGGTGACGGTTAGGGTTTAGTGAAGACACTCCGCTGGGTGACGGTTAGGGCTTAGTGAAGACACTCCGCTGGGTGACGGTTAGGGCTTAGTGAAGACACTCCGCTGGGTGACGGTATGGAGAATGCATTGATAGTCAGTGTTCATTTGCCGATGTTCATAATGCATGCGTGAATTCCACTGTTGGTCTTAAAAAAACTTTGGGGAAACACTCAAAAAATATTTACACATTACAGGACGGTAACAACAGCTGTTCATGTTGTGAAGAACACGCGTTCCCGTGGTGTAGAAGCAGTTAGACTGTTTATTAGCAGGTCCTGCCAGGCTGAGCTGAAGGCAGTGTTGATATCAGGCAGCTTTCCGCAGCTTTTGGCATCCAGGATGACCTGCCATCGCTCCAGCCATCGGAACGGCAGCCCCGGGCACATGGCACCGTCTGCCAGGTTGACGCCACCCGCGTCTTCCTAAGGGGACCGGGGGGTGTTTTGGGGAGGCTCTGAGGTGGGACGTGAGACGTGAACCTGACCTGGCCAGGCGAAGACCCTCGAGGTGCTTATCAAGGGACGTGAGAAAGGCGGGTCAAGAAGGGCCTGTGCGGATCGGCGCGGTGGTTGAAACCCGTTCAGTTCCAGGCGTCGGTGCCCAGCAGTTTAAACACCCTTATTTGTAAAAGTTGTCATAACCAAGTGTGTCTGTGGAGTTTTCTGCTATAACACCCATGGCATACAGACATTCTGCTTTTACACCAACTGTGTTTGTTCTGAATCATCTCCGTGTTGAACGATCTGCCTGTTATTTCTACTTTTTAGTGTGTGTGTGTGTGTGTGTGTGTGTGTGTGTGTGTGTGTGTGTGTGTGTGTGTGTGTGTGTGTGTGTGTGTGTGTGATCTGTCACAGAACACCCCTTTTCATCTTGTTCTCTCTGGTTTCACAGCCATCTTCTCAAATTAGTAATCGCTAAAAAGAATCCTCTATTTAAGCTCTCAGTAGGATTGTGTTTCACTTTTGAAATCGATCATTAACAGACCTAATTTCTCAACACTGTTCTGGCCCCAGTCTAATTGTCCGATTTTCATATTTTAAAGTTGATGAGCCGTTTTCATTATGAAGGCTTCTCTCGACGGAGCATTTGTTTGAAAATCAGTTGCTTGAGGTTCATCGTAGGCACCTTGAAAAGACTGGGTGTCGCTTAGATGGTGTCGTTATGGAAGTTATGGAGATCTGTTCCCCGAAGCTGTCGGCCGTCCGATTTCTGCCATATGGTCTGTGCTCTAAAATACTGAATCGGTTTGAGTAGCAGCCCCGAACACGTAACAATCTCAACGCACGTCAGCCGACTGCGACCTGAACGTGGGCCCCAATCCATACTGAAGCATCGATGTTTTTCAAGACATCATATTTTGAAGTAATAATTAAGGCCATCTTATGGGGTCTTGTCACATTAACCAGGATGCTGATTTATTAATGTATTAATTATCTGTGGCCCCAGGTGAAACTGGTTCAGGGATTAATGAGTTATAGTAAAGGAGAAGTCACTGATTCGGGTTTTGTTGAAAGTCTAAAATGTTGAAAACATAAAATGGATCTAATTAAACCTATGAAATGCACACAGAGCCCCTCAGAGTGTAGAGCCTTGTAACTGATATTATGTTGTCTTTATCTTGTCATTTCCATTTATACACACTGGAAGTTCATATCCTGGTGAGAGAATTCCAGCAGCCCGTCCTGTCTCGAGTCATATGTACCATCAAGCGTGACAGACTTCACATGGCGGGGTGGGGGCGGTGTAAAGTCTACTCATCTCTAATTAAGCCGCCTTTTTCATACAACTCCAGAACCATAATTATCAGAGGTGGGGCTGAAAACTGAAGCACACACAACGTGGATTGTGTAGCCAGGGTGAAAATGCGTTCCTAAAAACGTGGGCAGCCTTCTGTTTTGGTATGGAACTTTCCGGAATAGCGCAGGCACGCCTTGTTAGCAGGTCGTAGTTTTCTTATTTCTGGCGTTAGTTGAGAAACGATTTCCCTCGCAGTGGGAGAGTCCTGGGGACACGGGGGGGTGTCTTTAGTGAAACAGATGCGCAGTGTTTCTGTGGCCAGTGGGGGGCACCGTGGGAACTGGTGGAGTTTCTGCTTTCATGTGGGTGAAATGGTGGTGGAGGGTAGGGGCTCTGATCTCCAGATTGTTCTGCTTGTAACCACGATGGGCAGGTCGAAGGCCAGCGGATGCCTGTTACGGACCGACCCACGCAGCCCCTACCTGGTTCGTCTGCCCCTGAAGCTGCCCGGCATGCACTACAGCGCCGACGAGCAGTGCCAGATCTTATTTGGCACCAATGCCACCTTCTGCCAGGACAAGGAGGTATGACTTTCTGCTTTGTTTTCAGAACTGACCCCAGAACAGTGTTTAACGGCCTTCACGTAACTGTGACGACCTTCGCGTGAGGATTTTTCGGTGAGTGTGTTAGCAGATACCTATTTGACGGTAACAGGTTAAACCTTCTATCGCAAAGTTAACGCCAAATGAAAAAATTTGGCACAGCTGTCGAGAAGTAACCCCCCCACCCCCAAAATGTTTGCCTTAAATCTGAAATTCCCTGAATATGTAAATGTCTCGTGTGTTTAATGCATTTCCATGGTAACCTTTTAAAAATGCATCAGTGAAAATTAGAAGCACTTTTTCAAGAAATGGATTTTATTCAGTGCTGACACCATCTGGTTTTGGTCCGAGATGAAAGTGGATCTTCAGTTTCAGACATATCCAGGGTTACTGTGACCTCTCCTCTCGCATCCCGAACCCTGACGTTTAAACCCTCGATAAACGGCCAGAGGCTGTGCCTTGTCTAGTCTGTGTAAGACTGTGTTTCTCCTGCGGAGGATTCCACAGAGACAGGTTGTCCAACAGGGAAAACCTTCTGATAATTTGATTACAACGTTTTGAAGAACGTTTTGCTGCCTAAAGGCAAGTGGAGTGATTAAATAATTTTTACTCCATGCAAAGTGTAAACACATGGCATTTTAATTGTAAAAATAGTCTTTTTAGTGGTTTTTTTTTTTTTTTCCTCTCCTCTCCCTAAGTACCTGTGTGGACTAGTAGATCAGGAGGATGGGCTTCTGTCAAGTAATAGCTGGGTTACAGCGGTCACTGACGTTTCTCAGGTTTTCTGGAGCCTTCCAGTTTGATTGATGGAATCTCTGCAGGCTTTTGGGGTGGGGGGGGGAACTCACCAATCTGCCGATAGTGACAAAGGTGTTTTGCGTTCGGCAGGTTTCCCATTCATCCTTGAAAGAAAGCTACCGTGTGTAATCTTTTGAATATGTCCTGGGTGGGCCAGCAAACACCCCCCGGTGCAGCAGGCTGTTACGGGTGGAGTTGTGATTACCATGACGGGCCAGCTGTCATTAGGTAACCCGTGAGCAGTGCGCAGCCGTGAGATGTTTTCAACTAACATTGTGATCATTTGCTTTGCCGTTGATACAAATAGCTTCTTAAAAGCATTTTAGGGGTGCTGATAAAAAGCAGCATTTTTCACGTCGCACCCGTTCCCCACATCATCAGGCGCTCTGTGTACGTCCTGCACACCGCTCCAAGCGAGCGGACAAACCATGCGATAAAGTAATCGTGATGCGTTTTTATGAAGTAGCTGATTCCATGACCGGTCCCAGGAAGGTGACCGTCAGTAAGAACGTGTCAGTTCCCTGATTGCGGCTCACGGAGAGAGGGCCGATTGTGCCGATGTGGAATCCTCCACTATAAGATGAAATGGGCAAAGACAACCACGTCCAGTCTGACTGGTGGCGACTCGTGGACGCTGTCCTGTCTAACTGTCCAACTTTTAAAGGGCACTTTTGACTACGTCCCCTCGCTTAAAGGGGAGTACCTGCCTTCCTCACTCAAAGGGGAGTATTTGCCCTCTTCCATGATGCTCTTCTGTCGACAGCTTTATGGTGTGGAGTAGATACCGTTTTAGAGACAAGTCCGATTAAGCAGTGTGCTCTTCACCATCTGCGGAAGTCATCTCCTGAGTAGTAAAGACCCCAGCTCTGCAGTAAGATCAGTAGAAAGTTGTCATTATCTGGAGAAGCCCCATGGTCTCCAGAGATTAATCTTCTCTGCTCGTCTGAAAGATTGGTGGCCGTTTAACAGGATAGCCAGAGCGTGCGTGCGTGCGTGCGTGCGTGCGTGCGTGCGTGCGTGCGTGCGTGAGAGAGAGCAGGCAGGCATTGAGGGAAAACTCCTTGCCCTGAGAAAAACCAAATCAACGGCCAAAATGTTTTTGTTTGGCTGTGACTCTAGGAGTCCTGTGTCATTTCAGTGGGTAGTGACTGCCTGTCTGTGTGTTTTGTGTTGCAGCACCTGATGTGTGCTGGCTTGTGGTGCCTCGTAGAGGGTGACACTGCCTGTAAAACCAAACTTGACCCCCCCTTGGATGGGACCGAGTGTGGAGCGGACAAGGTAAGAGCCACCCTTTGGAAGTGACAAGCATCTGGAAGGGAAGTGAAGGATAAACGTTACCTCATACTTTTCCATTAGATACCCTGAGTTTCTGCGCTGAATATTTTTAACCAGATTAAACGTTGATGCACATTAGTTGGACCCTGTGGCTGGAGATGTTTTCATGCCAGGTTTGTCTCGTATGGTACCATCAGCCCCGTGTCCTGCTCGCCAGGACAGTGGGTCTTTGGGTTGGAGCCTGGAAAGTCTAATCCCTCTGTGGGGGGGCAGCCCCAGTTGTTTGGACCGTCGGTTCTGTGGTGTGAAGGTGTGGGCCCAAAGGTAGGCTCAATGCCCTGGACAGTGCGCTCAGTCGTTGTTGGGTCATGAAGGCAGGGCGTTGGGCGTGGCTCGTGGGTCATTTTTGGCAGGGCGGGGTGCTGTCTGCCAGCTGTGTAGCCCGCAGCTCCTCTGACAGATGGTTTCTCTCACAGTGGTGCAGGGCAGGAGACTGTGTCAGTAAGACCCCCATCCCCCAGCACCTGGACGGGGACTGGAGCTCCTGGAGTCACTGGAGTATGTGCAGTCGAACCTGTGGCACCGGGGTCTGTTTCCGCCAGCGAAAGTGCGACAACCCGCCGTGAGTCCTCCCTACTGCCACCGCCATCTTCATTACCATCCTGATCCTCAGGATAGTTGCCACGATTATCTTCACCAACACTACAATCATCCTGATCATCACAGCAATCATTATTAATCATAGTGTAATCATCTTGATCATAACTGCCAGAATCACTGATTATCACTGCAGTCACCATAATTCCTAATTATTGCTGTAATAATGGTTAGAATAGTTATTATTGTAATCATTATAATCTGCCATCTTCTTGTGTTCCCTCACTGCACTCAGTATAATTTTTTCACTTTGTCAATCTCAGTTGTCATGGTTACCCTCATGTCCACTGAACCTTCCTAGCTGCAGTGACCTTGAATCTCTACCTGCCTTGTGTATGACAGTGTGCGTTTCCATGCCAGCCCAGGAGGGGGCGCTGTAACAAAGGTTTCCCACAAAGCGTGAATACTTTTTCGTGATTTGCTTTGGAAATGAAGTTATTTTTAAAGCCTGCTTCATGCATCTTTCTCCTCCGCTCAAGCCCCATCCTGGGCAATAAATCTGCCGCAGCTGAGAAAGCTAAAAGATGACCTCAGGCCTGGTACCCGCCTGATGGTGCCTCTCATTTTGGGGTTCGGAGCTGCAGGAAGTGGGGGGGTGTCTCTGAGAAAACTGGCCTCATTCTGCTCCATTAACGAAGACCCAGAGATACAGCTAATAAAACAAACAGCAGGAAAAAATGCCACAAACAATTAAGATGGTGACTGATGAGAATCCCTCTCATAGATGTGCTTGTTCCACGTAGGAGGAGCAAACTGCTTTACAGCAAGAACATCCAGGTTAAAGCCAAGTCTGGTTGCAATTGCCCTGCTTATGGCGTGCTTTCTGTACTACTGGTTGCCACCTCAGAGGGGCATTCAGGGTGGATGGGGGGGGGGTGTGCAAGGCTTTTCTGCAGCAGTAGATGGACCTAGGCATGGGCTGCTTCGTCACGCTGCACTGGCTTTTTCGCAGGCCTGGACCGGGAGGGAGAAACTGCCAGCAGGCCAGTGTGGAGCACAAAGCTTGTCAGGGCCCCCCCTGCGCCAAGGGCTTGCCCACCTTTCGGGACCAGCAGTGCCAGTCCCACGACCGGCACGCCACCAAGAGGAAACCTACCATGTGGACAGCCACGGTGAATGATGGTGAGTCTCCAGAGTGACAGCGCCATCCTGGTGGCGGTATCTTGCACCTTGTGGTGAGTGAAAGTGGGAGTGTTTCTTCCTCCACACAAATGTGTTTCTGGGACTCTGAGAAGATGTTTTAAAAAAAAAAAAAAAATACAAAACTTTTAGAAAACACTGCAAATATGACAGTACAGGATAATTCTGAATGAGTAAAAATTTGTCCTGGCACAGTAACTGTGCCTGCCTGGCCCTGGTTGATAAATCGTGCGCCCACACTGTAGGATCATGGTCTACCAGTCTTGTGGTGACCCCTGCCATCATGTTTGTTTTGGGTCCAGTCCTTGTGATGGTTAATGTATGTTAATGTATGTCAACCCCCATAGTGTGTTTTGTATGTAATGCTCTGATTTTTCTGGAGAACCTTTAAGACATCGATCCTGAGTTTCATAGGTCAGCCATTAGAGCTGCTATTTAAAAATGCAGAGTGATTTCCTACAGCGCTCGAATTAATGTGCCCAGTGGGCGTGCGGACCTTTCACTCGACAGGCCAGAAGTCACAGAGCGAGACGATTTAGACCATACGGTGCTCCCGAAATTCTCGGAGCAGAAAGCCATCACCGGGGGGTAATTTCTTCACCCGTGGAAAATGGTGGCTGCTCTCGTAGCAGATTAAAGAGCCAGTGCTGGCCAGAGGAGGATGGGCCTCCTCCTTGAGTCTGGTTCCTGGAGTTTTTCCCTTGCCACTGTTGCCTTTGGCTTACTCTCTGGGGACTCTGGGCCTGGGACTATGTAAAGCGCTTTGTGACAGTGCTTCTTGATAAAGGCGCCATATAAATAAAAACGAACTGAATGTGAACGTTTTTTACGTCATTTGTTTATTTTTTTTCCATTCTGTCAGTGATCAGTAATTCTAAATTGGATGGTCTGTGTCCTGCCTGGTATGAAATCATCTCTCGCTTCTCCAGCAAAGCCCCGGCTAAAGGTGAAAGCTTCTGAAGGTGCTCTGAAGCCTTGAAGGACTTTCAGAAAGCCCTGATGTAAGGGCTGCAGTGGGGGTGGGTCCCATGCCGAGTGAGGTGACCTTACCTGTAAATGTAAGAAATGTTTTTGTTTTGTTACAGAGAAGCCGTGTGCTTTGTTTTGCACCCCAGTCGGACGGGATGCCTCCATCTTGGTGGCGGAACGTGTCCTGGACGGTACCCCGTGTGGGCCCTACGAGACGGATCTCTGCGTCAACGGGAAGTGTCAGGTAAAGGTGCTGGCCACCCGTGTGCCTGTTTACCAGCATACCCTGTGCATCCTCCCCTTACACACACACCACAGTGTGTCTTATTCCTTTCGTATTTTTTATTTCTTTTGCTTTTCCACAAATTGGTCAAACAGGCTTTGGCTGATGGGGGGGGTGTTGAAAGTTAATTGGCTCCTCAGACAGATGGGGTCAAAGCAGAATGGAAAAGTCACATCTCCTCCTTGCTAAGGAGTTTATAGCAAATACAGCATGTCTCTTTGTTAATCCTTTCTGGATGAAAATGTTCGATAATCCTTTTTGTTTACAGTGTCTTCCTTGAGCTTATGATAGAGACGGTGAGATTCTGAGCCCAAGGTGGGCGGGATTACCTTGCGCTGTCAATCAGCATCTCATTTAACCCAATAGCATTCTGTGAAGTGATCGACGGCGGGCAGGTTAAGACGGTGACGGTGCTGGTTAATGCCGCTCGGCATCGGCCTCGCTCTCGGTTCCCCCATCGATACCTCCAGGCTTTGGAAGGCTTAAGTAAATCCCAGAGCTGAGCATAAGTCAGGAGCAGAGGACTGGGGGTTTTTTTTTTTTGTTTTTTTTTTTTTTTAAACAGAAAACTCCAGAATGTGTCCTGGTAGGTTGGGGAGATCTGTGAGGTAGATACGTCACCCTGCCTGGCATGTTCTGGTACTGGCGAGCGGACTCTAATGGGGTTAACTTCTCCAGCCGGCATCGCTTATTCACCGACCCGCCAGGAATCCTCAAAGCTCCACAAGCCCCCGGTTGCAGAACTCAGGATTATTTTGCCGGGGGTTGGCTGGTATTCGAGTTTTGGTCTAAAGTCCTGTACCCCCACAGTGCTCTCGATTCCCGCTGCTGTTAATGGCTCATTCCTGGTTTCCATAGAGCTCGAATCTCCACACAGATGGTTTACCATAACATTTACGTTTTCTCACCCCCCCCCCCCCCCCCCCCCCCCCCCACCCACTTCCTCCGCAGCCGGGGCTTTGTAATGTGTTCATAATTTGGTTTTTCATTGTCTTGTTGAAATATGCATGGGCGGCCCGGGAAA